>CM042168.1:3484889-3522389 GCA_023376005.1 Doryteuthis pealeii
TAAAAAAATTGAGTATCCGTTAAGAATGAATTTATTTCAAAAGTTTGTTGGCATTAAATAACCCACTGAGGTTTGTATGCCGTAAAACAAACCAAACCAAACAAAACAAAACATCACTAGAATTATGGAAAAAAATAGTTAACTAGTTTAAGTACCACGCTCTCAGGTGGCAATTAATCTAGTATTAAAATAAAAGAGATAAAATATACAATAGGATTACCTCCCTTGTCAGTGGAACTCTCTTAAAGATTCGATTTGTAATGGTTCATAAGCTATAGATTGTTGTTAGACCAGGTTTGGAGGAACGAAGAAATAAAAGAATCGTATTCTAAAATAGTCAAAGCCAGACTGACCGACGCCGAAAGTTCAAAACTCCCGCCAAATAATGGACATTCTTATAGCAGGAGAAAGGAAGATTCTAATAGTAGAGAACCCTCAGAAAAGCAGTAGCCAGCGAACAGGCATGTCATGAAATAACAACCCTCCTCGAATCAGGTGAACAAACTACAAGTAAGCCTTAACATTAATAAGAATTTATAAAAAGGAAAATTCATTAACCAAAGTCACATTTTTTGTAACTTGTTGTTCATTTGATACAATTTATAATACACATATAAAGGAAAATTTTTGTTACTACTCAAACTGGTACTCTTCGCGGAAAACCGCCCCGGTCTCCTGCCTCAAAAATCGCTAGCCGGTGGCAGTTGAATTTTTTTTTAGCTACGATTGAAGTCCGTAGTCGAAGCAGTGTCACTTGGAACCCCCCGCCAAAAAAAAAAAAAAAAAAAACAACGAACTTAGGGCGTTTTTCCCGAAACCCAAACCCCAACCCCAACCCTAAACCTAACCCTAAACCCCTCTAGTTAAAATTAACAGTTTTATTACAAAATTTGTGGGTTCTGAGGCCAAATTATTTATCTATTTTCCCATTAAACTAACCCTAACTCTAGCCCCTAACCATAACCCTATTTTTTTTTCAAGTGACACCGCTTCGGCTACGGACTTCAATCGTAGCTGGTGTATTTTTTCAGCAGCCACCGGCTAGCGGTTCTTGAGGTAGGAGGTCGGGACGGTTCTCCGCGAAGAGTACCCTCAAACTTCTTTGTTATTACTTGTACTGTTTTACTTGTTTCTTTAATGTTACATTTCACATAAAATTATAAAATTTACCTCCAACCAACATACAACAAATTCATTGTGTTTTTGTTTGTTATTATTATTTTTACTGCGAAACCCGGCGAATGCTTACGTGTGAAAAAGCACAAATGCCTCGAAAAGGACGACCCCAAAGAACACAGGAATCAACTCTGAGTAACATTCATATTACTTTTACTCAACAGACCGCATAAATAAGAATCAAATTACAAAGATTTTATTTCAGAAATGAATCCACACCTAATACCAAAACAAAAAAAAAAACCCGTTTCCGGTCCATTCTCTAAAACACAATTGAAACACTAGAACAAATAATTGACTTAGTTTGAAAAATTGCATAGTCGAGAAACTGTCAGTCACCAAACACCATTGACTTCGTTATTTTTTTTCATGTTATAAACGTTTTTATGTTATAAACGACAAAAAAAAAAAAAAAAAAAAAAAAAAAAAAACGCGTCCATTTCCGAAAATCGTCTCTGAAGATAAAGTTTTACTTTGAAATCGATAAGACAAAAAATAACATCTTTTTATTTTTATTTTTTACTTGCATTGTAATTGCTTTCAAATTAATACATTATAACATACTTAACAATGCTTCAAGCAAATACCATTACTTTTATGTATATATATATATATAATATATATATATATATATATATATATATATATATATATATATAATATATGTAATATAAAGATTTTTGAAGGCAATATGTGTTGAAAATTATATTTATTTAACTTTTCTTTTTTTTTAATTCTAAATATTTTCGGAAGTAAAATTCCATCATCAGAGTTATTGAAAGTACTAGGTGTTTTTTGTTTTTATAGTACTTATCCCACGGCGATGTTATAATCATCTGTTGTTTTCAGAAGTTCAGGAACGCCGTATATTTGAAATTTTTTTTCTTTTGAAACAGAAAAAAAATTTATATATATATATATATATATATATATATATATATATATATATACACACACACACATATATATATATATATATATATATATATATATATATATATATCAAAGGATACCTACAAAGTTTTGACAAAGTTTTGGCAAAGTTTTGATGCTGGAGTTTCCTATGTGATTTTCAAAACAAGACATCGGTTTTAAAATGCATAGGCAAGAAATTGTCAGTTATATATATATATATGTATATATATATATATATATATATATATATATATATATAGTAATCCACAGACACGTATTTCGAGGTTTCACCTCTCATCAGTGTGGCTATACCTTAACAGCTACCACTGGCCGGGTTTGAGACCCGAATAAACTCTCGTTCGCCAAGACTTTATACCCGTGCGGCCAGAGGCAGCTGTCCAATATAGGAGAATATTTAATCGCCACATTTCTAAGCGGAAATGAATTCACTAGAGGCCTCAAACATTTGTAAACAAAGCGAGGGTTAGATAGACGCCAGAACGGTGAATTTGCAATTAAATCTCTATTAAGAGAACTCAACCAAAGTGGGAGTAATATATAATAAATAAGTAATCCACACCCAGGTATATATATATATATATATATATATATATATTATATATATATATAACGTTCAACCGTTATCATTGAAAAAGAAGTTTATCTCAGTTTAACTAAGTAAAGTATGAGGTAGGGTCCTGATGAGATCATTCAGATCGAAACCATAGTAGACCCTTAATTCTTTTCCACTATTATTATTACTAATATCACACACACACACACACACACACACACACACACATATATATATATATATATATATATATATATATATATATATGAGAAGTAAATACACAAACGATGTGTTTTGATATGGCTTTTTTTAACCCGCCTAATTAATTAATTATTAATTAATTAACTTCCAAAATTAGGTACAAATTCAATTAAGCACATATTCTCCCATATATATATATATATATATATATATATATATATATATATATATACTAATTATCGGTTTTCTAAACCAGCTCTACGTATGAATTTATCACTTTTTATTTATTTATTAATTAGGTTCCTTTTTCGCGACAGTCAAAATGGTGACTTGCTCGACTTTTTTTGTCTTTCCGTTAAGTATATATATATATATATATATATATATATATATATATATATATATATATATATATATATATATTAATAATTTGAAAGCAATTACAATGCACATAAAAAATAAAAACAAAAAGATGTTATTTTTTGTCTTATCGATTTCAAAGTAGATTATCTTTGAAGATAAAGTTCTACTTTGAAATCGATAAGACAAAAAATAACATCTTTTTGTTTTTATTTTTTATGTGCATTGTAATTGCTTTCAAATTATTAATATATTATAACATACTTAACAATGCTTCAAGCAAATTACCAATTACTTATATATATATATATATATATATATATATATATATATATATGTGTGTGTGTGTGTGTGTGTGTGTGTGTATGTATGTATGTGTGTGTGTGTGTGTTAATTGTCCGATTTACACACACACGCACACACACATATATGTGTGTGTGCCTATGTGTAAATTGGACACACACACATACACAAATACACATATATATGTGTGTGTATGTTCGTGTGTGCGCGTGTGAGTGTGTGCGCGCGCGTGTGCAAATCGGACAATTAAGATAGCCGACCAAATGAAACCAATCAAATAATAGGACAGACATACAAACAAACAGACAGACAGACAGGCAGACAAACAGACATACAATTAGAAAGAAAGAAAGAAAGAAAGAAAGAAAGATATATAGACAGATCACAATTAAAAAGAAATCTTTAACACAAATAAAAAAATTAAAAAAAAAACACTGGTAAATGATGAATGATATTTAAAAAAAACGCAACAAAAATAAAAGGAAACAAAAGAAAACGAAGCAAAAAAAATGAAAGAAAAAAAGAAAAGAAGAAAAAAATAAAAAAGAAGCAAAAAAAACCCCAAAACAAGCCAAAAAGAAAAGAAAAAAGAAAAAAAACGAGAGATTTCATCAAGTTATTGTAGTTGTGTCATAGTCGAGCAGACAAGAGATCAACCCGAAACATTGTCAAACAAATGAAGAGGCGGGAAGTAAAAAAGAAAAGAAATGATAAGATTGCGAGACACCAGGTAAATTGTGGCAGACGATAAGAGGATTTTCATCTTTTAAAAGATCTTTGTTTATGGCGGCCATTTTGTCTCTCTTTAAAAATCGAGTGAGAAGAAGAAGGAGGGCGAGAAGAAGAAGAAGAAGAAAGGTGAGAAGAAAGGTGAGAAGAAAGGCGAGAAGAAGAAGAAGAAGAAGAAGAAGAAGAAGAAGAAGAAAGAAAGGTGAGAAGAAAAGGGCGAGAAGAAGAAGAAGAAGAAGAAAGGTAAGAAGAAGAAGAAGAAGAAGAAGGAGGAGGGCAAGAAGAAGAAGAAGAAGAAGAAGAAGAAGAAGAACGTAAAGAAGAAGAAGAAAGGTGAGAAGAAGAAGAAGAAGGGTGAGAAGAAGGGTGAGAAGAAGAAGAAGAAGAAGAAGAAGAAGAAGAAGAAGAAGAAGAAGAAATACGTAAAGAAGAAGAATAAATAAAGAAGAAGAAGAAGAAGAAAAAGAAAGAAGGGCGAGAAGAAGAAGAAGAAGAAGAAGAAAAGAAGAAGAAAGAGAAGAAGAAGAAGAAGAAGAAGAAGAAGAAGAAGAAATACGTAAAGAAGAAGAAGAAGAAGAAGAAGAAGAAGAAGAAGAAAGAAGAAGAAGAAAGGTGAGAAGAAGAAGAAAGGTGAGAAGAAGGGTGAGAAGAAGAAGAAGAAGAAGAAGAAGAAGAGAAGAGAAGAAGAAGAAGAAGAAGAAGAAGAAATACGTAAGAAGAAGAATAAATACGTAAAGAAGAAGAAGAAGAAGAAGAAGAGAAGACAACAACAACAACAACAACAACAACAACATGATGTTTAAAGAGAGCAAAAAAATCAATGTAGAAATTTAATGAAAACTTTTAAAACTAATCACTGGAACGCTGAAGACACGAAATGTCTCAAGGCTAAACACTACGACAAGTGAATTACGACAAAATGACAGGAATAATAATAATAATAATAATAATAATAATAATAATAATAATAATAATAATGGCCTGGAAAAGTGTCTATCATTCTGTTTTAAAACAATAAAATTTCATTCTGATGAAGCCTCTAAGACCAATAAAAGCGAAATAGGTCAGTCGGTAGAGCGTTCAGCTAGAAACCACAAGGTTCCTAGTTCGATACCGACCCTCGTTAACTCAGCGTATGAGTAGCACAGGGATCTGTGCGGTAATGTAAGGAGCTGATGGTAGGTGTGGCGCTCCACCTCAGATGCCAAAACAATCTCCTTGGTCTAGCGCTAGGGAAAAGGGGATAGACTCCCTCGCTGATTGGCTGATACCGACTTTAGGCCGCCCCGTCGACTTTACTTCTTTTCTAAAGGCTACATTTTGTGAAACAAGGATTTTTAGTGCATTTTCGTAGACGATCTTTGATGCTATTTCCTCAAACAATGGTGCAAGTAAAATATCTAATTTTTGGTATCAGTATTCAGTATACTAAACACTTTCGCTTAGATGGACAATTTGATATTTTAAAAAAGTGAAAGATCGACCTACACTACTGTAAAGGGGAATTCCGACGGGATTACACATTATTTGCACTAGTCACGCATAAGGTTCGGGTCGTGTATTATAACTTCCCGATTTAAAAACACTTTATATTAATCCGACCTGGTGTGTCGGTAGGGACACAGGAAAATATATACTAAGTTTATATTAGTTGGGGTACATGGGTCAACCAGTGAGAATCGAACTCACTGAGAACAGCTTGCAAATCCATCTTGCTAAACACTCCAGCCCGTGAAGGACCCACGGGGGGATTGTAGGTTGGTTGATAAGTGTATATGTTTGTGTATTAATATATTCGAGTGTGAAAGAACGACACCCAGACAAACCCAAAGAAGAAACATAAGATTAATTATTAAAAGACATTTTGGAAGTTGAGTCGAAGAACCTGTTGTTATATTCTATTTTTGTCGACAAAAAGTGAAAGAAAGAAAGAAAGAAAGAAAGAAGAAAAAACGAGACGTGAAGGAAGAGAAAGAAAGAAAGAAAGAAAGAAAGAAGAAAAACGAGACGTGAAGGAAAAGAAGAAAGAAAGAAAGAAAGAAAGAAGAAAAAACGAGACGTGAAGGAAAAGAAAGAAAGAAAGAAAGAAGAAAATACAAGACGGAAGGAAGAGAAATAAAGAAAGAAAGAAAGAAAGAAGAAAGAAAGAAAGACGGAGAAACGAGACGTGAAGGAAAAGAAGAAAGAAAGAAAGAGAAAAACGAGACGTGAAAGAAAAGAAAGAAAGAAAAGAAAGAAGAAGAAGAAACGAGACGTAAAGAAAAGAAAAAAAAGAAGAAAAACGATGAAGGAAAGAAAGAAAGAAAGAAAGAAGAAACGAGACGTGAAGTAAAAGAAAGAAAGAAAGAAGAAAGAAAGAAGAAAAAACGAGACGTGAAGGAAAAGAAGAAAGAGAAAGAAAGAAAGAAGAAGAAACGAGACGTGAAGGAAAAGAAAGAAAGAAAGAAAGAAAGAAAAGAAAGAAGAAGAAACGAGACGTGAAGTAAAAGAAAGAAAGAAGAAAGAAGAAGAAACGAGACGTGAAGGAAAAGAAAGAAAGAAGAAAGAAGAAAGAAGAAGAAGAACGAGACGTGAAGTAAAAGAAAAAGAAAGAAAGAAAGAAAGAGAAGAAACGAGACGTGAAGGAAAAGAAGAAGAAAGAAAGAAAGAAAGAAGAAGAAGAGAACGTGAAGAAAAGAAAGAAAGAAAGAAAGAAAGAAAGAAAGAAACGAGACGTGAAGTAAAAGAAAGAAAGAAAGAAAGAAGAAGAAAGGAGACGTGAAGTAAAAGAAAGAAAGAAAGAAAGAAAGAAAGAAAGAAACGAGACGTGAAAAAAGAAAAGAAAGAAAGAAAGAAAGAAGAAGAAACGAGACGTGAAGGAAAAGAAAAGAAAAAGAAAGAAAGAAAGAAAGAAAGAAAGAAGAAGAAAAGAAACGAGACGTGAAGTAAAGAAAGAAAGAAAGAAAGAAAGAAAGAAGAAGAACGAGACGTGAAGTAAAAGAAAGAAAGAAAGAAAGAAAGAAAGAAGAAGAAAGAGACGTGAGAAAAGAAAAGAAAGAAAGAAAGAAAGAAAGAAAGAAGAAACGAGACGTGAACGAGACGTGAAGGAAAAGAAAGAAAGAAAGAAAGAAAGAAGAAGAAGAAACGAGACGTGAAGTAAAAGAAAGAAAGAAAGAAAGAAAGAAAGAAGAAGAAACGAGACGTGAAGTAAAAGAAAGAAAGAAAGAAAGAAAGAAAGAGAAGAAACGAGACGTGAAGGAAAAGAAAGAAAGAAGAAAGAAAGAAAGAAAGAAAGAAAGAAGAAGAAGAAACGAGACGTGAAGTAAAAGAAAGAAAGAAAGAAAGAAAGAAAGAAGAAAAATAAAATAAAATCAATGTATAAATAAAAATGAGAAGGGAGTGACGTGTTGAATAAAAACCCTAAGAATAAAAAAACGAATTAAAGAAAAATTATGAAATAAAAATAAAATAAAAAGACAATAAAAAATGACCAGTTTTTCTTTTTGTCGCCTCTTCATTTACTTTTTTATTGTTTTATTTGTTTTTATCATCTCTTAGATTAGTAATAAAATTCTCATAAAATTAGATGAAAGATTCTAATTAATTATTACGATAAAACATCATATAAAACAGAAAGAAAGAAAGAAATGAAGAAAGAAAGAAAAACAGACAGAAGAAAGAAAGAAAAATGAAAGAAAGAAGGAAAGAAAGAAATGAAGAAAGAAAAACAGACAGAAGAAAGAAAGAAAGAAAAATGAAAGAAAGAAAGATAGGAAGAAAGGAAGAAAGGAAGAAAGAAAGACAGAAAGAAAAAAGAAAGAAAGTAAGAAAGAAAGAAAGAAAGAAAGAAGGAAAGAAAGAAATGAAGAAAGAAAACAGACAGAAGAAAGAAAGAAAGAAAAATGAAATAAAGAAAGATAGAAAGAAAGGAAGAAAGGGGAAAAAAAGACAAAGAAAGAAAGAAAAGGGAAGACGGAAAAAAGAGAGAATGAATGAAAGAAAGAAAGAAGGAAGGAAGGAAAGATAGAAATGAAGAAAGACAGAAAGATAGAATGAAAAAAGAAAGGAAGAAAGAAAGATAGAAAGAAAGATAGATAGAAAGAAAGATAGAAAGAAAGAATGAAAAGAAAAAAATAGAACGAATTAAAGAAAGATAGAAGAAAGAAAGAATAAAAGAAAGAAACATAGAAAGAAAGAAAGAAAGAAAGAAAGAATGAAAGAAAGATAGAAAGGAAGAAACATAGAAAGAATGAAAGAAAGAAAGACAGACAGACAGACAAAAAGAATTAAAGAATTAAAGAAAGATAGAAAGAAAGACAGAAAGAAAGAAAGAAAGAAAGATAGATAGAAAGAAAGAAAGAAAGAAAGAAAGAAAGAAAGAAACGACTGCTGATTGACAGAGTAATCCATTTTGTCGAAAGTAAATCACCTAAAAGTTATATCAACAATTCTTCCAAGCCGTAGTTGTATCAGAGATACTGTATAACTGCACCCCTTGGACCACATATCATGAACAATGACTGATAATACGGGTGGTGAAAGAGAGAGAGAGAGAGAGAGAGAGAGAGAGAGAGAGGGGGGGGGATATTTCAAAATGCCAATGTGTTCTCCAAGTAACAGTTTATACTGTGTTATATTGTAGCTGTATCCATTACTACTGTATGGCGGCACTACTTTGACTTTAACGAAATGGGGAGGGGGGAGTACTCTGTGGTGTAGTTGCTATCGTCCTGGACTACGACATCGTAGCAAGCGAGTTCGAACTCCAGCCGTGCTATTACACTGTTATTCTCAAAAATATAAACCCCCTCATCCCCACTCAGCTATGGATTAAATGGTACCACTACTATTCTTCTCCAAGGATGGCTTTGACATTAAATAACCATTGGGTTGAGTAAATAGAAAAAGTAATATAAGACGTTTGGTGATAAAGAATATTAGAAAAAATACTCTGAAAAAAAAACAAAAAATAGACACTCCTAAAATCTAAATATATCTATTTTATTGTGGGTAGGGCAAAATGTTTTTTCCTCAACATGCACACCAACGATATATAGTCGTTTGTTGTGTAATGGTTATCGTTGTATGATATGAACACAGCGACACGGTTTCAAATCCTGGACGGTTCTTTTTTTAATTGTTTTTAATTATAGATCACTAATTAGGACTGGACCTATTCTAGTAGTGACCACCCTATATTTAACGGATTTAACAGGTTTGAATTCAGAGTTTTCCTTCTCCTAGACTGGTTGCCTAACCGAGGTTACAGAGCCCAGTCTGCACTACTATTTACCCATAGCTGGAGGGAGAAGAGTTGAATTCATACCTTTCCCAAGCGTATTAAAGCTTTTCATTTCACATTGCGCTAATAAAATTGAGATAGGTGTGAATCCAATAATTCTCCCTCAATCTATGGGGAAATAGTAGGACAGACTGGGCTCTGTAACCTTGGTTAGGCAACCAGTCTAGGAGAAGGAAAAACTCTGAATTCAAACCTGTTAAAAACCGCTTTAAAAATATTGATCTTTCGTTGTATCTTGCTTGTGTGAAGGGGTTGTGCAAAATACAAATAAAATAGAATTTAGAACTGTATGAATTTCATAAGTTTTGGTAGCGATGACTATCCATCGACGGGACTTAGTATATGTTGACTGGAGAGGGGTAAGATACACCCTCACTCCCGTTAGAGGTGTCTCCGCAGAGGTGTCTTGAGTATGATACAAAACTAAACTGAATCTGATAAAGAAGCTCTATTTCTGGACAGTCTAAAGTACTCTTTCGTTTATGTTGCTAATACTCACAGTTTCACGGGTATGAAGTCCTTCATCCCTTATAGCTGGGGGAGGAAGGGATTCATGCCTTTCTCAAGAGTATTAGTCCGAAAGCGAACGTCATAGCGCGACTGGAGTTCGAACTCGCTTACTCCGATATCAGAGACCAGCACATTAGCCACTACACTACGGGGACTCCACCGCTTTGTAGAGAAAAAAAAACAATAGTGGTATTGTTTAATCCATAAATGAGGAGGTGATCGGGGGTCCATACTTTTCCCAAGGGTATTAATCCGAAAGTGAATATAATAGCGTGACTGGAGTTCGAACTCGCTTACTGCGATGTTGTAGTCCTGTACATTAGTCATTACACCACGGGGACTGAACCGCTTTGTCGAAAAAAAAAAAAAAAAACAACAAAAAAACAAGAGTGGTATTATTTAATCCAAAGCTGAGAAGGTGAGGAGATCCATACTTTTCCCAAGGATATTAGTTCGAAAGTGAACATTGTGGCGTGACTGGAGTTCGAACTCACTTACCACGATGTCACAGTCCAGTGTTGCAGATTGACTATTGTTTCAGTTGGTTTTGCGCGGGAAGTTCGAAAAGACAAAGGAAAATTGAACTGAGAAGACAATGGCTAAGGTAGACAGAGGGTCTGGTGTAACAAAAGACTTCATCTGGACAAACGCGAATTTGAACAAAGAGAAAGGACTTCCGGTCAAGGAACAAAAGGATGTGTGGGCGGTCGTCAATACTTAAGCGGTCATCAGGGCAGCCCAGAGGCAGACCCCAGAGAGACGGCGGACGCAGTGACCGTTGACACGGTCGAGCGCTGCTAGCGGGCAGTGGGGTTCTACACCCCCTTACCTCACCATCCCAGCAACAGTAGTAGTAGTAGTAGTGGTAGTTCCCATGTCACGCTCACATCCACCACGTACAACCGAGAGGAGAGAAAGAAAGTCAAATATCCTACTACATAGAGTATGCCTTGTGAAGTCATTTTAAGCGACCACTAGATACATCGTCTAGGGGCCAGGAACGATCTCCGCTGTATACCAGCAACGTATACGAGTCAGAGTAGCGTGAGTTTGAAGATGCCAGTATATGACATGTACGATTTTGTGGCCTGGGTAGCGAGCCCTATGCAACACCAGTACGTCAACCACTACGTCACGGGAACCCCCCCCCCCTCGGTTGTTATTCATTCTTTATCATTTCCTGTCGCATTGAAAATCATTATAAATTTGCTCATTTAGCGGAAGAAAAATAACTTTTCAGTTAATCGAGTTTGGCGAAGTTTATATTTGCTAAGAACAACAACAACATCTACGCTACATCTCCTCACTAAACACAAACAAAATAAAATGTAGGACAGGGTAGGAATAGTCATGCAATGGGAACTGTGCAAAAGTGTAGCGTAGCCGATGAGGCGAATCGTCATATGGGGAAGGAGATACAAAAAACACAACTTTTCTCTGTCCTGTCGGTGGAGCTGTAGAATACAACGACTACACCTCTGTAGAGAGGTAACCACTCCCCGCCAAAAATGTACCCACTTGTTGGCCGTGGGTGGTGTCTTGTGATGCTTAAGGACGGAATCCTGGTTGCTGAGCAGTCCATGACTTGCAACACTCCACCTTGGCTCTTACTTAAGCTAAACGGGCGGCTGGAGAGGCCCCCCTCAGATTAATCGGCTGGTCATGCCAAGCCCTAGCACTTGTATAAATGTCCCAACCCTTCTGGCAAACCCCTCGCCCTTTTTATCATATAAATGCTAGAAGGCAGTAGCGGAGGGTCTTAATGGACTGGGTATGACGTTAGATTCTATCTGATGGTGAAGTTCCAATTCTGGAGCTCTGGGGAATGTGGAGTACCCTTTCATCACCATTACTCCCAGATCCACTTTGAGGGTCTTAATGGACTGGGTATGACGTTAGATTCTATCTGATGGTGAAGTTCCAATTCTGGAGCTCTGGGGAATGTGGAGTACCCTTTCATCACCATTACTCCCAGATCCACTTTGAGGGTCTTAATGGACTGGGTATGACGTTAGATTCTATCTGATGGTGAAGTTCCAATTCTGGAGCTCTGGGGAATGTGGAGTACCCCTTCATCACCATTATTCCCAGATCCACTCTGAGGGTCTTAATGTCCTGGGTATGATGTTAAACTCTATCTGATGGTGAATTCCAATTCTGGAACACTGGGGAGTGTAGAGTACCCCTTCATCGCTATTACTCCCAGATCCACTTTGAGGGTCTTAATGTCCTGGGTATGATGTTAAACTCTATCTGATGGTGAATTCCAATTCTGGAGCTCTGGGGAATGTGGAGTACCCCTTCATCACCATTACTCCCAGATCCACTAACCCATTAGTGTCCCATCTATGTGGTAAATAGAAAACAAAATGAGTTTAGAAAAATGTGTTTTAAAAAGTTTGAATAGCCATCAAGAATAAATAAAATAAATTGTCTTCGGAATAAAATGATCCAACAAGAGTTGACATGCCGTAAAATCTAACCAACATTTCAAAAACTATAATAGATTTCTTTAGCTACATGGTTAAGAGTCGTTAGTTAATTTATTGTCACCACCAACACCAACACCAATACTGCTAGTACACTTATAATTACTTCTGACTGATTGGCTCTTGTCAAGGCCGAAAAGAGGAGTAACAGCCTATTGCTGCTCATGTCTAGGTAGATGAGATACTACTACTTCGTTTATTGTCACCACCACAGTCACCACAACTATATTACTACTACCACCACTACTACTAGTACTACTACTACTACAATAATAATAATAATAATAATAATAATAATCATAATAATAATAATAATCTGTTCTTGAGAACGAAACGCACAAAATTCTCTGGGACTTTGAGATAAAAACGGATCACCTTATCCCAGCAAGAAGGCCAGACCTAGTATTGATAAACAAAAAAGAAAGAACTTGTCAACTGGTGGATTTTGCAGTGCCAGCAGATCACAGGGTGAAGTTAAAGGAAAAAATTGACAAATATCTGGACCTTGCCAGAGAACTGAAAAAGTTATGGAATATGAAAGTGAAAGTTATACCAATTGTGGTTGGTGCACTTGGAACAGTCCCAAAAGGATTAGAAAAGGGTTTGGAAAGTCTGGAAATCAGAGGAAGGATTGAAACCATTCAGAACACTGCACTGCTGCAATCTGCCAGAATACTCAGAAGAGTCCTGGAGACCTGAGGAGACTTGCTGTCACTCAGGTTCCAGTGAAAGACCATCAGCTAACACTGATGTGAAAACTCAAAAGGAATAATAATAATAATAATAATAATAATAATAATAATAATAATAATAATAAAAGTCAATTAACGAAGCACCTGAAGCAAATAACAGTGAAAACTCATAAGGAAAATAATAATAATAATAACTTCTGATTGGCTCCTGTCAAGGTCGACAAGAGGAGTAACAGCCTTTTTTAAAGATAAACTTGGGAAAGATAGGCATCCAACTATTCTCCCTCTAGCTATGGGTAAATAGTAGGACAGACTGGGTTATTTAACCTTGGTTAGGCAACTGGTCTAATAGAATGAAATCTCTGAATTCAAACCTGTTAAATTCCACTTAAAAATTGACGAATAATTTTTTCGACCTGAGTGGTGTTATTTTATATGAAGTACCGGTTAAGTACTACTGGTATTCAATGTTATTTTTGTTTTTTTTAAAGTTGCCATTGTTGGTGTTTAAAGGCGATCGCCATCTTGTTTACAATTACGGAAATATTTGCGGTTTGATTTAAGGAGAACTGCAACGCTAGAATTCAACAAGCAAATAACCAAAAGTTAAAACTTGACCTTGTAAGATGCAAGTTTGGTTTTTGTGGGTAGGATTTTTTTTTTTGACGACATATAAAAAAAAAAAAGAATCTGGTGGAGTGGCCTATTGTCCGTATCAGTCAGACAGCGCCACACCTACCATCAGCTCCCAGATACTTTACCGCACAGATCAGATTACCCAAGCTGTGCTACTCATACACTGAGTTGGCGGGGGGCCGGTGTCGAACCCAGAACCTTGTGATTCCTAAGCAGGTGCTCTACCGAATGAGCTAAATCGGACCCCCACTATATATATTTACCAACCCTCCGCACGTGCAGGATGCGACACAAGGTCAATTTCTTAAGCGGAGTTTAACAGGTTTGAATTCAGAGTTTTCCTTCTCCTAGACTGGTTACCTAGCCATGGTTAAAGAGCCTATTCTGCCCTATTATTTACCCACAGCTGGAGGGAGAGTAGGATTCATACCTTTCCCAAGGATATTAGCGCTAAGTGAAATGCAATTACCACGTCCAGGATTTGAACTCGGGGCGACGAGTCCATTTCCCATGACTTTAACCATTACACCACGCGCTTCCTGATATGCAGGAGAATAGTAAGTTTATGCGGGGATATTGATGAATCAGTTTGTTTTGTTTTGTTTGTTTTGTTTTACGGCATATCAACCTCAGTGGGTCATTTAATGCCGACAAAATTTTGAAATAAATTCATTCTTAATGAATACTCAACTTTTTTTTTATAAACGCATGTTTTTCTATCCAACCCATAGATGGGACCCTAACAGGTACTACCACTCCGGGTCAGAGTGGATCAGGGAGCAATGGTGTTGAAGGGGTGCTCCACATTCCCCAGACCTCCAGAACTGGAACCTCACCATCAGATAGAGTTTAACGTCATACCCAGGACATGAAGACCCTCAGCCACCGCCTTCTAGCACCCATATGATAAAAAGGGGTTGGGGATTGCCATAAGGGCAATAGGGTTGGGGCAATCATATAGGTGCTAGGGCTTGACGTGACCAATCGATTGTTCGGAGGGGGCCTCTTTGACCATCCGTTTAGCCTAAGTAAGAGCCTAATTGGGGTGTTGCATGTCATGGACTGCTCATCCCCCATGATGAATCAGTTAATCCCATAAGCGAATGCAGTAAACACGATTGGGTAGGCAAGGTCATCTAATGGGAATTGTGCAAGAAACGGAAATTTCAACATACTGAGGAATAATAAATGCAGAAAACAAAATCTGTCCTTGAAAATGAGACATCAAGGTAGTACAAGACTAGGCACGACTGGGTAGGAAAGGGGATCCACAGGGAATAGTGCAAGAAATTAAATTTTGACCACCGTACGAAATTATATATGCCCAAATCTGAATTCGTCTTAGAGATTTAGAAAATCCGCCATTCAGACGATATCTACAATACTGTGGAGAGTGCTGGTGTATTGAGTTGATTTGTAGTCACTTGTTGGATTATTTCTGTATATAATGTGTGCTGAAGTCCACCACTTAAATTTATAGACTCTACGTGGACGCGTGGATTAAAGCCAGTTGATCAACAGCTCGAATACGTGGTTAGTTAACTATTTAATCGTCGATCATGAAAGCCGTTCAATTGCACGTTATTCGACATTGACGAACGGATCTGCAGCCATGGACTCTGCTCAACCAAAGGATTCTACCCAACACTGAGAGAGACCGAGGATAAATAAGAGGATTCTACCCAACACAAAGGGACACCGAAGAACAATCAAATTATTCTACCCAACACCGAGGATGAATCAAAGGATTCTACCCAACACAAAGGGAGACCGAGAAACAACCAAAGGATTCTAGCCAACACTAAGGGACACCGAGGAACAACCAAAGGAATCTACCCAACACTAAGGGACATTGAGGAACAACCAAAGGATTCTACCCAACACTAAGGGACACCGACGAACAACCAAAGGATTCTACCCAACAGTAAAGGACACCGAGGAACAACCAAAGGATTCTACCCAACACTAAGGGACACCGAGGAACAACCAAATGATTCTACCTAACATTAAGGAACACCGAGGGACAACCAAAGGATTCTACCCAACACTAAGAGACACCAAGGAACAACCAAAGGATTCTATTCAACACAAAGGGACTCTGAGGAACAACCAAAGGATTCTACCCAACACTAAGGGACACCGAGGAACAACCAAACGATTTTAACCAACACTAAGGGACACCAAGGAACAATCAAATGATTCTACCCAACACCTAAGTTGAATCAAAGGATTCTACCTAACACAAAGGGAGACCGAGAAACAACCAAAGGATTCTACCCAACATTAAGGGACACCGGGGAACAATCAAATGATTCTTCACTAAAGATCAGCCTCTGCTTAACACAAGGGATCTCCACTGTAAAGTGCCCTCACTTGAAGCCTAAAAATGGTCACAAAAATCATAACAACTTAATCACCACTGAGAACAACAAGATATTACGAAATTGAAATATTAAAGTCGACGGGGTGGCCTAAAGTTGGTATCAGCCACACAGCGAGGGAGTCTATCACATTCTCACAAGCTCTAGATCAAAGAGATTGTTTTTGCGTCAGAGGTGGATTACTACACTTACCACCAGCTCCTCACTTTACCACACATATCCCTGTGCTAATAATTCACTGAGTTGGCGAGTGCCGGTATCGAACCTGGAACCTTGGCGTTCCTAGGCGGACGCTCTACCGACTGAGCTAAACCGGCCCTTTAGTGTGAAAATAAATAATACTGTCTCTTTCTTCGGCCTTCCCCGTTTACTCTTGTAGGAGCCTGACGCTTCAATTTTTAAAATTTTTTTATTGGCATTTCAGTCTCGGAAGACTAATATAGTTTTTGTGCCCCTGATGTTACAGCGCCTCCTGTGACCGTGAAATTCGATATTTGAAAAATATTCTCGACCACAGATGTCGCATTTGAAGGCTGTCCCTGAAGATGTTGATGTGCCGGTGCTTTGTTGTCGCTGCTTTCTTCTGGACCTCTTGGCTTCATAGTTTTGCATCAGGGTGACTTCTGACATGAGCAGTCCGCTACGGAGATTCTACCGCCACAGAGGGCGGGCCTGAGCCAAAATTTCCCGGTTAAACTTGCAAATCGGTCGGAAAATTAGGGTGACCCAGAAAAAACCGAACCCACAAATTTTGTAATAAAATTGTTAATTTTAACTAGGGGGGTTAGGGTTAGGGTTTAGGGTTAGGGTAAGGATTAGGGTTGGGGTTAGTTTGATGGGAAAATAGATAAATAATTTGGGTTCTGTTTTTTCGGGATCACTATGTATATAGGGTGACCCAGAAAAAACAGAACCCACAAATTTTGTAATAAAACTGTTAATTTTAACTAGGGGGTTTAGCGTTAGGGTTTAGGGTTAGGGTTAGGGTTGGGGTTTAGGGTTAGTTTAATGGGGAAAAAATAAATAATTTGGGTTCTGTTTTTTCTGGGTCGCCTGTAATATGTTTTAATTTTCCGACCGATTTGCAAGTTTAGTCATTTTCCCAGATTCATTATCCTTAAGAAAACACTGGATTCAGACGATAGCTACGATACTGCGGAGAGTGCTGGTGTAATGAGTAGACTTGTTGTCACTTAGTTACCACTAAGAGATACAAGATATTACTAGTGTGAAATACTCAACGAGTAAATAATAATAAACAATAACTGTCTGTTTCTTCGGCCTTCCACCCCCTCGCCTTAGCCACGCCGGTGCCTGATACTTCCTCCCTTTAACCGTGGGGATTGAATAAGAAAAAGAAAAAAAGAAATAGAAATACAAAAAAAAAAAAGCTAAATAAAAAAAATACTAAAGGAAAAAATACAAAACTTAGACAAACAAAAACAATCGGTTATTTTTCCTTCTGTGCAAAAGAAGCCGACATTAGAAACGAAACCTCACCCTCTACGTCCTCACCAGTCCCTTTTTTTTTTGTCGCCGCCGCCGCCACCGATCCAACGCCCAAACCCCAGCCTCACCCAACCCTTTCGCGCTCGGCACCACCGCCATCGCCGCCGCCGCCGTCGTCGCCGTGTCCCCTCTGTCTATGAGTCATCGACTCTACAACTGTTAGCTTTTATGATCTACCATCGCACCCCCCACCACCCCTACACCCAGACACTTTATTCACGTAGTCTATTGATTGCTCCTCAAAATGGTACTACAACTACTAATACGACTAGTGCACGACTACGCCACTAATTCTCTTTTACGTGCAACAAATAGAAAAACGACTTTGTTTATTGTCGCTACCAACACCAATACTGCTAGTATACTTATAATTACTTCTGACTGATTGGCTCTTGTCAAGGCCGAAAAGAGAAGTAGCAGCCCTTTGTTGCTCATATCTAGGTAGATGAGATACTACTACTTCGTTTGTCACCCCAACACCAACACCAACACCAATACTGCTAGTATACTTATAATTACTTCTGACTGATTGGCTCTTGTCAAGGCCGAAAAGAGAAGTAGCAGCCCTTTGTTGCACATATCTAGGTAGATGAGATACTACTACTTCGTTTGTCACCCCCAACACCAACACCAATACTGCTAGTATACTTATAATTACTTCTGACTGATTGGCTCTTGTCAAGGCCGAAAAGAGAAGTAGCAGCCCTTTGTTGCTCATATCTAGGTAGATGAGATACTACTACTTCGTTTATTGTCACACCATCATCACTACTACTACTACTACTACTAGTAGTAGTAGTAGTAGTAATAGTAGTAGTACAATTTCGAAAAAAGGCTGTTACTCCTCTTGTCGACCTTGACAGGAGCCAATCAAAAGTAACTATAATCACTACAACTACTACTACTACTACTACTACTAGTAGTAGTAGTAGTAGTTGTAGTGATTATACTACTAGTAGTAGTGATTATAATTACTTTTGATTGGCTCCTGTCAAGGTCGACAAGAGGAGTAACAGCCTTTTTTTTAAAAATAAACTTGGGAAATGTAGGCATTCAACTATTCTTACTCCAGTTATGGGTAAGCTCAGTCGGTAGAGCGTTCGGCTAGAAACCACATGGTTCTAGTTCGATGCCGGCCCTCGCCAACTCAGCGTATCAGTAGCACAGGGATCTGTGCGGTAAAGTAAAGAGCTGATGGTAGGTGTGGCGCTCCACTTCAGATGCAAAAACAATCTCCTTGTTCTAGCGCTAGTGAAAAGGGGATAGACTCCCTCGCCGATTGGCTGATACCGACATTAGGCCACCCTGATGACTACTTTTTTTAGTAAGGGCGACTGGTCTCTTTGACCTTGGTGTGGCAACTGACGTTAAACTCGATTTGAAATTCCAATTCTGGAGCACTTGGGAGTGTGGACAACCACTTCATCGCCATTATTCCCAGCTCCACTCTGATACGAAGTGGTAGTACCTATTAGAGTCCCATCTATAGGTTAAATAAGATAAAAAAAAGAGTTTATAAAGAACGTGTTTAAAAAAGTTTAAATACCCATCAAGAATGAATAAAACAAACTTGTTTTCGGTATAAAATAACTCAACAAGGGTTGACATGCCGTAATTAATTTATTGTCACCCCCCCCCCCAACACCAATACCAACACTGCTAGTACACTTATAATTAATTCTGACTGATTGGCACTTGTCAAGGTCGAAAAGAGGAGTATCAGCAGAGTTCAAATCTTGTACGAAGCTGTTTGCATTTCACATGGCGCTAACACCCTTAGGTGTATGAATCCAGCTACTCTCCCTCCAGCTATGGGTAAATAGTAGAACAGACTGGTCTCTTTAACCTTGGCAAGGTAACCAGTCTAGGAGAAGGAGAACTGTCACATCCTGCTCGTGCACAGGGGCTGGTATATATATATAATATATATATATATATATATATATATATATATATCTTTGGTGGGGTACCAAGTTTCTTGTTATTAGGATGATTCTAAGCTGGTCCTTTTCTCTGACAGTATGTTGCTGCAGAGTTCAGGTCCCCTTTGAGAGTTCAATGTTTGATTTTAATAAAAAGAGCAAAGTAATTTGTAAAGAAAAAAGCGAGTATGGTGATTATGGTCCATTTCCACCCGTGGGTATCTGAGACCCACCGAACTTCCTCAGATCACTATATATATATATAATTACTTAACCCATAGATAGGACCCTAAAAGGTACTACGACTCTGGGTCAGAGTGGACCTGGGAGTAATGGTGCTGAAGGAGTACTCCACATTCCCCAGAGCTCCAGATTTGGAAATTCACCATCAGACAGAGTTTAACATCATACCCAGGACATTAAGACCCTCAAAGTGGACCTGGGAGTAATGGTGATGAGGGGTATTCCACATTCCACAGAGCTCCAGATTTGGAAATTCACCATCAGACAGAGTTTAACATCATACCCAGGACATTAAGACCCTCAGGGTGGATCCAGGAGTAATGGTGATGAAATAGTACTCCACATTCCCCAGAGCTCCAGATTTGGAACTTCCCCATTAGACAGAATTTAACGTCATACCCAGGGCACTAACAACGACGGCGATCACCTTCTAGCACATATAGATATTTACAAAGCTACGCTTTTAATTCGGCACAAGGTCAGAAGTATGGGGCACCCAATGAGAACCGAACTCACTACCAATGGTTTGCGAATCTAGCTTCCTAACCATTACACTACGCGAGGTGCCCTCTTCTAGCACATATATAATAAGAATGGCTGGGGCTTGACATAAGGGCAATAGGGTCGGGACAAACATATAGGTGCTAGGGCTTGACGTGACCAGCTGATTTATCGGAGGGAGCCTCTCCGACCGACAGTTTAGCCTTAGTAAGGGCCAGAGTGGAGGGTTGCAGTCTGCGTATTCTACAGCCCCTGCCGACAGAGCGTAGTTATTTCTGTTGCAGCCTGTGTATAATTGCTTGAGCTTCGTACGTACATAAATAATATATGTAATACCCAAACTCTTATTACTTATTACGTATGGTTGGCAGATTTGGGTCTCTGGGGAGGGATGGCGTCCGGTTGGTCACTTTAAGAAATCGAAATCTAGCTATAAACAGAAATATCAACAGTAATAATTCATGGTCAAACAGAAAGATAGCATTATCTGCGTTATTCGGACTATTGTCCCATCTTCATTATTATTTGTACAACGTTTCGGCCGATATGCCCTCCGGCCTTCTTCAGGTATTTCTTGTCGGACTCGGGAACCTTCTCAGACTCGGGAACCTTCTTTTCGGACTCGGGAACCTTCTTTTCGAACTCGGGAACTTTCTTGTCGTAATCGGGAGCCATCACGGAACTTTGAACCTAACCCTTTATTTAGTCCTCGGGGGTATCCTGTTCTCATTCCGCTAACCGTAGCTGGGGTAGGGGTTGTGTTAATTATTTTTCTATGTTATTGCTCTACTCAGGATTGAACCCGCAAACCAGAGACAACTGTCACTTAGAACTGTCTTAACCTAACTACCTAATCCACTAGGCCATGTTAGCGGAATGAGAACAGGATACATCCATGGACTGAATAAAGGGTTAGGTTCAAAGTTCCGTGATGGCTCCCGATTACGACAAGAAAGTTCCCGAGTTCGAAAAGAAGGTTCCCGAGTCCGACAAGAAATACCTGAAGAAGGCCGGAGGGCATATCGGCCGAAACGTTGTACAAATAACAATGAAGATGGGGACAATAGTCCGAATAACGCAGATAATACTAATCATCAAGCCTCATCTCAAACATTTAGAGAAATAGAAAGATAGCATTTCTCTGAATTTTTGAGATGAGGCTTGATAATTTGGATTATTTGGATGATTAGGGTTATTGTCCTGATATTTGTTGTTATCTACACAACGTTTCGTAAAGTTTTTAAGTGCCATCCTTAGCCAGTTGAAAAGGGCTTAAAGAAAGTCCTGTGTTATGGAATCCTTTGGTAAGTGTATAAGTCCTATCCTGCGTATTGGTAAAGGTCCAGTGATTTAATCCTATGTCCATCGTCCAAGAATGCTGGCGTAATTATGACCAGTAGGGTCGGTTTAAGTATTGTATCAGCCTCAGAGTACTGCCAGTGATTGGCCAAGAAATAGATCACATGATCTCGCCTAGTCTATAAGTAGAGCGGGGATCTAGCACACACCTTATATACTAAGGCGCGTGGGGTAATGGTTAAAGTCATGGGAAATGGATTCGTCGCCCCGAGTTCAAATCTGGACGTGGTAATTGCATTTCACTTAGCGCTAATACTCTTGGGAAAGGTATGAATCCTCCTCTCCCTCCAGCTATGGGTAAATATCAGGACAGACTGGGTTCTTTAACCATGCAAAGTAACCAGTCTAGGAAAAGGAAAACTCTGAATTCAAACCTGTTGAACTCCGCTTAAGAAATTGACCTTGTGTCACATCCTTCTCGTGCGGAGGGGTTGGTAAATATATATATATATATACATCTAATTGAATAAAGGGTTCAGTTCGAACCGTGGAGGTATTACGACATGAACAATCCCGATAAATCCGAATAATTAACGAAACACGCTTATGGAGGTAGAATAAAATAGTCCGAATAATCTAAATAATAAAAGAAAGATAGCACTTAAAAAACTAGGAAACAAAAATGGAGAAGGAAATCAACTGTATGGAGGGGACAAATTAGGGATATTTTACAAGATGCCCGGTCCCCAATGAGGCTACATGTTGGCCGTAAGTGGTGACCCATGATGCTTACGGAATCCTGGAAGCTGAGCAGTCGATGACACGCAACAATCCACTTTAACCCTTGCTTAAGCTAGGCGGGGACTTGGAGAGACTCCTTCCGATCTATCGGCTGGTCACATCAAGCCCTAGGACCTATAAGATTGTCCTAACACTAACCCTTTTTATCTTATACGTGCTAGAAAGCGTTGGTTGGGGTTTTTATCATTTTATCCTGGGTATGGCGTTAAACTGTATCTAGTGGTGAGGTTCCAATTCTGTACATCTCGGAGTACCCCTTTATCGCCATTACTCCCAGGTCCACCTTAATATGTAGGGGTAGTAACTTTTAGGGCCTCATCTATGGGTTGAATAGATCAGAATATTAGTATTAGAATGTGTTTATAAAAATTGAGTTTGAAAAAAGGATTGAATACCCAACGAGTATGAATAAAATAGAATGTCTTCGGCTTAAAATACCCAACAAGGGTTGAAATACCGTAAAATCCAACCAACCAACCAATGAAAAGAAAGCAAAAAAGGCAAATACTTAGATCTGTCCCGAGAGCTGCAAAAGCTGTTGAACATGAAGACAGTAAAGCAGTTTGTTTGTTTTTTTTTTTACTTTGATTAGGCAACCACTCTATGAGAAGGAAAAATCTGAATTCAAACCTGTTAAACTCCACTTAAGAAAATGACTCTCTCTCTCTCTCTCTCTCTCTCTCTCTCTCTCTCTCTCTCTCTCTCTCTCTCTGTATATATATAATATATATATATATATATAATATATATATATATATATGAAATTATACGAAATTATATTGATTTCATATAGAAACCAATTAAAATATAATAAGTGTAATCTTTTTATATACATTATTATTTAATTTCGTTAGTCATTATCATCTAATATATTTGATTGCTTTAAAACTAAATAGTTACGCCCGACGAAGTGCGCATATTTTTACTAGTATATATAAGGATAGGGTAGTTTTTGTGTGATTTTGTATTTAGTATTAAATGAAGTTTGTTTATTGGCCGTTTTTAAGTATGGATTTTATTAGAGCCTTTGGCACACATCTCAAATAATAAAAACACTATTATATTCTCTCCGTAGAAAAAAAGAAAAAAGAAAAAAAACAGAAAAAACTCTCGTCTCATTTTTCATTTAGCTCTTCGTGTTCTCAAGAGTTCCGTCTGGACGATTCTCTTAAGTTGAATAACTAAATCGTAACCACCTTTCAAATTTACGCGTTAAACAGTCCTCTAAAATCTGGATTAGACGTAATTGATACCGTAAACACAGCCCAACTGTTATGAAAGGCTCACAAATCCAGGGCTCACTCCCTCCCGGTTCACTTCTGATAACTAAGCGTAAAGTTGCTGCTTTTAATTTAGTAACACAATCTATTCATATACTTGAACATATATATATATATATATATATATATATATATATATATATATATATATATATATATATATGTGTGTGTGTGTGTGTGCGTGTGTGTGATTCTGTATGATGTAAGTATAAAGTAATTTAATTAATGAGAAATTGAGAAACTTGTTGATTTACCCAACCTACATTGGGCCAGACGTCAAGATAGATTTCATTGATAAGACAGCGAGGGAAAGGCAAATAGACAAATCAATTTTGGACGTCCAGGAAGAATCACTTGAATGCGTATTAAGCGGAAAGCCATTTACTTTTAAACCTGCCATTATATATACTAGCAAATATATGCACCCTCCGGGTGCAAGTATTTAAGTTTTGATATAATAAAATATCATATTAAATTAGAAAGGCTAATGAAACTGACTAAGAATGCAGATAAAAAGATCTGCAACAGAGGGGGTATAATCGAAAAATAGAACAACTTTGAAACTAACTCTTCCATCATTTTCCATTACTCCCCTCTTTCATTGGTAAATTTTCCTAATTTAACTATTTAGTTAAAATAGGAAGTAAAGGATAATATTACAGTTATTTCTTCTTGTAAATAAATTTCTTTTAAGATTTATCCACGAGATTTTGGTTTATATTTCTTAAGATAAAACCAAACAATTAGAAATCAATAATACGAAGCACATATTTATTAAAATAAAATGTTAAGTATCAATATGCAAATTAGCCTTCTCGTTCAAACTGTAAACCGCTATTTTGTTGTATATATAAATACAATTGCATGTTATTAGTACGTAGATATGGTCAACAGTATTAATAATGTTAAACAATTTTTATTAATAACTGAAGGTTTAAAAGAATGAAGAATTTGACGTAAATAATTAAGGGAATTGTGACTTGAGTAGTAATATAGTTTCGCTTACAGACAGAAAAACACACAATCTCCATTATAATAAGATATATATATATACATGTAGAATTAAACAAAAGACACATCTCCTGTTTAACAATTTTATTTTTGATCTTTTCTAATTTTCTGGCCAACTTTTTAATGTTCGTGTGGAATTGGTGGATAAGTCCACCAAAGTTCAGTTCCCGAGTACTTTCGGCACTTCGAAGTGCCATCATCAGGGGTGATGTGTTCCAGTTTTTTTTTTTTAAATTATATTAATGTAGAGGCTGGAAGGAGAAGAATTGGTGAGAAAGGTGTTATAGGCATTTTAAAATATGTGTACTGCATTGGAAATTAATTTTGTTTAAGGATGGTTTGTATTGTTTTATGTATAAAGCTTCTAGTATTTAATTTTTTTAAAAACTGGAACATATCACCCCTGATGATGGCACTTCGAAGTGCCGAAAGTACTCGGGAACTGAACTTTGGTGGACTTATCCACGAATTCCACCCAAACATTAAAAAGTTGGCCAGAAAACTCGAAAAGATCAAAAATAAATTGTTAAACAGGAGATGTGTCTTTTGTTTAATTCTACATGTATAAATGAAAGAATGCTGCCTAAATACACACACACACACACACACACACAAACACATATAATATATATATATATGTGTGTGTGTGTGTAAAGGGCCGGGTTAGCTCAGTCGGTAGAGCGGTCAGCTAGAAACCACAAGGTTCCTACTTCGATACCCGCCCTCGCCAACTCACCGTATGAGTAGCACAGTGATCTGTGCGGTAAAGTAAGGAGCTGATGGTAGGTATGGCGCTCCACCCCAGAGACTAAAACAATCTCCTTGGTCAAGCGCTAGTGAAAAGGGATATGCTCCCTCGTTGGTTGGCTGATACCGTCTTTAGGCCACCCGAAGACTTACTTATATATATATATATATATATATATATATGTATATATATATATATGAATGATGAACAAAAAGTGATCAGTCAAACAGGAATATTTATTTTATGTTGTTTGTTTTTCTCAACTAGTTTCGACCTTAGGTCATCTTCAGGAGAGTTTAAAATATGAAAAGAATTTTTAAAGTGTTTGACAGGCCACTATAATCCGGCAGAGAAGTGTATTAGAAGTGGCGAGTCCATCTGTTTAGTGAAAAAGAACTTCTTTCAGTTTATATATATATATATATATATAATATATATATATATATATATTGATCTGAGATTGATATTATCGACCAATCTATCAATCTATCTGTTTGAGTCTCCATTCTCTCTCTCTCTCTCTCTCTCTCTCTATATATATATATATATATAATATTATATATATATATATATATATAACGCTCTTCTATATAAGGGATGGAGCTCTCTATTGCGGCCTTTACACACATAGAGATGTGCGTATTAAAACAGTTAAAATCCCCTTCGCATTCTGTAGGTGATGACAGCCTAGCGGTTAAGGTGTCTGTCTGACACTGAACCGATCGAATTTCAATCCCGGATGTAGGTAGCTTACAAATGTCTAGCCACACTGAAGAGACTTAATAAATCGAAACACGTGTCTGTGGATGACTATATATATATATATATATATATATTGAGGGAGAGAGAGAGAGAGAGAAAGGGAGAGAGAGGGAAAGGAGAGAGAGAGAGAGAGAGAGAGAGAGAGAGAGAGACTAATGATTAGCTATCTACCTCGCAAGATAGGTAAAAAAAGAACCAACCGGTGATTAAAGTCCCGCCCTTTGGAAGAATGCATGAACCTAATTTGCTTCTTTTGTTTTAATATCCTTGTCAGTCATCAATCATCATTACCTAATGGTTGTGGGGGGCGAAGCTGCGCAAGTCACCTCCTCCCACGCAATAATAGAACAAAAGACTTCAAACACCTTAAAGACACAATGAGCTTTCATGTCATAATTGAAATCCAAGTTTGTCTATTCGCCGTTCTTGTCGTTATTCCTATAAGAATTACCAATTCATTAGTGTGTGCGTGTTTTTTTTTAATGTTTTTAACAGGGTTTAACATTAATGTGGACGATGATGATGATGACGAGGATGATGATGATGATGGTGGTGGTGATGGAGGTGGGGATTGTGATGATGATGATGATGATGATGGAGATCATGATGATGTTGATTATGTTAATAATGGTTATGGTTAGTATTTAAAAAAAATTTTTTTAACAGGGTTTAACATTAATATGGACGATGATGATGATGATGAGGAGGAGGATGGTGATGACGGTGTTGGTGGTGGGGTGGCGGTAGGGATTATGATGATGATGATGATGATGATGATGGAGTTTATAATGATGTTGATTATGATAATAATGTTTATTGTTAGTATTTAAAAAAAATTTTTTAACAGGGTTTAACATTAATGTGGACGATGATGATGATGAGGAGGAGGAGGATGATGATGATGATGGGGTGATGAGGAGATGATGATGATGATGGTGGTTGTGGTGGTGATGGGTATGATGATGGTGGTGATGTGATGATGTGGTGGTGGTGTGGTGGTGATGGTGGGTATGATGGTGATGATGATGATGATGATGAGGTGGTGGTGGTGGTGATGGTGGGTATGATGATGATGATGATGATGATGATGATGGTGGTGTGGTGGTGATGGGTATGATGATGGTGGTGATGGTGATGATGATGGGTGGTGGTGGTGGTGGTGGTGATGGTGGTAATGGTGATGATGATGATGATGATGATGGTGTGGTGGTGAGGTGGGTATGATGATGATGATATGATGGTGGTGGGGTGTGATGGTATGATGGTGATGATGAGATGATGATGAGATGATGGTGGTGGTGGTGGTGATGGTGGGTATGATGGATGATGATGATGGTGTGGTGGTGTGATGGTGGGTATGATGATGATGATGATGATGAGATGGTGGTGGTGGTGTGGTGTGATGGTGGGTATGATGAATGATGATGATGATGATGATGAATGGTGGTGTGGTGGTGGTGGTATGATGGTGATGATGATGGATGATGATGATGATGATATGATGATGATGAATGATGGTGGTGTGTGGTGGTGGTGATGGTGGGTATGATGATATGGTGATGATGATGATGATGATGATGGTGGTGGTGGTGGTGATGATGATGGTGATGATGGTGATGATGATGATGATGATGATGTGGTGGTGGTGGTGGTGATGGTGGGTATGATGATGATGATGATGATGGTGGTGGTGGTGGTGATGGTGGGTATGATGATGATGATGATGATGATGATGATGGTGGTGGTGGTGGTGGTGATGGTGGGTATGATGAATGATGGTGATGATGATGATGATGATGATGGTGGTGGTGGTGGTGATGGTGGGTATGATGATGGTGATGATGATGATGATGATGATGGTGGTGGTGGTGGTGATGGGGGTATGATGATGATGATGATGATGATGATGATGATGTGGTGGTGGTGGTGGTGATGGTGGGTATGATGATGATGATGATGGTGGTGGTGGTGGTGGTGATGGTGGGTATGATGATGATGATGATGATGATGTGGTGGTGGTGGTGGTGGTGATGGTGGTATGATGATGATGATGATGATGATGATGATGATGGTGGTGGTGGTGGTGATGGTGGGTATGATGGTGATGATGATGATGATGATGATGATGGTGGTGGTGGTGGTGGTGGTGATGGTGGGTATGATGATGATGATGATGATGATGATGATGATGGTGGTGGTGGTGGTGATGGTGGGTATGATGGTGATGATGATGATGATGATGATGATGGTGGTGGTGGTGGTGGTGATGGTGGTATGATGATGATGATGATGATGATGATGATGATGGTGGTGGTGGTGGTGGTGGTGGGTGATGATGATGATGAATGATGATGATGATGATTGGGTGGTGGTGGTGGTGATGGTGGGTATGATGATGATGATGATGATGATGATGATGGTGGTGGTGGTGGTGATGGTGGGTATGATGATGATGATGATGATGATGATGATGATGATGGTGGTGGTGATGTGATGATGATGATGATGATGATGATGATGATGATGATGATGGTGATGGTGGTGGTGGTGGTGATGTGGGTATGATGGTGATGGTGATGATGATGATGTGGTGGTGGTGGTGATGTGATGATGATGATGATGATGATGATGTGGTGGTGGTGGTGATGGTGGGTATGATGGTGATGGTGATGATGATGATGGTGGTGGTGGTGGTGATGGTGGGGATGATGATGATGATGATGAAGATGGTTGGTGATGGGGGTATGATGGTGATGGTGATGATGATGAGATGGTGGTGATTATGCTGATGTTGATTATGATGATGATGGTTAGTATTCTTTAATGTTTTTAACAGGGCTTAACATTCAAGTGGACGACGACGACGACGACGATGATGATGATGGTGATGATGATGATGTAGGGCTTATGATGATGATGGTGGTGGGGGGGATGATGAGGATGATGATGATGATAATTAGTATTTTTCAATATTTGTAACATAACATAACATTAATGTGGACGATGAGGATGATGTTGATGTTGATGATGATGATGATGATGAAGATAAGTATTTTTTAATATTTGTAACAGAGCTTGGTATTAATGTGGACGATGATGATGATGATGATGATGGTATAGGGCTTATGATGATGATGATGGTGGTGGGGGATGATGGTAATGATGATGATGATTAGTATTTTTTAATATTTGTAACAGAGCTGAACATTAATGTGGACGACGATGATGCTGATGATGCTGATTGTAGGGACTTCAAACTTGTGGGTTTTATCACTCACGCAAGGATTGCACTCGGTGGAATGTAAGTGAAAAAAGAGGAAGAAGATAAAAAAGAAGAGTTTGAAGATGAACGAAGGAGAAAAGAAAGAAAGAAAGAAAGAAGAAAGAAAAAACCTCTTAAGTTCTATTTTCTTTCAGCGGATGTACAGCAGACGGCATCGAGAAAAAGAGGGAAGGGATTAGGTTACTACAGCCAATTTGAGTCGACTTATAGGAAATTGTCTGGACTGAGTCACATACACGAGAAGAAGAAGAAGAAGAAGAGAAGAAGAAGAAGAAGAAGAAGAAGAAGAAGAAGAAGAAGAAGAAGAAGAAGAAGAAGAAGAAGAAGAAGAAGAAGAAGAGAAGAAGAAGAAGAAGAAGAAGAAGAAGAAGAGAAGAAGAAGAAGAAGAAGAAGAGAGAAGAAGAAGAAAGAAGAAGAAGAAGAAGGGCGAGAAGAAGAAGAAGAAGAAGGGCGAGAAGAAGAAGAAGAAGAGAAGAAAGAAGAAGAAGAAGAAGAAGAAGAAGAAGGAAGAAGAAAAGAAGAAGGGCGAGAAGAAGAAGGGCGAGAAGAAGAAGAAAGAGAAAGAAGAGAAGGGTGAGAAGAAGAAGAAGAGAAGAGAAGAAGGGTGAGAAGAAAGAAGGGCGAGAAGAAGAAGAAGAAGAAAAGAAGAAGGGCGAGAAGAAGAAGAAGAAGAAGAAGAAGGGCGAGAAGAAGAAGACGAGAAGAAGAAAGAAGAAGAAGAAGAAGAAGAAGAAGAAGAAGAAGAAGAAAATGAAAGAAGTAGAAGACGTCTTAAATAGATGAAAGAGAAAAAAAGGAAAGAAAAGAAAAGTAAGCAATTAAACAAAAATAGGTACTGTACAAGCGCTCTCTACTAATTGACCTTGTGCCTGATCACCTAAAACTTAGTATTATATATGTGATAATAATATCATATAATATATATATATAGACACTGTGTTTAGACGTTTTCCGTTTCACCAGTGTAGCTAGACCCAGCAATTGCCTCGGACTAGGAGCGAAACCCGACTGGTTTTTCACCAGCCTGGTTCGTTTACCTCTCCGCCATCGACAGTTGCCATACAGGAGTGGTATTTTAACTGCTAAATACATACATCGATGTATATATTTTACGATCACCAGAGAGACCAACTCTGTAAACCACAAACGATCATTGCTTTATGCTGACGGTGAAAGTCAATTAAAATATAAGCTGGGTTTCAGTTTTAGTATAACCTCACTATCCACGGATTTGTCAATCGAGGTTTCACTTATCCACGGTTGTTTCATTCGTGAAAAATTTTTTTTATTAAACGAAAACTACTTAAAGTCGACAGAGTGGCCTATTGTCGGTATCAGCCGGACAGTGAGTGAGTCTATCCACTTTTCACTAGCGATAGACTAGGGAGATTGTTTTTGCGTCTGGGGTTGTGCGCCACACCTAGCACTAGCTCCCCACATTACCGCACAGATCAAGCTGTGCTAGACAGGTGCTGAGTTGGCGAGCGTCGGTATCGAACATGGAACCTTGTGGCCCCATGCGGATGCTCTACTAAACATTTTTTTTTTTTTTTTACAAATGGGATCTTAAAATATTTTTTAAAAGATGGCGATATAAACGCAATACTTTAACAATAATAAAAAAAAGTCGACGGGGCGGCCTAAAGTCGGTATCAGCCAGTCAGCGAGGGAGTCTATCCCCTTTTCAATAGCGCCATCTGAGGTGGAGCGCCACACCTACCATCAGCTCCTTACTTTACCGCACAGATCCCTGTGCTACTCATACGCTGAGTTGACGGGGACCGGTATCGAACTAGGAACCTTGTGGTTTCTAGCCGAACGCTCTACCGACTGAGCTAACCCGTTTGAAAATATGAAAAAAAAAATCAGTTTATAATATTCTCATCCATCAATGACTGAGTTATCAGATCGCGGAAGAAAATCTAATAATAAAAATTAGATATTATAGGCACACACACACACACACACACACACACACACACACACACACACACTTACATACACATACACATACATACACACACACATACACACACATACACACACACATTATTGGTCCTTCCTGTAGGCCTTAATCCAGAGCGCTTGTCCAGTGGAATTGGATCCTTGGTAAAGAGTCCTCTGATAAAGAATCCTTTGGTTCTTCTGGTAAAGAGTCCTCAGTTCCTTCGTCAATGGTCGGAAGTTCCTCCTCAATGATTGCAAGTGAACTGTGGCAAGTATTCGTGTTTAAATAATGAATCAGCCACGCAGTATGGCTTGGTGATTGGCTGGAGGAATAGACCACGTGACACAGGCTAGTCTATAAATCCAGGTGAGGAATTGGAGCTCACCTTATATACCCAACACAGAGAGAGAGAGAGAGAGAAGAGAGAGAGAGAGAGAGAGAGAGAGAGAGAGAGAGAGAGAGAGACTTAGACATACCTACACACAGAGAATTTGGAAGATATAAGGCACAAAACAGAATGGACGATTCCTAGCAACAACTCCAGACTTTCAGAAGTCTTCTGGCGAAGAGATCTTTATCTCGAAATATTAAGAATAAATCAAAGGTAAACAAACAACACCATAGTTATCTCGTTTTTCTTTACACTTGCATTGTGGGATAGCCTTCAAAACCACCACCAAACCAATATGTACACAATGCTTCAAGCAAATTATAAAACACTTTTAAATATTGTAGGCTTTACACCCTAGAGATGATAGAGAAAGGCTATACAAGGTGTGTTAAAAAAAAGTATCGATATTGAAGCTGTATTTACCAAGATAGAAATGAACAATAAATGGAACGTTAATTCAAAAAGATACTACGGCGTTTACTTCGTTCAGTGCGCAAGAAGAGGCGAGAGATGTGGCAGGACAACTCGTGGGTGCTTCACCATGACAACGACCTTGCTCACACTGCCCTAATCTTGATTTAACTCTCTCTCTCTCTCTCTCTCTCTCTCTCTTTCTCAATCATTCTTTCTTTCTCTCCTTCTTTTCATCTTTTTATTATGTCCGATTAAAGCAGATTAACGTTATCGCTTCCGCGCGCTCATCCCCTACTTTTTTTTCTTTCTTTCTTATTATATTTTTCTGTGTAGCATATCATTTTCTTCCCTTTCTTTCTTTATAATAAAAACAGAATAGTCCAGCTGAGGTGAGGACACTCATAAGAAATTAAAATTCAGTGGATAAGCGACACCAGATTATCAGGATTTAAATTTTTGCATTTCATGTTGGACGAGTTGGACGATTTTAACCAGCAGGTGTTGCAATATGAACACTTGTACTTTAAGAAACACGTGAATTGATACATAGATAAATTGCAAACAGATCTATTTCACCTATATATGGGACCCTAACAGGTACTACCACTCTGGGTCAGAGTTGATTCGGGAGTAATGGCAATGAAATGGCACTCCACATTCAATAGATCTCCGGAACTGTAGCCTCACCACCAGATGCAATTTCGTGTCCTACATAGGACCGACTTTTGGCGGGGAAGTTTTAGTCCTTGGCAGGTGAGACAGTCAGCTTATTCTAAGTCCCCGCCCATAAAACAATCAGATGTAAACGAGAAATACCTATATTTACAAAAGTGCCCCCTTGCTGCCACCCACCCCCACAAGATGTTAATTACGAATGGCGCCCCCTTGTACATTTGAAGTCTTAGTCGCCCCAAATCCTGGATCCGCCCCTTGCATCATTGAAACAAAATCCAATTCGTATTTTCTGTTGTTTAGGATATATATATATATATATATATATATATATATATGAAATATAACATTTTGAAAAAACATATGATGTTTGTTATGTGATTGCTGACAAGCTTGTTTCGACCAAAAAAAAAACATTATATCTGGAATTTTACACCTTGAAGACTTTCATATATAAATCTACGGACTTCAACACCACTAGTAAATTTTGAAAACCTAACATCTTTCTTCAAATTACCATGTGGACTTGTATATTGTTAACAGCTGAAATATATATACTATACTATTTTGATACCCACTTTACATTTTTTATATATTTTTACAATTTTTACAATAAACTCTTTTGAATTTTACCTTGAACTATAATGCTTCTGATTTTTAATTAAAAAAAAAATAAAATAAAATAAAATAAAATGAAAATTTATTTTATTTTTATTTTTAAAACAGAACATGCATTTTCAAAAAATTTCCAGCGGTTGATATCAGCGTTCGTTTTGTAAACAGTCTTTTTAACGGATATTTTCTTCTCGTCTATGTCGCTCTTTGATGAAGACCAACTTATCGTTTTGGTCGAAACAAGCTTGTCAGCAATCACATAACAAACATCATATGTTTTTTCAAAATGTTATATTTCATACTGTCGGATTAATTTCCATATATATATATATATATATATATATATATATATATATATATATATATATATATATATATATATAGCAATTTACAATGCAATATGTGTTGAAAATTATATTCATTTAACTTCTTTTTTTTAATTCTAAATATTTTCGGCAATAAAATTCCATCATCAGAGTTATTGAAAGTACTAGGTGTTTTTTTTATAGTACTTATCCCACGGATATAGTACTTCTTAAAACAACAGATGATTACAACATCGCCGTGGGATAAGTACTAGAAAAAAACACCAAAAACTTTCAATAACTCTGATGATGGAATTTTATTTCCGAAAATATTTAGAATTAAAAAGAAAAAGTTAAATAAATAAGATTTTCAACACATATTGCATTGTAAATTGTCTTCAAAAATCTTTATATTACACATACACACAATGCTTCAAAGATACTATTAAAAAAACATATATATATATATATATATATATATATATGTGTGTGTGTGTGTGTGTGTGTGTGTGTGTGTGTGAGGTATCCAAAACTTGGTAGTAAGGGATGATTCTATATGTGATTTCTAAGATACACTGTATTATTATTGTATGATCCAGTATGTATAAATACAGTGAATCTTTAAATCCCTACAGAGAGCTCAATGTATAATAATCTTTTTAGATTATATACAGAGCAATATTTATCTTTGAAAGGAAGGAAAAACTCAACACCGTTATTCATAATAAATTTATTTCGACCAAAATTGGGGCCTTTATAAATCTAAATTGATTTAACAAAGCTCCCCAAAATCAAGTCTCATCAGATGGAAAATCCTCAATAATTTGAATTGCATAACAGAAAAATTTTCCTCAATCAACTTAGATTTATAAAGACGCCAATTTTAGTCGAAATAAATTTATTATGGAATAACTATGTTGAGTTTTTCGTTCCTTTCAATATATATATCTTTCTTTTTTGTTTATCAACACTAGGTCTGGTCTTCTTGCTGGGATAAGGGGTCCGTTTTTATTTCAAAGTCCCAGAGAATTTTATGCGTTTCGTTCTCAAGAACAGATTCTGGTTTATGCATTATTATTATTATTATTATTATTATTATTATTATTATTATTATTATACTAAAGCTAAGTGAATCAAGGATTCTTGCTAAAAGTTTTTTTTCTATTTAGTTTAATGACACAAAATATATACCTAAATGTTCCTTAGTTTTGGGATTATGTTATGTTGTAAAAAATTCTATTTTATTTGGTTCTAATTAGTCGTAATTTGCAATTAACTAAAAAACTCACCTGTATCTTACTTCACATTCTGTCTGTCACTTTCCCCATCTTTATATATATATATCTTGACTAATTACTCCTTATATACGTTAGTTTTCTCTGTAAGCGTAAAGAGAGAGATTAGAGAGTATGAGTGGTAGATGAACTTATTCGTATGTTAATTTTCAGCAACTCATAGTTTATATATAAAATTGGTCAGTTTCTCACTTAATTGCAAATGTTAGCAAAATGATTTTAATGTTTTGTTTTGTTTTTTTTGTTTTTTTGTTTTATTCTCCGCTCGTGTTTAGCTTTTTTAATCTAATTCGTTTTGCAAACTAACTTTCTTCCTGGTCACAATTATCTACTCAGAGCTCAATAGATGACCCAACTGGTCACATTTTTTCTAATATATATATATATATATATATATATATATATATTAGAAAAAACGTATATAGTGGATTGATTTCGTTTAGGCGAGCTTGAGTGGGCATCATGGAATTGCAAGAAATTGATGTTGGACAAAGCGTCCAGTTAAGAGAAAGGAAATGAATCCGACGGTATAAGTATAGATAAAAGGATATGAAAACACACAATGCTGTTAAAATGAAAATATTTGATGTCATATTCATAGCTAATATTGAACAATATTTCGATATATAAAAATCATCTTCAGAGCTTGTTTTTTAATCCGGACTCATCGAGAGAGAAGCTGAAAATCGATGAGTCCGGATTAAAAACAAACTCTAATGATGATTTTTATAAATCGAAATATTGTTCAATATTAGCTATGAATATGATATGAAATATTTTCATTTTAACAGCATTGTGTGTTTTCATATCCTTTTATATATATATATATATATATATATATATATATATATATATATTGGCCAAAGAGATTTAGATAGATAAAAACATAAGGAAAGTTAGGAATATATCCGAATAGACGTTGGGGTCAAGATGGCGACGAACTTGAAGAATAAAATACAATAAAATGAACTGACATGAAATAAAATTGGAGCCATTTTGAAAAGAGGAAACGACCGAAGATGCCCGCTAATTCATCATCTCATCTCCTCTATCTACCTATCTTCTTTTTTTTATCTCAATGGTTTTTAACGAGTACTTCCCCACCCACCCAAGCACCTCCTTCACGTTGTGGGCTGCATTTATCGTCGAGGCAATTGGTGTCATTTCGGTTCGTAATAAAGGAACATACTAGCAGCACTAAAATTAGTACGAAGAATAAAATAAAGTACAACAAAGTCACCCCCCACTTTTTTTTGGGGGGGGGGGGGTTATTTCTTCCAAATTTGATTTTCGAGAATAATCGTAGGAAAGGGGACACCATTTTTTTTTTTTTTGAAGAGGTTGCTTATTAGGACGTAAAGCGGGGGGGGGCGGGGGGCGGTATGACTTTATTGTAATTTCCTTCGACAATTTACGAGACTATCAAGTGGCGCGAGACTTGTCATTTTCTCCCCCCCCCTTCCCTCCAATACCCCCCCTCTCTCTCTATATCTCTCTCTCTCTCTCTCTCTCTCTTTCTCTCTCTCTCTCTAAAGATCTACTAAACAGATTGCATCACGCATCTCGGGGCTCAGGATCAGTGGCACCGATACTATTGTGAATACTGACCTTAACAACAAAACAAAAAACAAAAAAACAAAAACAAAACAAAACAAATAACGAGACACTGAAACAATTAGAGGTACTTCTTATCGTCAAAACAACTTCCATTGTAAGGACAAAACATTAGGTTCCACCAAAATACGTCACGTGATCAGTTTAGGCGATATTGAAGTAAGAAACTTAAATGTTTTTGAACTTCGTTATCTTGAAAAATAAGTAAAGCAGTCCGTTTCTTTTACAACAGGGTCAGTTTCTTTATTGATATTTTTAGCAGAATTCTGTATTCATGGTTATTTTACTAAAAAAAAAAAACTCCCGTATAGAAAGTTATAAAAATCTTCTGATATAATTATTTCGACTCTTATCTTTATAGAAAAAAAAAGTAAAAATCATTTTTTGTTGTTTCATTTTTTCATATTTCATAAAATAAAATAGGTGTGGGGGTATACCACGTAAAAAAAGTATTTCCGCTAATATATTTTTAGGAAAAACATATTTCAAACATATTTTCATCAAAAGGTAAGTAATTATGAACATCTTCGTGAAAATCGGACCATTAATTGATTTTTCATAGAATTTTTAATAAGGCCTCTCATCTTGTTTTTGGCTACGTTAAATTTCAATTGATTTAACGGTGTAAAAATGTATACA
>CM042168.1:3529889-3539889 GCA_023376005.1 Doryteuthis pealeii
TTGATTTAACTCTCTTTACTAGCAGGACCTGTGGATACAACACAGTATGATAATCTAATTATTACAACGTTTGATATGTTTATTAAAGAGCTATTGCCAAATACTTCAATATGTAAAAGTATAATAATCATGATTTAACTCTCTTTACTAGCAGGACCTGTGGATACAACACAGTATGATAATCTAATTATTACGTTTGATATGTTTACTTAAGAGCTATTGCCAAATACTTCAATATGTAAAAAGTATAATAATCTTGATTTAACTCTCTTTACTAGCAGGACCTGTGGATACAACACAGTATGATAATCTAATTATTATAGCGTTTGATATGTTTACTTAAGAGCTATCACCAAATACTTCAATATGTAAAAAGTATAATAATCTCTCTCTCTCTCTCTCTCTCTCTCTCTCTCTCTCTCTCTCTCTCTCTTAGTCATTCTTTCTTCTCTCTTTCCTTCTTTTCATTTTTTCATTATGTTCAACTGATTAGCTGTATCGCTTCCGCGCGCTCGTTCCCTATCTCACTTTCTCCTACCCTCTTTCTTTTTTATATATATTTTTCTTCGTAGCATTTTCTTTTTCTTCCCTTTCTTTATAATAAAAACGGAAGGTTCTATTATTTAACTGAAGTGACGACACTCATGAGAAATAAGAATGCGGTGCGTAAGTAACACCAGATAATCAGGATTTACATTTTTGCATTTCATCTTGGACGATTTGGACAGTTATTTTTAACCAGGTGTTCCAAGGAGCTAACGGTCGAAAGATTAAGGAACAAGAGTATTATAATTGTTATTCTGATTATTGTGTGTATATATCCAACCCTTCCGCCAGAAGCATGGTGTGACACAAGGTCAATTTTTAAGCGCAGTCAAACTGGTTTGAATTCAGAGTTTTTTTTTCTCATACAATAAATGCATTACCAAGACCAAAGAACCCAATCTGCCCTACTATTTACCCATAGCTGGGGGGAGAACAAATGATTTTTTCGAAGATTTAATTTGAAATAATAAGTCATAAAAGTCAAAAATAAAAATTCGCATAATTTTTTTTTTAAATTAAAAAATCAAAATAAATTTAAAAATTTAAAAAATTTAAAAAATCGAGACGATTTTAGTTTCAGCTCGACAGATAAACTTGTAAATTAGTTTTTATTCTCATTATTGTATATACTAGCAAATATATGCACCCTCCGGGTGCAAGTATTTAAGTTTTAATATAATAAAATATCATATTAAATTAGAAAGGCTAATAAAACTGAATAAAAATGCAGATAAAACGATTTGGAACAGAGGGAGTATAATCGAAAAATAGAACAGCTTTGAAACTAACTCTTCCATCATTTTCCATTACTCCCGTCTTTCATTGGTAAATTTTCCTAATTGAACAATTTAGTTAAAATAGAAAGTAAAGAATATTACAGTTATTTCTTCTTGTTAATGGATTTCTTTTAAGATTTTTCCCCGAGATTTTTGCTCATACTCATTAAGATAACACCAAACAATTAGAAATCAATAATACTAAGCACACATTTATTAAAATCAAATTTTTAATATCAATATGGAAATTAGCCTTCCCATTCACACTGTAAACCGCTATTCTGTTGAATATATAAGTACAATTGCATGTTATAAGTATGTAGATATGGTCAACAGTCTTAATGATGTAAAACAATTTTGTTAGTAATTGAGGTTTGAATAAAAAATAAAATCATGGTGAATGTGACGTAAATAACAAAGGGAATTGTGATTTGTATAGTAATATAGTTTCGGTTACAGACAGACAAACCTACAATCTCCATTATAATAAGATGTATAAAGTATTCGAAAAAAAAAAAAACAAATATGTCAAAGGCGGACATTTTGAAAGCCGACACTAAAGCGTTTCGGTATTCAATTAAACCATCAACAGGGCTCACCTGGGCTAATAGACATAAATCATATGAAAAGAGAATTGAGGAACTAACAAAAGCTTGTGAACCTTTTTTAAAATGATTTTTAAAAGCTCCTCTCGACACTCGAAATGTAAGAAAAATGTAAACCGAAACACCACGCAACGATAGCGTTCCCATTCAAATTGTGATGATGAAACACCAATCTTAGAAATCGTTGGTTTTAGAAAGTCCGAAAAATTGTTAAGATAAAAAAGAAAGTCCGTTAATCGTTGAAATAAAATAAATATTTTAAATGTTTTTTGTGTTCCGGCTGTAGATAGCTTACAAAATGTCTAGCCACACTGAAGAGACTTTATAAGTCGAAACACGTGTCTGTGGATGACTCTATATATGCTCCCCATCCTCTAGGGTTGAGCACTCTGGGAGGGATCTCGCTGATGGCCGCCAACTCAAGCGTAAACGCAACGCTCTTCTATATAAGGAATGGAGCACTCTGTGACGGCCTTTACACACAAAGCGATGTGTGTATTAAAACAGTTAAAATCCCCTTCCCATTCTGTAAGTGAAGACAGCCTAATGGTTAAGGTGCCGGACTGACACCCAACCGACCGGTGTTCAATTCCGGCTGTAGGTAGCTTACAAAATGTCTAGCCACACTGAAGAGACTTGATAAGTCGAAACACGTGTCTGTAGATGACCCTATATATATATATATAAAGGAAAAGGTGACTTACCGGTGAATATGGTCACGATGGTTAGTAAGTGCAGAATTCAGGTGAGGTAAGTCAGCGATATAGTAGTTTATTTAAAATGCAATGAACACACACGTGTAATCGACTGCAATTGATCGGTACCCCGATTAATTCAATGGATTTAACCCTGAAGATCCTTATGGTGAAACTTGAGTAGGTTATCTCTTGTACCCATTTTATTATATATATATATATATATATATATATATATATATATATATAGATAGATAGATAGATAGGAGGATTGGAGTAAATCCGACAGAATGTAGTAAAGATTAGAGGGAGAAATATATATATAAATATATATATCTTATTGTAATGGAGATTGTGAGTTTTTTTGTCTGTAACCGAAACTATATTACTATACAAATCACAATTCCCTTTGTTATTTACATCACATTCTCCATGATTTTATTTTTTATTTAAAACCCAATTATTAATAAAATTGTTATACATCATTAAGACTGTTGACCATATCTACATACTAATAACATGCAATTATATTTATATATACAACAAAATAGCGGATTACAGTGTGAATGGTAAGGCTAATTTGCATATTGATATTAAAAATTTGATTTTAATAAATATGTGCTTAGTATTATTGATTTCTAATTGTTTGGTTTTATTTTAATGAATATAAGCAAAAATCTCTTCAATAGATCTTAAAAGAAATCCATTAACAAGAAAAAATGACTGTAATATTATTCTTTACTTCCTATTTTAACTAAATTTAATTAGGAAAATTTACCAATGAAAGACGGGAGTAACGGAAAATGATGGAAGAGTTTGTTTCAAAGTTGTTCTATTTTTCAATCATACCCCCTCTGTTCCAAAATCTTTTTATCTGCATTTTTATTCAGTTTTTTTAGCCTTTCTAATTTAATATGATATTTTATTATATTAAAACTTAAATACTTGCACCCGGAGGGTGCATATATTTGCTAGTATATATAATATATCTTAATGTATGAGTAGTAGCTTACTCGATTAATTCAACGGATGTAACCCTGACGAATCAGACGATGAAACTCGAGTAGGTTACTTTTATCCATTATATATATATATATATATATATATATATTATATTATAGAAATATATATACATATATTATATTATATTAATATAGGTATATATACCTAACAACACAACAACAAATATCTATTTAAAATATTCATTTATTTTAACAATTTTCGGACTTTCTATTTTTTTCCACTCAAAGAATGAAAATACTGAAGAACAAAACATTCAAAGGAAACCATTTTTGTTTGGTCCAGAAGAAACGAAATGACGGCCTTAATACGCTGCAAATCGTGATACATATTAGATACTTTTGGAATACGGTGGAATACATGTTGGAATACATGTTGAAAAATAAAACTGAGCAGAAGAAAAAGAGATGATAGAAGGGACAGAACTGGAGCCTCACCATCAGATGCAGATGATTGTCTTAATATCCTGAAGATCGGACAAGATATGAAAATGTTAAAGTCACCGGTGGAATACATGTTGGAATACGGTGGAATACATGTTATAATACGGTGGAATACATATTGGAATACGGTGGAATACATGTTAGAATACGGTGAAATAATTGTTGTAATACAATGGAATACATGTTGTAATACAGTGGTATACATATTGGAATACGGTGAAATACATGGAATACAATGGAATATATGTTGGGATACAATGGAATACATATTGGAATACGATGGAATACATGTTTGAATACATGTTGAAAAAAATAAACTGAGCATAAGAAAAAGGGGATGATAGCAGGGAGCAATTGGGAAGAGAGAAATAAAAATAATGATGAAAAGGAGATTTATGAGGCTTTTAACATCACGAGAAAAATAGTGACAACAAAGAAAGAAGTATGAACTGGGCGTCTGTGTTTGAACTCTGCATAGAACGCTACAGAAAATAGGATTCAAGATGGCGGAAAGTTAAAAAGAAAAAAAAAGGGCGGGAATATTGGAGAAGACTAAAAGATGGCGATCAAACCGAAGCGGTGAGATAAGTGAAAATGACGGAAAAGTCTATTAATGAAATTACGAAGTCTTCGATGAAGAACATAAAACTGTGTGAATATCTATCAGGAATTTCTCACAATATAAATCTAACATGACAAGATCTTTGTAATAGGATGAAAGAAAAGAAAAGAAATAATATGAACGTTGTCGTTGGTTGGTTGGTTGGTTGGTTGGTTGGTTGGTTGGATTTTACGGCATTTCCACCCTTGGGTTATTTTATACTGAAGACGTTTGTTTTATTCATTCTTGTTGAATATTCAAATTTTTTTACATTCATTTTTTAAACACATTTAAAAAATTCATTCTTTTTAATATATTTAGCCCACAAATTGGACCCTAACAGGTATTACCATTCCGTGTCCTCTACGACCCGGGAGTTATGGCAATGAAGGGATACGTTCTTAAATGCGTTCTTATTTAATTCGTTAGTCTTTCTAATTTAATATATTTGATTACATTAAAACTGAAATACTTACCGGAGGGCGCATATTATTGCTAGTACAAATAAAATACGGAGCACTGAATGAAAACACAATTGTGCAAGAGATAACAAAAAATTGACTCTGCTGAAAAATGGTATAGGCACAAACCAGAATCTGTCCCAGAAAATGAGACTCATAAAATTCTCCAGGATTTCGATACACATACAGATCCTCCAATCCTGACCAGACGACCAGTCCTAGAAATTAATTAGCAAGAAGTAAAGAACTTGAAATCTAGAGGATTTTGCTTTTCTAGCGAGCGTAAGTATTTGAGTTTTAATATAATAAAATATTAGTTTTATTAATTAATACTAGCAAGAATATACACCCTCCTGGCGTATGTATATCAATTTTAGTGTAATAAGATATACTAAATTAGATAGACTAACGAAACAAAATAAGAACGTATATAAAAAGATTACACTTATTTTAATTATATTTTAATTGGTTTCGATATAAAATCATTCGTAGGATTGATTTTAATACGTATTTAATACGAATAAAACAATAATATCTGAGATCAATAGCACCAAGTTATTATTTATTAAACCCGAATTAGATTGGCCTCAAAACATTTGGAAATTAATAAGATTTTATTCAACACAGAGTAGAGAAATACTTATACTCTAAAAGTGACTTAACTAGCTCAAATATGTACGTGCGATCAACCAGCTCGAATCCCAATCCAAAAGTATCATGGCGGAACCCCATTTCCGGTACCAGCCTATCACAATGCAACTGTCAAGGGAGACAGCTGTCCCCTACTGATCAAGGGGAGTAACTCTGTAATTTCATAAGGTCTGGACCTAAGAAAACCTGATATCAAAATGACTTGATTTGACATTACATGACCCAAAAAATGTTGATGTGTCGTCTGTGTTCAAACTATGCATAAAACGCTACCGGAAATAGGATTCAAGATGGCTGAAATTTAAAAAAAGAAATACAAAAAAGGCGGGAAGGTAGGAGAGGACTAAAAGATGGCAATTAAGCCGTACCGGTGATGTAAGTGAAATGACGGAATACGTTTGAGAATAAAACAATAATATTAGAAATAAAACACCAAGTAATTATTTATTAAACACAGTTTTTATTAAAACCGGTATGCAAATTTATTTATTAATAAAATATTCATTTCTTAATGATATATAACACATTAATGATATGGGGCAGTTTTGAGGCAAATCTATCTCAGCAAGACCTTAATAGAGACATTGTTAATAAATAAGGTGTTAATCATGATTAAATAAGGATTATTTAATTTGATAACAATTGAGACTATAACGTAAATAACTAAGGGAATTATGATGTTGGTGGTGACTTAGTTTCGGTTACAGACAAAGAGACACACAATCTCTATTACAATAAGATTAGAAAGTCTTAAATGAAGAAAGAATAATATAAAGCTATTCTGATATTTATCCAATCTTTTCACAATATAAACCAAACATGAAAAGATTTTTGTAATTAGATAAAAGAAAAGAAATGCATTCCTAAATTTGAATAAATGGTTCATTTCATAATTTCTTTTGACAATCCTAAACCCTACCTCACTTAGTTTAATGGCTCGGAAATAGGTTAATAGACTCTGACTTGATAACTTGTCAGTTCGATTCTTAGTGGGCGCTCTATGCTTATGACCTTGTGTCAAACTAACTTAATTCTAGTAAATGTTACTCATGGAAAACCTAACCACTAAGGATCACTGACAAGAAATACCATTTTTCTTTTTTTTCTTCTTTTTTCTCTTCTTTTTTTCTTCTTCTTTTTTTCTTCTTTTTCTTCTTCTTTTTTTCTTCTTTTTTTTTTTTTTCTTCTTTTTTTTCTTTTTTTCTTCTTTTTTTTCTTCTTTTTTTTCTTCTTTTTTCTTCTTTTTTTTCTTCTTTTTTTTCTTCTTTTTTCTGCTTTGCGTTTTATTTATTTATTTGTTGTTTTTTATTTATTTTTTTGTTTGTTTTTGGTTTTTTTCTTCATCTGATTTTTTTCCTTTCTTTTGTTTTTTACTTTTTTTTCTTTTTTTAGATTCTTGGTGGGCGCCCTATACTTATGACCTTGTGTCAGACTCACTTAATCTTAGTAAATGGTTAATTTTTGAAACCTAATCACTAAGGACCACCGACTAAATATACCCCGCCCTGTCGGCTGGGCCGTTAGAATGCACCGACTGCACCTCTGCAGAGGGGTAAGACTCCCCCAATGGAGCCACCTGTTGGCTGTGGCTGGCAACCCGTGATGCTTAAGGATAGAGCCCAGGTAGATGAGCAGTTCATGACATGCAATACTCCACTTTGGCCCTATCTTGGGCTAGACGGGCGGTCGGAGAGGCCCCTCCGATCAATCGGCTGGTCACGTCAAGCCCTAGCACCTATATGATTGCCCCAACCCTATTGCCTTTATGGCAAGCCCCAACCCCTTTATCATATGGGTGCTAGAAGGCGGTGGCTGCGGGTCTACATGTCCTGAGAATGACGTTAAACTCTATCTGATGGTGAGGTTCCAGTTTTTGGGGAATGTGGAGCACCTTCATCACCATGCTCTTGGTCCACTCTGACCCGGATGGTAGTACCTGTTAGGGTCCCATATATGGGTTGAAAGAAAACTGTGTTAATAAAAAAATTGTATTTTCCATTAAGAATTGATTTATTTCAAAACTTTATCGGCATTAAATGACCCACTGAGGTTGATATGCCGTAAAACAAAACAAACCAAACCAAACAAAATATACCATTATTTTTCTTTTCTTTTTTTCTTTTTTTTTTTTCTGTTTTGCGTTTTATTCATTTTTTTTTGTTTTTTGTTTTTTGTTTTTTGTTCTTCATCTGATTTTCTTCCCTTTCTTTTGTTTTATACTTTTTTCTTTTGTTTTCTTTTTTAGATTCTTAGTGGGGCGCCCTTTTACTTATGACCTTATGTCAAACTAACTTAATTTTAGTAAATGGTTAATTTTGGAAAACCTAATCACTAAGGACCACCGACAAAATATAGCATTATTTTCTTTCTTTTTTTTTGGGGGGGGGTTTGCTTTGTGTTTTATTTATTTATATATTTGGTTGTTGGTTTTTTTTTTGTATTTGTTGTTTTTTGTGTTTTTTTATTCTTTCTTTTGTTTTTTTACTTTTTCTTTTTTTTTCTTTTTCTGAGTTCTTTTTCTGTATTTTTGTTTGTTGCTTTCTAATCTAATTTTCCCTCCCCCCCAGTGTAAAAACCAAACGTCGGTTATTTAAAGCGATAGACAGTGAGTTTTACACCATTTGCACGGAATAATCAGAAACGACTGGTGAGTTTCTTGAGTGCATTGCACAAAAAACCAGTGAAGCGAATAAATGAACTTCGTTTTATTCTGTAATCCGTAAGAAACAAAACAAAATGGCGTCAAATGGAAATAGGTCGCGCGGGAAACTGTATAAATCATATTTGTACACTATTGCATCTTGGGATATCATGAACCTTAGTTTTGGCCCGGCGAGGGAAAACGATGATAAGGGTTTTGTTGGAAGGGTGAGTGGAGGGTGATTGGGGAAAGGGGTGGGAAAGAAAATTGTCTAATTTATATTCACGTTTAGTCTCTTCCGATTCGTTTGCTGGGCTTCTTCAAATGTTGAAGGTGTTTTTTTTTGTTTGTTTGGTTATTTTGTGTGTGTGTGTCTGTGTGTCTGTGTGTGTGTGTGTGTGTTTGGGTGTGTGTGTGTGTGTGCGTTTTTTTTTGTTTTGTTTTTTTACATGTTTAACATCGTCAAATACTTATCTCAGTCCGGCAGCAATGTGCGGACACGACGTGATAAGCGGCCATCACCGACGATGATGATGATGAGTGGGATCATGACCACTATGACGTTGACAGTGATAGACTACACATGAACGAGAACAAAGCCAATACAGAATATTGCAATAATAATAATAATAATAATAATAATGAGAAAAGAAACAACAACAAAAATCCAATAACATTTTGCAACAGAAAACGATGCAACAATATGGTGGCGGGGTGAGGAGGGGGAGAAGGAGGAGGAGAAGGAAGAGGAGAAGGAAGAGGAGAAGGAATAGTTTAGATAAATTAGAAGAAGAAGAAGAAGAAGAAGAAGAAGAAGAAGAAGAAGAAGAAGAAGAAGAAGAAGAAGAGAAGAAAGAAAGAAGAAGAAAAGAAGTAAAGAAGAAGAAGAAGAAGAAGAAGAAGAAGAAGAAGAAGAAGAAGAAGAAGAAGAAGAAGAAGAAGAAGAAGAAGGAGAAGAAACTGAGAAGAAGAAGAAGAAGAAAAGAAGAAGAAGAAGAAGAAGAAGAAGAAGAAGAAGAAGAAGAAGAAGAAGTTGAAAAAATGGAGGAAGAAGAAAAGGAGAAGAAACTGAAAGAAGAAGAAAAAAAATGGAAAGAAAAGAAGAAGAAGAAGAAGAAGAAGAAGAAGAAGAAGAAGAAGAAGAAGAAGAACTGAAAAGAAGAAGAAGAAGAAGAAGAAGAAGAAGAAGAAGAAGAAGTTGAAAAATGGAGGAAGAAGAAAAGGAGAAGAAACTGAAAAGAAGGAGGAAAGAAGGAGGAGAAGAAGAAAAGGGGGAGGAGAAAAAGAGGAGCAGAGGGAGAAAGCAATGAGCAGATAGACGAAGAAGAAAAGGAAGAGGAAAGGAAAAGAAGAGAGAAGAGGAGAAGCAGAATAAGTGAAGGAGAAATAAAGACGAAAGAGAAGAAGAAACAGAAAAGACGAAAGAGAAATAGAAAAGGAAAAAGAGAAGTAGAAAAAGAAAAAAAATAGTTGGTTAATTGCTTTGATTTACGGCATATCAACTCTTTCGGGTTATTTAATGCCGAATCAAATCATTTCGATAAACAAAAGACTCAGGTTT
>CM042168.1:3544889-3582389 GCA_023376005.1 Doryteuthis pealeii
ATCATACATACCATCCGAGTGAGAGAAACAACACACGCGTGGTACTGCTGGAGAAGCGAGAACGAACTCATGTGTGATGTTCTCAATTGAAACCAGGTATGGGCACGTCAGTGTGGACCGCCCAGCAAAAAATTACGTCAGAGTGGACGGACCAGCAAAAAATTACGTGGACCGCCCAGCAAAAAATTACGTCAGTGTGGACCCCAGCAAAAAATTACTTCAATGTGGACCGCCCAGCAAAAAAATTACTTCAATGTGGACCGCCCAGCAAAAATTACCCGCCAGCAAAAATTACTTCAATGTGGACCGCCCAGCAAAAAATTACTGAGTGACGGCCCAGCAAAAAATTACTTCAATGTGGACCGCCCAGCAAAAAATTACTTTAACCAGTTCTACGCGTATACTTGATGCTGCGCAGAGGACCTTCCGAGTGCAATGAATGATAGGGACGGTTGGTGAGAGATTGTCATAGACATAGTGGTACCTTGACTTACGATTTTAATTTGTTTTGTTCATAACTCAATTTTAAATTAATTTTCCCCATTAACCCGTTCCAGCCCTCTACCCTACCCTACAAAAAGATACGCTAATTTAATGGCATATCAACCTTCGTGAGTTATTTAATGCCAAAGCCATCCTTGTAGAAGGACAATAGTGGTACTATCTAACCCATAGCTGGGGGATGAGAGTGTTCATAACAGCGCCCCTGGAGTCCGAACCTGCTTACTATGATGTCACAGTCGAACATGTTACTCACTGCGCCACAGAGATTCTCCCATGTATTTACGAGTGTCGACTGAAAGGTTCGTAGACTGACCAAGATACTCTCATGGAATGTGACCAAATGAGGTTTATTTATCAACATAATCACCATTGCAGTTCACACACTTTTGCATCAGTGTTGCAATACTTGGATCCCATTGGTGAAAAAGATTTATCAACAGCAGATATAACCCCATCCGGAAGCGCGTGGTGTAATGGTTAAAGTCATAGGGCAATGGACTCGTCGCCCCGAGTTCAATGGTCTAGCGCTTGTGAAAAGGGGATAGACACCCTCGCTGACTGGCTAATACCGACTTTAGGCCACCCCGACGACTTTACTTAAGTATATATTGAACTATTTTTAATATCTCTTAAGTAAACATATCAAATTTTGTGATGATTAAATTATCATACTGTGGTATATCAAGAGGTCATGATAGTTTAATATATTTCATTAGATTAAAACTTAATACTTATGCCCGGGTGGAGGAGGTCATATTCTTGCTAGTCTATACGTATATAAAGGACAGCTGCGTGAATCTGTGTGTCCGGAGGAAACTTTGAAAATAAATCAATTAAGACAAATTAAATATATATACACATTAAATATCACCAGGGACTTGGTTTTTGAGCAAAAATAATGAAGGTTTGATTTATATTCGTGAAGATAATTAAAAAATAAAATTTAAATGATAACAGCATGGATTTTCTTTCATTTAATATTTTAGATAGTAGACATTAACATTTATTTTCAGAGTAGCTGGATTAATGCAAGGTCTATTTTTTTAACATAGGGATTTAAATGGGGCATCCCACGAGGATTCAACTCACGATTCAGTAATAATGGATCTGCGGGACTAACTTTAAAAAAATACCCCTCTACCAGAGCGACGCCGGGTAGCCGCTGCTAGTCTTCTATCTATCTATCTATCTATCTATCTATTTTTTTTTTTTTTTTGCACAAGGATTTTAATGGGGCATACTGCGAGGATCTAATTACATGGGGATTTAAATGGGGCATCCACGGGACTAACTTTTAAATAATGGATCTGCGGGACTAACTTTTAAATAATGGATCTGCGGGACTAACTTAAAAAAATACCCCTCTACCAAGGCGACGCCGGGTAGCCACTGCTAGTCTTCTATCTATCTATCTATCTATCTATCTTTTCTTTTTTTTATTTTTAAAATTTTTTACATAAGGATTTTAATGGGCCATCCCATTATTAGTAATAATGGATCTGCGAGACTAAACTAGACACCACTGTATAGTTATTCGGTAGTATGAAAAGATGACTCATATTTCAGTCTGGGGGATTGTGGGGGGTTGTGGGGGGTGTGGTGTGCAGAGGCGTTGCTTGATAATGACAGACGTTATATCGCACGAAACATTCGAATTATCTCCGTAAACATGATGTCATTTTCATTCTGCAAATAATCGAATCAGATCTTTTCGCGGGGTTTTTGTTATAAACTTGTAATAGGTCACATATAAAGCAAAGAGCTTTCGCTGACCTCGGTGGCTCATAATGTCGTAAATAGTTCCGTCATCAAGCCCCACCGCTACTAAGGATCAGACGCATGGCACCTTGGTTTTTAACGGAATAGACCGGTTTAGTCATACGATTATCACGGCTTCGATTGTTACACAGATAAAAAGCAAAAGGGACCTTGATTTCTGCTCCTCTTGTGGGGGCACATGGGGGTCGGGAAATGACCCGGATGTTGGAGCATCCAAAAGAAAGAAGCGGGGGCCGTGTTTTTATGGTTATTATTTCAACAAAGGCACTCCTTGCTGTGACGGGTGACGGCAAAAACTGGAACGGTTTGAGGCGAAAAGAAGATAAACAAGAGAAGAAGAAAAAGAAAAAAAAGAAAAGCAAAAAAAAAAAGTTTTGTTATAAATAACGTAAATGGCGGCCTTCAATAAGAGAACAAATAATGGTCAAAGGTTTGAGGGGAGGGGAGGAGAGAGATATCGATCTGATTATTGATAAATTAATCGATGGACGAGGAGATAGATTGATAGATAGATAGATAGATAGAAGAGATTGATAGATAGATAGATAGAAGAGATTGAGATAGATTGATAGATATAGATATGAACATACTGAGATAGATAGATAGAAGATATGAAGAGATTGAGATAGATAGATAGATAGATAGATAGGAAGAGATTGAGATAGATTGATAGATAGATAGATATTAACATACTGAGATAGATAGATAGATAGATAGATATGAAGAGATTGAGATAGATAGATAGATAGATAGATAGATAGATAGGAAGAGATTGAGATAGATTGATAGATAGATAGATATTAACATACTGAGATAGATAGATAGATAGATAGATATGAACATACTGAGATAGATAGGTAGATAGATATTCAGAGATTGAGATAGATAGATTAACAGACTGAGATAGATAGATAGATAGATAGATAGATAGATAGGAAGAGATATAGATAGATAGATATGAACATACTGCAATAGATAGATAGATAGATAGATAGATAGATAGATAGATAGATAGATATGAACATACTGAGATAGATAGGTAGATAGATATTCAGAGATTGAGATAGATAGATAGATATGAACAGACTGAGATAGATAGATAGATAGATAGGAAGAGATATAGATAGATAGATATGAACATACTGCAATAGATAGATAGATAGATAGATAGATAGATATGAATAGACTGACATAAATAGATAGATAGATAGATATGAAGAGATTGGGATAGATAGATAGATAGATCTGTACAGACTGAGACAGACAGATAGATAGATAGATAGATAGATAGATAGAAAGTCAATGAGATGGAAAAGATAGATAGGTAGGTAGGTAGAGAGAGAGAGAGAGAGAGAGAGAGAGAGAGAGAGAGAGAGAGAGAGAGAGAGATGGAACAATGATCAAAGTATTGTGAAGAAGGGGTAAATGAGAAGGGGGGGGGCGAGAAGAAAGAGGGTAGAATATATCGATCTGCCAATTGATAAATAAATCGATAGAAGAAGAGATTAAAAATTTGTCGAGTGTGACGAGGAACGCCGACAATAAATTTAAAAAAATGGCGTTTTTAGCTATTTTGAGTTTTAGTCATTTAAGGGATTGGTGAGAATGAAAATTCTTCGTCATAGCAGAAAAGGAAGTTTCAACAAAGTTTGGATGAGAAATAGGGACAGAATATAATAGATAGAGAGATAGATGGATAGATAGATAGATTGATATGAACATACTGAGATGGATGCGAATAATTGATAGATAAACAGATATAGATAGATAGATAGATAATCAACAGAGATAGATAGATAGATAGATAGGTATGAACACACTGAGATAGATAGATAGATAGATAGATAGATAGATAGATAGATAGATAGATATGAACAGACTGAGATAGATAGATGCGAATAATTGATAGCTAAACAGATATAGATAGATAGATAATTAACAGAGATAGATAGATAGATAGATAGATAGATAGATAGATAGATATGAATACACTGAGATAGATAGATAGATAGATAGATAGATATGAACATACTGAGATAGATAGATGCGAATAATTGATAGATAAACATATATAGATAGATAGATAGATAATTAACAGAGATAGATAGATAGATAGATATGAATACACTGAGATAGATAGATTGATAGATAGATAGATAGATAGATAGATATGAACAGATTGAGATAGATAGATAGAAACAGTCTGACATAGATAGATAGATAGATAGATAGATAGATAGATAGATATGAACATACTGAGATAGATAGATGCGATTGATTGATAGATAGACAGATATAGATAGATAGATAATAAACAGAGATAGATAGATAGATATGAACAGACTCAGATAGATAGATAGATAGATAGATAGATAGATAGATAGATATAAACACACTGAGATAGATAGATAGATAGATAGATAGATAGATAGATATGAACACACTGAGATAGATAGATAGATAGATAGATAGATAGATATGAACACACTGAGATAGATAGATAGATAGATAGATATGAACAGACTGGGATAGATAGATGCGAATAATTGATAGATAAATAGATATAGATAGATAGATAGATAGATAGATAATTAACATAGATAGATAGATAGATAGATAGATAGATAGGTATGAACACACTGAGATAGATAGATAGATATATAGATAGATAGATAGATAGGTATGAACCCATGAAATAGATAGATAGATAGATAGATAGATAGATAGATATGAACACGCTGAGATTGATAGATAGATAGATATAGAGAGAGAGAGAGATAGATAGATAGATAGATATGAACAGATTGAGATAGATAGATAGAAACAGTCTGACATAGATAGATAGATAGATAGATAGATAGATATGAACATACTGAGATAGATAGATAGATAGATAGATAGATATGAACATACTGAGATAGATAGATGCGATTGATTGATAGATAGACAGATATAGATAGATAGATAATAAACAGAGATAGATAGATAGATATGAACAGATCAGATAGATAGATAGATAGATGTAAACACACTGAGATAGATAGAGATAGATAGATAGATATGAAGACAGATAGATAGATAGAGAGATAGATATGAACACACTGAGATAGATAGATAGATAGATAGATAGATATGAAGACACTGAGATAGATAGATAGAGAGATAGATATGAACACACTGAGATAGATAGATAGATAGATATGAAGACACTGAGATAGATAGATAGATAGATAGATAGATAGATATGAACATACTGAGATAGATAGATAGATAGATAGATATGAAAAGACCGAGATAGATAGATAGATAGATATGAAAAGACCGAGATAGATAGATAGATAGATAGATATGAACAGACTGAGCTGGCTAGATACATACATCTGTACTCTGCTTAAAATTTGACCTTGTGTCACATCCCGTCAGTGGTGGAAGGGGTTGGGTAAATACATAAGCTGCTCAGCTCCGGTGGGGGTGGGGGTCTTCATTCCAGGCATCACTGTTTCTGTTAACTATAAGGTTTAAGATCTGTATTTATTACCCGGCGCCTGAGGTGCTCTAACAGGGGAATGCCGACGGAGCTAATCTATTTAAGCACAGATTCACGAGAGTCCTGATTCATGCGGGTCCCATTGTACCACATTCCACACTGTGTAGGTAGGATACATAAACATCTGTTCCCACTGCATTTTAAATACAGTAACATGCAAAAGTTGTCGCATATATCATGCAAAAGTATTGATAAAAGTATTTAAAATATTATAAAAGTATTATAAAAGTATTTATAAAAGTATTGATAAAAGTATTATAAAAAGTATTGATAAAAGTATTGATAAAAGTATTTATAAAAGTATTGATAACATACAAAAGTATTGATCGTTTTTTTTTAATAATTTCTGTTATTGCTCCTTATCTAAAACTTGCTTGTCGAACTCGGGAGGCTTCCTGTCGTAATCGGGAGCCTTCACTGTATTGTTTCACTCTGCATGGGATTTGAAAGATGCACAAATAAAGGTGCAATTTACTGAAATTAAGGAATCTACGCTTTATAAGTTTAAACAGGGCCATAACGAAGTTTTGGGCACCCAGTGAGAATCGAACTCACTAACAATGTTCTGCTAGCCCATTTATCCTTCTATCCTGTCTCTTATCAGTTAGTAAACTTAGTTTAGTTTAGTACAATACCTGAAGTATGGTGCACCCAGTGAGAATCGAACTCACTAACACCTGAAGTATTTGTCTGAATTTTTTTAGATGAAACTTGATAATTTGTATTATTTGCATCTTTCGGGCTATTGTCCTCATCTTTATTGTTTTATACACAACGTTTCGGCCGATGTGTCCTGCAGCCTTCTTCAGGTGTTTCTTGTCGAACTCGGGAACTTCTGTCGAATTCGGGAACTTTCTTGTCGAACTCGGGAGCCTTCACGGAACTTCGAACCGAACCCTTTATTCAATCCATTGGGAAGACTGTCTCGTTCTGTTAACCATGACCGGCTACAATTGTTAAGCTATGTTAATTATTCTATGTTATTATCACTCGTAGGCAGGATTGAACCTGAAACCTCCAGATGATTGTCACTTAGAACTGTATTAACTTAACCCTTATATCCGTTTCCAGTTGGACACATGGCGTAACCATTACATCACGTGATGTGCTTGTGAACCACTATGAATATATAGGTCAATATTTTGTAATGTCTCCTTAAACATCTTGTGTGTCCTAAGTGTTTACTAAATTCAGTTCAAGTTGCCGGTCAGCGACCTTAATTGAAATTATTTTCTTTTAAAAATAACCATAAGTGTCTTTTAACGTTTTTCTTGCCTCTGTGTATGTCAGTGCTTCTAAAACTTTCGGAAATTGCGGACAGTTTTTAGATTGCTGCACGGACCGGTGCATAAAATTAAAGGATTTATCAAACTTTGAATAAAAAGTAGGTTAAATCGAAGTTAACGAACCTAAATTCCACCATTATATGTCACCCTGCCGAAAGAAAAAAAAATACCAAAAATCAAGGAATTAACCGAATTTAATGAAATTTCAGTGTTGATATATTAATGAATAAAAGATATAATGCACCAGTTATTTTATTTAAAAACTTTTACATTTTTTTCAGGTCAGTTAACTTTGAACCACGTACCCTTGAGAATCTGTGTTACTCCTGAAAGGCACGTGGTTCAAAGTTAACTAAATTGAAAAATTGTAAAAGTTTTTAAATAAAATAACTGGAGAATTATATATTTCATTCATTAATATATCAACACTAAAAATTTCATTAAATTCGGTTAATTCCTGATTTTTTTTTTTTTTTGGCAGGGTGATATACGATGGTGGAATTTAGGTAAGTTAAGTTTGATTTAACCAAAAAGTATTTATGTAGGCATGTTAAAATTTGCTTTATTTAATACAGAAATCTATCATCAATATAAACTAAACCCCAGTGTACAGTCAATGGGAACAGTTAAGACTGCTTTTTATTATTTATTAGGGTGTCCCAGAAAAAACAGAACCCACAAATTTTGTAATAAAACTGTTGATTTTAACTAGGGGGTTTAGGGTTAGGGCTAAGGTTAGGGATAAGGATGGGGTTTATGGTTAGGGTTAGGGTTGGGGTTTAGGGTTTAGGGTTAGTTTAATGGGAAAATAAATAAATAATTTGTACAGTGTGACCCAGAAAAAACAGAACCCTAACCCTAACCCCAATCGCAACCCTAAACCCCCTAGTTAAAATTAACAGTTTTATTACAAAATTTGTGGGTTCTGTTTTTTCTGGGTCATCCTAATTTATTAAACAAAAGTTCATAATTACCGGATAAGTCAAATGTTTTGCAATACTTTAGGTAACGTGAGACTCAATTCGGCAGTTTCGTACGCTTTTCCCGAAGTCGTAAGGGTGACCAACAACACTGGACTGTGTAGAGGCGCATTGTGCAATGGTTATCATCGTAGGAAATGGATTACGACAAAAAGGTTCCCGAGTCCGACAAGAAATAGCTGAAGAAGGCCGGAGGGCACATCGACCGAAATGTTGTACAGATAACAATAAAGATAAGGACAATAGTCCGAATAATCCAAATAATACTCAAAATAAAAAGAAGAATTCTTGAGATATGAATCTAGGTAAATAAAAGTAATCTGTATGCTCCTGACACCTGTATACGTAAAACATTTCATTTGCTTCATCTTCATCTTCATCTTCATCAATTTCATTCTTGATATCACATTTCTGTAGACTCACTGATCCATCAATTGATCCATTAACTGATCCTTTGCTTTGAGCCGCCGTCATCTCCGTCTGTTCCCCACTGTCCATCGACACGGAGTTGGGATCCGGTGTCTACGGTTACAGTTCCCAAGACAAATTCGACCGGCGAAAACCAGTGGAAGGCCAGCCAATTTATTTTCTTTCCAGCCCGAGTGACGTCCCCTGACAAAGAAGGGGAGAGCCACGACCCGGGACGGGCGGGGCCGATATCTCGGCGCCTGCGTGGCGACGTTCGTGTCTACGCAATGGTCGCCTGGGGAGAACCTGCCGATCCGAAAGCGGAGAGATGAAAGATGAATGAATTTAGTAATTAAGAATTCCCAGCTGAAACGTTAGGTGGAAAAAAAAGGGATGGGGGTGCTCTGTAGCTGGGGATAGATAGGTTATGGGGATATCGGGAGCTGGATTGTGTTTGTAGTGTGTATAACTAGGCAATAGGGTCCAATTGATTGACTATGAGTAGGATAATTGTGCCGGACTTTGGCCGTAGGCACAAGCAGCTGGTCATGTTGCTGACCCCTGATGACTTTGGGGGTGGGTGGGTGAAACATGTCATCGGTGAGGGGGTAATTAAGCCCCCCAAAGATGACTCTTGTCAACTTACTTAATAGTGTGGATCAGGAAAAATGCGATGATTAATTATTATGTAAAGTCGTCGGGGCGGCCTAAAGTCGGCATCAGCCAATCAGCGAGGGAGTCTATCCCCTTTTCCTAGCGCTAGACAAGGAGATTGTTTTTGGCATCTGAGGTGGAGCGCCACACCTACCATCAGCTCCTTACTTTACCGCACAGATCCCTGTGCTACTCATACGCTGAGTTGGCGAGGGCCGGAATCGAACTAGGAACCATGTGATTTCAGCCGAACGCTCTACCGACTGAGCTAAACATTGATTAATTCACTTGGATTTCTTCGAGTCATGTTCAAGGCCAACTTTTCTGAGCACCCAATACAGTCAGTGGTAAAGACTCAGTACCATTCGGGTACTATGAACATCTGTGGCTACGGGATATGCTTAGAGTCGATGGCTGGCAGAGAGTGGTTGATTTATTGATAGATGAATTTAACAGCACGTCAATCTGTCTGGGGTTATTTCATGCCTACAGGTTAGGGAATCACATTCATTGTACGGTCATATTATATTTTTGTGTTGTTTCTTATACCTTGTTTTTTTGTTTGTTGTTTGTTTTTTTCTGCATTGGACCCTATCGGCTACGAATAATTTTTAAAAAGATATAAGCGGTACAACCACTTGGTTGGTTGGATTTTACGGTATGTCAACCCTTATTGGGTTATTTTATACTCATTTTCATAATCACTTTTATCTATTTAACCCATCAAATCAATTAGAATAAAGTAAAAATAAGTGTGATCTTTTTCATGTTCGTATTTAATTTCATTAGTCTTTCTAATCTATATATATATAATAATGTTTCTGGTATGTACGTGTCAACTTATAACTCCGAAAAGAGATGTCATTCTGATTTGAAATCTCGCAGACACATTAATATGTTTCTAACTATGAAACACATAAAATTTGTTTTTTTATGTTTACTAATTAAGTGATATAATTTAATAATTAAACAAAAATCAATCTATTTCTAGAACTCTTCACAGTAAGGAAAAATAAAGTAAGAAAAATTTGGTTAAAAAGGAAATGAATTAGACTAATACATTTCACTTTAACTTAACAGGCTAGGTACTCTCTCTCTTCACCCAGTCTGTTCGTCTCTCTCTCTCTCTCTCTCTCTCTCTCTCTCTCTCTCTCTCTCTCTCTCTCTCTCTCTCTCTCTCTTGGTGTGTTCGCCTCTCTCAAATAAAAGTATTGGAATTTTTGTTATATATAAGGCATGAGGCAAGTAGTCCCTTCTACTTATAGACCCGGTGACTACCACGTTAACAGGAAAAGCCAACTATTGTCAAATCACTGGCAGTGCTGCTGCTGCTGTTGTTGTATTTATACTAGCCTGATTCTTAACCTTATAGATCATCTTGGACGACAGAACGTAGTACTATGCCACAGGACTTATTGACTTACCAAAGGTTACTATACCACCGGATACTTATTGACTTACCTATTTACTTCAAGTTCCTTTACAACTGGCCAAGGATGGCGGCAGTTACTCAACATGTTTTGAAACAAGTTTAGGATTACATTTTTAAAAATATTTTAAATGTAAACAAAAAAAAGCATTACCTCCCCCCCTGTTACGTAACGCCTATCTTCCGACGCCGTACGGCGTTTCCATCAGAGACCCAGAAAGGATTAAAAGCATGCACATAGAAATATAGTAATAACGACAACAAAACGTGGTATTATTTTGACACATAATATTTACTTCAATGTTTAAAGTCCTTTGGAATGTGAATGCGGCCGCCGATAGGCTAGAGTCTTTCAGTGTTCTTTTGGTGGAAATTCTCTTATTCAGAGTCAATATACATAAAGTTCGTACGAAGGAGTTTACACTTATCTTGTTGGTATATGAGTGGGTCATTTTCCGTGGTTAGGTCATTTTCCGTGGTTAGTTGTTGTTCCGGTGGTCATTCCTTTATCCGGCATTTTTCATGTTCTTCGTCTTCCCTTCCCCCACGAGGTGTTCACTGGTCGGCCATCTGATATCTACTGTCCAAGACTAATGACAGTGATCCCTTGCCCCTTCCGCTAACCTGTATCCATACGTTTTGCCGACGTAGGCAAGCAGCGAGGTAGTATCAGGCGTTCATTTTCGGATGCCCCTTTCTTAGGGTCACAACCTGGGACTTCTGAAAGGGGGGGGGCTCTTCCAGTGTCATCACGTCTATCAGAATGTTCTAAAATGTTCTATGAGTTGCGGGAACGTAACACCCCCTAAAAAAAACATTGTAATATACACATTTTCGGCGATTTTTTAAATTTAATAAAATATTTTCCTCTTATTCTCTCTTACTCCTGTTTTCTCCCTTTCTCTCTGGTGTTCCTAAAAAAAAATTTAGTCCGGTCATGGACCGGGTACTTTTGCTAATTCAATATAATATTTGATTATATAAAAACTTAAATGCATGTGCACAGGTTTAACAGAAGCAATCACTCTCCCATAGCAAATCCATCTATCCAAGCAATATCATTAAGAAGCTGTTACCGTTATTGTCAACCATGACCTTATACATTCGCCTCTTTGGGCGTTAATGGGTGAATATATTAGCATAGATAGCGCTTGTGTCTAAAAGAGGCAACCTTTGCTGTCGCTCAGTCTACACCCACCCGCACCGATCCCCCGTGAGATTTAAGAATCACGTGATTGATGTGTTCAACTACAACTGGCAAGTATTCTTGCCTGTGATAACCCTTTCCTTCCCTTTCCCGCCACCAGTTCATTGACGTCATCATTCTTCCGGTCGTTTAGTCACGTGTCATCGTGTCATCGTCTATCGGTCAAAGTTTTAAATCGGTAACGCGACTAACATTTAGTTGAATTCAATTCTCAGATGAATATTACCAATCCTTATCGTTACTTGAAATAATATACTAACGATATACTAACGAAATTAAATAAGAACGCATATAAAAAGATAATACTTATTTTAATTGTATTTTAATTGATTTCTATATAAAATCATTCATAGGTCTGTTTGGTTTGTTTTGTTTTACGGCATATCAACCTCAGTGGGTTATTTAATGCCGATAAAGTTTTGAAATAAATCAATTCTTAATGGATAATACAATTTTTTTATAAATGCATTTTTCTATTTAACCCATAGATGGGACCCTAACAGGTACTACCACTCCGGGTAAGAGTGGACCAGGGAGCAATGGTGAAGAAGGGGTGCTCCACATTCCCCAAACCTCAAAATCTGGAACCTCACCATCAGATAGAGTTTAACGTCATTCCCAGGACATGTAGACCCGCAGCCACCGTCTTCTAGCACCCATATGATAAAAAGGGGTTGGGGCTTGCCATAAGGGTTGGGAAAATCATATAGGCGCTAGGGCTTGACGTGACTAGCCGATTGATCGGAGGGGGCCTCTCCGATCGTCTGTCTAGCCAAAGATAGGGCCAAAGTGGAGTATTGCATGTCATGAACTGCTCATCCACCTGGGCTCTATCCTTAAGCATCACGGGTCGCCACCCACGGCCAACAGGTGGCCCCATTGGGGGAGTCTTACCCCTCTGCAGAGGTGCAGTCGGTTCATTCTAACGCCCCAGCCGACAGGGTGGTCATTCATAGGATTGATTTTAATACGTTGGAGAATAAAACAATAATATTAGAGATCAATAACACCAAGTAATTATTTATTAAACCCAGTTTTGTTAAAACCAGTATGCAAATTAACCACTCCGTACATAATGTAAACCGTTTATTTCTTAGTGATATATAAGACACATTGCAGGATTTTAAACTCACTAATAATATGGGCTGTTTTGAGGCAAATCGAATTTAGATATTCATAGAAACATTGTTAATGAATAAGATTTATGGTCCGGGTTAGCTCAATCAGTCGTTCTTATTTAATTTCGAGAGCGTTCGGCTAGAAATCACAAGGTTCCTAGTTCGATACCGGTCCTCGCCAACTCAGCGTTATGAGTAGCACAGGGATCTGTGCGGTAAAATAAGGAGCTGGTGGTAGATGTGGCACTCCGCCTCAGATGCATAAACAATCTCCTTGGTCTAGCGCTAGTGAAAAGGGGATAGACTCCCTTGCTGATTGGCTGATACCGACATTAGCCCCCCCCGATGACTTTACTTTATTAATATTAATGATTTTGACAATAAATTAAATACTAATTGATAAACTTACGCAATTCCTGAGGGTATTGTGACATAAGCTGTGGCATAGTTTCGGAGCTGGCAAAGAGCTGACGATATCTGGGGGGGGGGCAACGACTATCCCACTGACAGTAGAAATATTGAGGTACTTACCACACACATACCCTCCCCCCACAAATTGGTTAGGTGCTTCTCCTTGGCCCTGGTCGTTAACCCATCTAGGACAAGGATAAGTCTGTTATGAAACCACCGTTTCCGAGTGGCTTTTCATTGTAAGTTACGAGTTATTATTCATATAACCAAACCCCAGTAACATTACAATAATCATATCCCCTTATACCAAATGGTCATAAATCTATTATTGTATCGTCGAGGTGAAAAGATACACCGAAGAATTCAGTGCTTAATATATTTATTCAACACCAGTATCCGGTGCTAACGGATACCGGCTAAACTTGCAAATCGGTCGGAAAATTATTACAGGGTGAACCAGAAAAAACAGAACCCAAATTATTTATTTATTTTCCCATTAAACTAACCCTAAACCCAACCCTAACCCTATCCCTACCCCTGCCCCTAACCCTAAACCCTAAACCCTAACCCTAACCGTTAATCCTTAACTTGTTCCTCGTAAATTCCCGAAATGTTTTATTTTTCTTGCACTACTTATTTTACAATACTGAATATATTTTCTTTTCAAAACATTTATTGTAAACATATATATTTTCTTCATTTAAAAACATTTATTGAAAACATATTTAAAACATTTATTGCAAAAACACGGACATAAAATGAGGGTTCAGTTTATTTTATAGTAGGAATTTACGAGGAACAAGTTGAAGATTACCATTTTCGGACCGATTTGTAAGTTTAGCCCGAATACCTACAAAAACATAGAACAATAAGTTACAAAACAATTAACTTACAAGAAGAGTCAAATGCGGTATAGCCAAACGCAGTAAGGTCAGTCCAAATATTAATCAGCTTATTAATCAACTTTTGAAGTCCTTAATCGTAGACTATTTAAGGCTATCAACCAGGCCATCTGGTCGAGTGCTGGAGGGGTGCTAGCTACTCTACAACACCTATTTATGAACCTTGTTATATACACAAATATAGATAGATTCACTAATTCACCAAATTCAATTCGACCACACACCGCAATAAATAAAGAGAATGCTGACCGGGTGTAAACAGGCCGAGGCGTTAAATCAAATGACGAAATTTCGTCTTTGCGCATCAGGCTCCACACATAAGGTAATCTTAAAATTAAAAAAATGAAATTATAAATAAAATCAGAATGCGCATTTTTCGTCCAATCTAAATCATTCCCGGCAGAAATTAAAAAAAAAAAAAGGTTTGAGTTGATCCGATTTCGGATTTTTTCAATGATTCAATGTTGATAAACTCAATCACAACAATGACACACGTGGTTAGGGACAGTTACGGTCTGATTAGGTTTGTCGATAGTTGTGAAACTTTTTTTTTTCCAAAGGGTCCGAATCTCTATTAATTTGTCCGTCTTGTTCTAGACTAAATTAAGATACGAAACTATTACTAAGAAGCTTTTTTTTCTTTTCGTTTTTTTTGTTAGTTTGTTGAAAAGAGGACAGACTTTGTTTCGAACGTAATAAGTTGCTGGAGTGAATTCAAAGGACCAGACGATACAAAAAAGAATGGCAGCTTTTTTTTTTTTTTGGGCGGGTTTTTATAATTAGTTTCAGCGCGACAAATCGAGACTTTACGGCTGTGTTAATTACTGTACAAAGATGACAATAACGGTCATGGCATCCTTGGCGACGTCCATTATCGTTAACAAGTGACAATGATGGCTTGCTTTATCACATATATCGCTTTCTTCGCGCCATGAAAGTTCAATGTACACACTCACTCTCTCTCTCTCCTCCTCCTCCCTCTCTCTCTCTCTCTCTCTCTCTCTCTCTTTATTTCTTTCTCTCTCTCTCTCTCTCTCTCTCTCTCTTTCTCTTTCTCACTCTCTCACTCTCTTTCTCTCTCTCTCTCTTTCTCGCTCTCTCTTCTCACCCTCTCTATCTCTCTCTCACCCTCTCTCTCTCTCTCTCTCTCTTCTCTTCTCTTTCTTCTCCTCTCTCTCTCTCTTTCTTTTTCTCCCTCTCTTTCTCTCTCACTCTCTCTCTCTTTCTCTCTCCTTTCACTCTCTCTTTTTCTCTCACTCTCTCTCTTTCTCTCACTCTCTCTCTTTCTCTCTCTCTCTCACCCCCCTTTCTCTCTCGTTTTTTCTCCTTCCATCTCCATTAAGTACTTCTCTTCTCCGTTCTCCCCCCTCCCCCAACCCCATTTATCGTTCTCAATCTGTTTAAAAGTATAAATATCAAGTGTACATTCAATGGTCGTAAAATATATCAGATAAATGTAACTCCGAAGAACATACTTGGGCGTTATGAAATTGTCACTGATTTCGATTTTTTAAATGTTGTTCTTTCTCTCTCTCATTCATTCATCCTTTCTTTCATTCATTCTTTCTTTCTTTTTTCTTTCATTCTTTCTCTCTTCATTCTTTCTCTCTTTCATTCATTCTTTCTTTCTTTCTTTCATTCTTTCTCTCTTTCATTCATTCTTTCTTTCTTTCATTCTTTCTCTCTTTCATTCTTTCTTTCTTTCATTCTTTCTTTCTTTTAATTGATGCAATTTCTTTCTTTCTTTCTTTCTTTCTTTCTTATACACATTTTTCACACATTTTCATGTCTTCGCTATGAACAGCTTTAAAAATGCCACACACACACACACATATATATATATATATATATATATATTATATATATATATATATATATATATATATATAAATACTTTAAATATACATTTCTAGAATTGGGGCGCTGGTGGTTGTCGTTAGTGATGTTATCTGCATGGGTCATTGGGAAGTTTCGGGTCTTCCAGCATCAGACTTCCCTCGCCATGCTGACCCTATCAGAGGTGATCAAACTCCGATACCACCACCAACATATATATATATATATATATATATATATGTGTATGTGTGTGTGTGTGTGTGTGTGTGTGTGTGTGTGTAAGTAAAGTCGTCGGGGTGACCTAAAGACGGTATCAGCCGGACAGCGAGTGAGTCTATCCCCTTTTCCCTATCGCTAGGCCGAGGAGATTGTTTTGGCGTCTGAGGTGGAGTGCCTCCTCACTTTACCGCACAGATTCCTGTGCTACTCATATCCGAGTTGGCTAGGATCAGGATCGAACCTAGAACCATATTGTATCATATCAATCCTTAGTTTATTGTAAACCGAAGACATTTTTGTTTTATTCATTCTTGTTAGATATTTAAATTTTTATTTTTAAAAACTTTTTTAAAACTCATTTTTTAATCTATTTAACGCAACAGGTACTACCACTCTAGCCCAGAGTGAAAGTGGAAGTAATGCCAATGAAGGAGTACTCACACATTCCCATATTTATTTATAGTCGGTATCAGCCAGACAGCGAGGGTGTCTATCCCCTGTTCACTAACGCTAGACCAAGGCGATTATTTTAGCGTCTGAGGTGGAGCGCAACACCTACCATCAGCTCTTCACTTTAGCGCACAGATCCCTGTGCTACTCATACGCTAAGTTGGCGAGGGCCGGTATCGGATTAATTTCCATCTATTTTTCATATTTGTCAAATGAAAAAACAATATATCTGAAATTTTACATCTTGAAGACTTTCATCTAAAACTTTACGGACTTATCAACACCACAAGTAAATTTTGGAACTCTAACATCTTTCTTCAAATTACACTGTGGACTTGTATATTTTTAACAGCTGAAATATATCCTATACTATTTTGATACCCACTTTACATTTTTTATATAATTTTTACAACAAACACTTTTGAGTTTTACTATAAACTATAATGCTTCTGTTTTTTTTAAATTAAAAATAAAATTTATTTTATTTTTAAAACAGAACACGCATTTTTCAAATATTTTCAGCGGTTGAATCAGCGTTCGTTTTTGTAAACAGTCTTTTAACGGATATCTCTCTTCCCGTCTATGTCGCTCGTTGATGAAGACCAACTTATCGATTTGGTCGAAACAGATCTGTCAGCAATTACATAACAAACATCATATGTTTTTTCAAAATGTTAAAATTTCATACTGTCGGATTAATTTTCATCTATTTTTCATATATATATATATATATATATATATATATATATATATATATATTGAGAGAGAGAGAGAGAGAGAGAGAGAGAGAGAGAGAGAGAGACTGATATAGATATTGATATTGATAGATATAAATTGAGATAGATAGATAGATAGATAGATAGATATGAATTGAAGGAGATATGAAAAAAGTGACCGATTGGTAATTTTTCCAGAATTCATTCAGGAATGAACTGAGAAATATGAAAACAAAAATAATCAGTACTATCACGTTGCGTACACAAAAACAATAGGACGTGCACACGCACACGTATATGTATTGTATATGCGTACAAACAACAACACCACCACACACACACACCCCGCGACTCTTTTGGCAGTTGTACATGTGTCATGTCAGCGAGAGAAGATGACGGACATTTTGGGACGGGAAAGTGTAAAGAGCACCATTAAAACGTGGAGAGAGACATTGACTTTGCCCAGGGAATGACCCCGACTGAAAAAAGAACGGATGTTTACGACAATATGGAGGTAGAGATGGCCTGGGTTATAAAACCTGGGTCGTCACACAGCCTTCCTCATAGCCTACCAAAACAGTCTTACCCCCAGAAGAAACTATCTTTCTTCAATAACAATTAGAAACATAAAGCCAAATCTATCTATCTATATATATATATACATATTATATTATATTTACTAGCAAATATATGCACCCTCCGGGTGCAAGTATTTAAGTTTTAATGTAATGAAATATCGTATTAAATTAGAAAGTCTAATAAGAAGGCAGATAAAAAGATATGTAACAGAGTGGGGGTATAATAGAAAAATAGAAATGAAACTTACTCTTCCATCACTCCCGTTTTTCATTGCTGAATTTTACTTATTTAACTATTTAGTTAAATTAGGAAATAAAGAATAAAATGACAGTTATTTTTTCTTGTTAATGGATTTCATTTAAGATTCATTGAAGAGATTTTTGCTTATATTCATTAAAATAAAACCAGACAATTAGAAATCAATAATACTAAGCACATATTTAATAAAATCACATTTTTAATATCAATATGCAAATTAGCCTTCCCATTCACACTGTAAACCGCTATTTTTGTATATATAAATANGATACAATTGCATGTTATTTGTACGTAGATATTGGACAACACTAAAAAAAGGTGAAGCACTTTTATTAATAATTGAGTTTAAATATAAATAAAATCATGGAGAATGTGATGTAAATAACGAAGGGAATTGTGACTTGAGTAGTAATATAGTTCGGTTACAGACAGAAAAACACACAATCTCCATTATAATAAGATATTTGCTGATGAGACCTAATAGGTGTAAATGTACATTCAGGGATTGACATTTCTCGATTCGTTTAGCCTTACATTTGAACATATATGCCCGCCTAAAATTCATTAATTATTAACTAATTAATTTTCAAAATTAGGTATGACTTCAATTAAGCACATATCCTCCAAAAATTGTCGCCTTAAAGCCATTATAAAAAAACAACACATTTGTTTGTTTACATAGCCTCATATATATATATATATATATATATATATATATGGAGAAAGGTAGACAAACACAGGATGTTATAGAAAATGGATGTTTATTGTCGACGATGTAACGTTTCGTCTGTTTAGACCATCTTCAGGACTTTGATATAGTTCTTGCTTAATGATGGACATTCTCAAAATGCTGAAACAGGGTCGTCAGTGGTTGGGGGTGGTTAGTGGATTTTCTTCTCACTAGATGGGGAGTGTCAGAATGGGGATGGGCTACCTTTCTCCACATACTGTCGGATTAACCTCCTCATATTTCTCACCACCACACACACACACACACCACACATATATATATATATATATTATCATTATTATCATTATTATTATTATTATTATAATTATAAAATGGGTACAAGAAATAACCTACTCGAGTTTCACCATAAGGATCTTCAGGGTTAAATCCATTGAATTAATCGAGATACCGATTAATTGCAGTCGATAACACGTGTGTGTTCATTGCATTTTATAATAAATTGCTCTACTTACGTATTTATATTTGTTATATCGCTGACTTACCCTCACCCCTGAATTCTGCACTACTAACCATCGTTGACCATTATCACCGGTAAGTCACCATTTCTTTATATAATATATATATATATATATATATATATATAATACGTATACTATACCAAACCTTTTAGTAAATCCTTGTGGTAAGAACAAAAAAATTCGGAAAAACAGTTTGTTAGTAAAAATATACTATAAAACATTGCCTGGGGGAAAAGGTTTTTTTTTTAAAGAAGAAAAAACCAAGAGATCGTACAAACCCAAAATAATCGATAAAACTATAAACACTTGGCTAAAAAGATATATATATCAAAAACATATATAAGCCTCGAGGATATCTAAAGCTGAAATGTAAAGAGTGCTCGATACCTAAGTAGAGCACATAGTTATGTTAATCGTAATGAGTCAGCTATATCCAACTGATAGTTTCACTTACTAGCTCATCAGGCAAGAAACTGAGTCAGATTCATGTCGTATTGTTTGTCAAAACACTATATATTATTTTAATTGCGGGTTCATAATTGAACATTATCTAGTTTTTGTTGCTAGGGGGCGGGGGGGGGCAAATGAATTCTTTCTTCCTAAAATTGAATAAGACAGGTTGTGTTTTCTCATGGCATTTTTGTTCTGATATGATTTTCTGTTGAGATCATTGACTTAGGATGTCATTTTAGGTTGGTTCAGTGAGGATTTTCAAAATGGCGGCTGCGAAATCCTTGTTTTGTTAAAGAAAAGGACAATATATGCTTAATAATGGGCTGTAATATGTCTAGTGAGTACACATTATTGTCTATGGCCAGTTAGGCCATAGTTAATTATTACATAACAAAAATTACTGGCTTGATCCCTGCTCAAAGAGTGTTTCTGCTTCTGTCATTTACACAAATACAGCATTCACCACAAACCCAGAAATAATTTTATATGTAAGTTTGAAATGTTAATCTCATGTATTGCGCCAAAACGTTCTTTTATGCTTCACTTCTTGATTTTCTTTCTGCCATTTTAGATTTGGTTATTACTTTAGGGAACAGATCACATTCATTGTATGACTCTGGCTATCTCATATCTGTGTTTCTCTTTTTTCTGGTAAAAATTTCTTGAATCAACTGGTTATTGTATTGTGATCAATTGCACCTTGACCTTTTGACACAATAATATTTTTGGTTGATTTCTTGGCATTATAGTGAGGGTGGGGCAAATGAATACTTTTTTTCAGACAGGTGAGTTTTCTATGGCCATTTTTGTTGCTCTGATGATTCTGTTGAGATCATTGACCTAGGATGTCATTTTAGGTTGTTCCGTGAGGATTTTCAAATGGCGGCTGCAAATCCTTGTTTTTGTTAAAGAAAAGGACAATGTATGGCTTAATAATGATGTAATATGTCTATCATATGTTTTCTTAGTCACAGAATATGAAATACATTCTATTTTATTTATTTAAGCCAGGTTCTGAATTTCTTTATTATGTAAAAAAAATGAAAAGTTATAATAAGCTATAGTAACGTTTTGCCTCAGAGATATCATCCAATACACATTTTGGCGAATTTTCGTTTTTTTCTGGGGGTCAAATTAAATTAAATAAAAGAATTTTTTTTTTTCTCCTATAAGAAAGGTTTTTTAGGGGGGATTTTTTATTCACTTGACACAATGATTTTTCTTCCTCGCAAATTTAGTTCATCAAAATCACTAGCATAAACTTGGGGATCACCATCTTATTTTTAGATGTGCATACTGTTTAGTATCTTCTCTGTATTCATCTCTTTTCATACTGCTAGAAATATTTCTACCTCCAAAATTTACTAACAGCATCAAGTAATTTCGGCCCTGTAACCTCCCAGCTCAGCCAGTGATTGGCATCGTAAATAATTCAACATGGATTCCGGCCTAGTCTATAAGTAAGAGCGGGTATCTGTAGCACACACCTTATATACCAGAAATTTGGGCACCGACGTGGGAATGGTTAGCAAGCTAGATATGGCAGACCATTGTTAGTGAGTTGATTCTCACTGGGCGCCCACACTTCTGGCCTTGTGCCATATCTAAGCTAAGCTTATAAATACTATATACCAGAAATTTGGGCACCGACGTGGTGTAATGGTTAGCAAGCTAGATTAGCAGACCATTGTTAGTGAGTTCGATTCTCACTGGGCGCCCCACACTTCTGGCCTTGTGCCATATCTAAGCTACGCTTAGTAAATAACTATATACCAGAAATTGGGCACCCACGTGGTGTAATGGTTAGCAAGCTAGATTAGCAGACCATTGTTAGTGAGTTCGATTCACTGGTGCCCATATACTTCTGGCCTTGTGCTATATCTAAGCAAAGCTTAGTTTTTAAAGGGCACCTCACGTGGTGTAATGGTTAGCAATCTAGATTCGCAGGCCATTGTTAGTGAGTTCGATTCTCACTGGGCGCCCCACACTTCTGGCCTTGTGCTGTATCTATATACCAGAAATTTCTCAACACCAAGGGTGGGATATATAAGCAAAACAATTCCCGAAGATCTAATAAGGACAAAAATACTTACATAAAACTTAGAAAAGAAGAAAATAAAAAAAAGGATTGTAAAGTTTATGCATGTCTGTATGCATTTTTAAAAGTTGATAAATCGCAGCGGCTCTCCCAACACTGCGATCCTACCGAAAGCTGCTGTTAGCGGCTCTCGCCGTAATTCACCAGAAGGACAGATTACAATAATAACCAGGCTTGAATAGTTGAATAAAGTGAGTTTTGATGTGAACTTTGATATATCCCATCATTCATTGGCATAGCAGTCTCGGAAGACTGTATAGCTCTTGTGCCCCTGAAGTTACATCGCCTCTTGAGACTGTGAAGTCCAATGTTCGAAAAACATTCTCAGCCACTGCATGTGAAGGTTGTCCCTGAGAATGTTGATGTACCGGTACTTTGTTGCTCCACGGCTTCATGGTGTTGCGCCAGGGTGGCTTCAGGCATGAATCATACGCTAAAGAGTGCCTGTCGCCACATAAAGGTAAACAATACCAAGAAAAAAAAAATATATCCACACATGTATGGATATATTAAAAATACTTTAAAGAATTAAGTATACGTTAGGTAATACCCAAAATTGGCCTAAAAATGCGTTTTTGACAAAATGACTTTAGCCCCCCCCCCCCGCTACAGAAAATATTTACCAAAAATCAGGGAATTAAGGATTTTTAATGAAATTTTCAGTGTTTGATGAATGAATGATCTTTATAATGCATTATTTATTTAATTTCAAAACTTTCTGATTTTTTTCAGGCCACTTAATTTTGACCCCCCCCCCCTTATTTTGGGAGTGTAAAATATTGGCGAGTTGGTCTTTGATTGATACTAATTACAGTAGAAATAAAAAGATAAAAGACCGAAGTTGTAAATAGAAAAAAAAATTTAAGTGGAATATTTATAAGAAAATAAGTACGCGAAAATCGGAAAATAAATGTTAAAAAATAAATAATAATTAATTTTTTGAGATTTCTTTTTATTCATTTCGATAATTATTTAATTGGCTATTATCTTATAAAGAAAAATATACATCGATATATTTTTCTGCTTAAAAAGGGAGGGGTACATTTTCAATCGAGTTTTTCTTCAAAAGGTATACTTTGATTGACTAAAATAAGGTTTGCATTAAATAGATATTTATTTCTAGAATCTAAAAATATAACATTTTAAACTTAAAATCCGAATATTTTTATTTTAAATGAATTTTATATATTAATTTTTCATAACAAAAATATTTAATTAAAGTTTTGAAATAAAATAACTCATGCATTATAAAATTCATTAATTGATAAATCAATACTGAAAATTTAATTAAAATCAGATAATTCCCTGATTTTTGGTAATTTTTTTTTCAATAGCGAATGTTACATAAAATTTGTAAACAAGCCAATAAAACCACTTAAAAAGAACCAAAATGGCGTCGGCGAACACAATTGACCAAAACAAATCGTTTTAAATATATTAAAAAGAAATTGCTAATGTGATGATATTTTCTTTTTTTAATGATGGTCATTATGTTACTACTTATCGTTTTAGACAAAAGTTTGACATTAAATAATCGATTTAATTAATTTTAATTCGCTTTTTAAAATTCGTAGCAGACGACAAATTGGGTATTGCTAGTATACGTCTTCCAAAGATCTTTCAGTCATGGTACTAAGTCGCTTCCAGGGAAGGTATAGTTCATGCCTTATTTGTGAGTGTTAACATCAATTAACGATGCAGTTTCTGTCTGCCACCCCCACCCACTCCGTCGAGTAATGGAAATGCGTTATTAGCGATGATCTATGTTATTATATATTAGTTTGAATTCATCGTCTATCGCGACAATTAATCGTTTCTGGTGGGTTGATCGATCTACGTTTGATGTATAATCTATAAGCGATCAGGACGATAAGAGAGGGGAGGAGGAAGAGGAGGAGGAAGGAGGAGGAGGGAAGACGAGGAGAGGGGGAGGAGAGGGCTGAGTCAGTCTGGATTCTTAACTAGGACACTTAGGGTGGGGGTTGACTAAGTAGGTGGGGGTCAGACATTGATTAACGAGGCCGAGGACGTCTGCAAGATCAGGACACGTCTCAAGGTGCGTGAATGTGTGTTGTGTGGGTGTGGGTGTGTATGTGTGTGTGTGTGTGTGTCTGTCTGTTCACGTGTGCAAGTGTATGTGTGTGTGTGTGTGTCTGTTTGTGCATATATATATATATACGTATGTGTGTGTCTGTCTCTGTCTGGGCGTGTTCGTGTATGTATGTGTGTGTCTATCTGTGCATGTGTGTGTGTCAGTGTGTGTGTGTGTGTGCGTGTGTGTGTCTGTGTATGTATGTGAGTGTGTGTTTGTGTGTGTTTGTGTGTGTGAGTGTGTCTGTGTGTGTGTATGTCTGCTTGTGCATATATGGGTGTTTGGTGTGTGTCTGTCTCTGTCTGGGCGTGTTCGTATATGTATGTGTGTGTCTACCTGTGCAGGTGTGTGTCTGTGTGTCTATGCGTGTGTGTTGTTTGTGTGTGTGGTGTCTGTGTGTGTGTGTGTGTGTGCGTGCGAAGGAGCGTGTCTGGTGATGTCTTGGGATGGGGGGGTGTAAGCCAAGAGTTGATTGGGGGTGGGTGATGGGTGGACTGGTTTGTGTGTATGTGTGTCTGTCTGGGCGTATGCGTGTATGTATATGTGTGTGTCTGTCTGTTCTTGTGTGTGTGTCTGTGCGTGTGAATGTGTGTGTGTGTGTGTGTGTGTGTGTGCAGTGGAGCGTGTCTGTCGATGTCTTGGGGAGCGGAGGGGGGGTAAGGAAAGAGGGTGATGAAAGGGGGGGTGATGATGGTTCGACTGGCGATATTTTATTTATTTATTTATTGTGTTGATAGTCCAAACATTTCCAGACAATGCTATAAGGGGGTGGGGGTGGGGTTTGGGTGTCGAAAGTGACTTGTTGGTTGGTTGTTGTCGGATGACACGCTTGAGTCGGGAGAGAGAGAGAGAGGCAGAGAGAGAGAGAGAGAGAGGGGGTAGGGGTAGGGTTAAAGGAGGGGGGAAGAAATTAGGGGACTTTGACCCTTTTTGATTGTGATAGTAAATAGACGGTGATAAAGAAAGTCTATCATGAGGGAAAAAAAGGAGCAAAGAAAGAAAGAAAGAAAGAAAGAAAGAAAAAAAAGAAAAGAAAAAAGAAAGAAAGAAAAAAAAGAAAAAATAAGAAAGAAAATAGGAAGAAAGAAAAAACGAAAGAAAAAAGACAGAAAGAAAAAAGAAAAAAAAGAAAAAAGAAAGAACGAAAAAAGGTTTAAAAAAGAAAAAAGAAAGAAAAAGTAAGAAAGAAAAAGTAAGAAAGAAAAGTAAGAAAGAAAAAAGAAAGAAAAAAGAAAAGAAAGAAAAATATGAAAGAAAAGAAAGAAAGAAAGAAAGTAAAAAGCAAGAAAAGAAAAAAAAAGAAAAATTGAAAGAAAGAAAAAAAGAAAGAACGAAAAGGTTTTAAAAAAGAAAGAAAGAAAGAGAAAGAAAGAAAAAGAAGAAAAAAAGAAAAAGTTGAAAGAAAAAGAAAGAAAGAAAAAGAAAGAAAAGAAAAAAAAAGAAAGAAAAAAGTATGAAAGAAAAAAAAGAAAGAAAGTAAAAAGCAAGAAAGAAAGAAAAAGAGAGAAAAATAGAAAGAAAGAAAAGAAAGAAAGAAAGAAAGAAAAATAGAAAGAAAGAAAAAAGAAAAAAGAAAGGAAGCGAAAAATAGTTTAATAAAAAAGGAGGAAGAAGAGTTTAGCTAGATGGGACAGGAAGAACCCCCCCCAAAAAAAAAAAGATTAGAAAGAAAAAAGAAGAAAGAAATATGAGATGGAAGAGAAAGAGAAAAAATTTCGAGAAAATAAAAAGAGAAAAAGAAGGAGTCGATTTGTAAGGAAAGGAAGAAAAGGGAAAAAAAGAAAGAAAGAAAAAAGCAGCAAACAGAAAGTGACAAAGAAAGAAAAGAATAAATACGGAAAAAATATTTTTATAGAAAAAGTTGACAATAACTAAAAATATGAAGATTAGATTTTGTATTTTTTTAATTTTCGGACTATTGTCCTCATCTTTTTGTTATATGCACATCGTTTCAGCCAATGTATCACCCGACCTTCTTCAGTTGTTTCTTGTCGAAATCGGGAACCTTCTTGTCATAATCGGAAGCCTTAATGCCGTAATCGGAAGCCGTTACAAAACTTTGAACCGAACACTTTACTCAAGCCACGGTGGTACACTGCTCTCATTACGTTCACCATGACTGTAACTGCCGCTAAACCGACCAGTTAATGATATCTTATTTCTATATAGTTATTTTTTTGTCTATAAAATTAACTACAACCACATTATCCAATTTAGATTAGTTTAATGGTTTTATTAATCCCATTTTGTGCCGACCAATAGTTTCTGCGGTCTATGAACCCTAACCGGAAAAGGGTATGGGGAAATCACTTACAAGCCCCTTTTAAGTTTATGCCACTGGTCGGGACAGGCGACACGGTAAGAGCTCTCACATTTCTTTGAGGATTCTCTATTTCTTGGAAAAGTTTTCACTATTATCCTTTCATTGAATGTTATTTGTTTTTCCTTGTACAGTTTCACGGTGTTCATTAAATAAACTTAATGACATCAGTACAGAAGCGTAAAGCATCCATTTCTTTAAAGACTAGTAGGCAGTAAAACTGACTGCATTAATCTATGTTAGGTATTTTATATTGTTATCACTCTTGGTCAGGATTGAACATGCAGCCTACGACATTATTGTCACTTAGAACTGTACTGAACTCAACCCTTATATCCGTTGCGCCATGTGTCTTAACAGATCAATAATAGAGTTTCTGGATTATCAAATGAATTATCAAAGATCTTAAAAAGACATTTGAATATTCAAATACCCCCCTCCTATGTGGCCACCTGTTGGCCGTTGGTGGAGATTTGTGATGCTTAGGGATGGAACCCTGGTGACTGGGCAGTCCATGACTTGCAACACTCCACTTTGGCCCTTACATGGGCGAGACGCGCGCCGGGAAGGCACCCTCTAATCAATCGGCTGGTCACATCAAGTCCTAGCACTCTATTGCCTCATGGCAAACCCCGACCCCTTTTTATCATATATGTGCTAGAATGCGGTGCCTGAGGGTCTTATTGTCCTGTGTTAAACTCTATCTGGTGGTGAAGTTCCAATTCTGGAACACTGGGGAATGTGGAGTACCCTTTAATCACAATTGATCCCAGGTCCACTCTGTTAGTACCTGTTAGGGTCCTATCTATGGGTTAAATAGAAAAACGAGTTTTATAAATGTGTTTAAAAGGAAAAATTTGAATTTAAAAAGAACTTGAATACCGATCAAGAATGAAAAAGAAAAAAAAAAGTCTTCGACATAAAATAACCCAATAAGGGTTGACATGCCGTAAAACCCACCCAACCAACTAACAATTTCTTTGTTTTTTTTTTCTTTCTTTATTCCACGCACTCTTTTATTCCATAGCCCTTTTTTCTTTCTTTCTTTCTTTTTCTTTCTTTCTGTTTTCCCCATTGAGTTTTTTCTTTCTTTCTTTCATTTTTTCTTTCATTTTTTTCTTTCTTTCTTTTTTTTCTGTCATTCATTTTCTTTTCTTCTTTCATTTTTTCTTTCATTTTTTCTTTCTTTCTCTCTTTCTTTCACATTCACTTTTATTCTTTCTTTCTTTTCTTTTTTTTTTCTTTCTTTCTTTCTTTCTTTCTTTCTTCTTTCTTTTCTTTCTTTTTTTTTTCTTTTCTTTCTTCTTTCTTTCTTTCTTTCTTTCTGTTTGCCCCATTGAATATTTTCTTTCTTTCATTCTTTCTGTCTTTATTTATTTCCTTCTCTCATTCATTCATTCTTTCTTTCTTTCTTTCTCATTCCTACCCCCCCTTTAACCCTATCACCCTCTCATCCCCCAACAACTGTCTACTCATTCCTCATCTTCAATAATCTATCCCATCAATTTCCCTTCTTCCTTTCTTTCTTCAATATTTTTCCCACTCACTTTTCCCGATTGCTAATCAAGCCATCGAACTCCCCCTTCTCCCCCTCTCTCCCCCCTCTCTCTCTCTCGCTCTCTCTCTCTCTCTCTCTCTCTCTCTCTCTCTTTCCTCTGACTTTTACCATCGTCTCTTCTTTTGTATTCCTCCCCCTCTTTGCTTCATCTCCCACTAACCCTCCACCCACCGACCATTCTCGTTTGCGCCAAGCGTAAAAAAAAACTTGGCCATTTGAGTCTGCATGCACCAAATGTCGAACAAGGACAGACACAACAACAACAACAACAACGATGACAACAAACATAATAATAATAATAATAATAATAATAATAATATTCTATCTTTTTAAATGAATATTAACTTTCTTTCATTCTTTTTTTTATTTCTGCTGTCCATCCCACCCCAATAAGTTCTTTCTTTTTTTCTTTGTCCAATCTTTTTTTTTAATAAACATTGACTTTCTTTTTTTTCTTTCTTTCTTTCTTTCTTTGCTTTTCTTTCTTTTCTTTCTTTCTTTCTTTCTTAATTTTTTCTTTCTTTTTTTCTTTCTTTCTTTTTCTTTCTTTTTTTGCTTTCTTCTTTCTTTTTCTTTCTTTTTCTTTCTTTATTCTTTCTTTGCTCCTCTTTCTTTCTTAATTTCTTCTTTTCTTTCTTTCTTTCTTTTTCTTTCTTCTCTTCTTTGCTTTTCTTTCTTTCTTTCTTTCTTTTTTTCTTTCTTTTTTCTTTCTTTGCTCCTCTTTCTTTCTTAATTTTTTCTTCTTTTCTTTCTTTCTTTCTTTTTTCTTTCTTTCTTTCTTTGCTTTTTTCTTTCTTTTTTCTCTTTTTCTTCTTTGCTCCTCTTTCTTCTTAATTTTTCTTCTTTTCTTTTCTTTCTTTCTTTTCTTTTTCTTTCTTTCTTTTTTTCTTCTTTTTTTTCTTTTCTTCTTTCTTTGCTTTTCTTCTTTCTTTTTTTCTTTTCTTTCTTTCTTTCTTTCTTTCTTTTCTTTTCTTTTTCTTCTTTCTTTTCTTTTTTTCTTTCTTTCTTTTTCTTTCTTTCTTTCTTTCTTTCTTTTTTTCTTTTCTTTTCTCTTTCTTTCTTTTTTCTTCTTTCTTTCATTTCCTCTTATTTCTGTGAGCTAACAACAACAAACAACAACAAACATAATAACAATAATAATGATAAAAAAGACTGGAAAAGACTCTGGGGGAATTGGAAATCCGAGGGAGTACGAGATCATCTAAATAACAGCATTGTTAAGATCTGCTAGAATACCCAGAAGAGTCAAGGAGACATGAGGAGACTTGCTGTCACTCAACCTCCAGTGAACCACCAGCTTAGCCGGGTGTGAATAACTCTCATGGAGATATATAATATAATAATAATAATAATAATAATAATGTAGTTGGTGCACTTGGAACAGTCCCAAAATGATTAGAAAAGGGCTTGGAAAGTTTGGATATCAGAGGAAGGATTGAAACCATTCAGAACACTGCACTGCTGCAATCTGCCAGAATACTCAGAAGAGTCCTGGAGAGCTGAGGAGACTTGCTGTCACTCAGACTCCAGTGAAATACCATCAGCTAACTGATGTGAAAACTCAAAAGAGTAAAATAATAATAATAATACGGGAATACAAAGCTAGGCACGACTGGGAAGGTGATCCACTGGTAATTATGCCAATAATTAAATTTTAACCATACAACGAATTGATATATGCATAAACCAGAATCTGTTCTTGAGAATGAAACATAAAATTCTCTGGGACATCGACATAAAGAAGGATCACCTTATCCCAGCCAAGTGACCGACCCTAATATTGATTAACAAAAAATAAATAAAAAAATAAGGAAAAATAAAGAGAAAAAAAGAGAAGAGAAATGTCTCAACTGGTAGATTTTGCGGTTCCAGCAGATCACAGGGTGAAGATAAAGGAAGCCGAAAAGATAGACAAATACCTGGACCTTGCCAGAGAATTGAAAAAGCTGTGGAATATGAGGGTGAAAGTGATACCATTTATAATTGGTGCTCTTGGAACGGTCCCAAAAAGCTTGGGAAAAAGACTGGAGGAACTGGAAATCAAAGGAAGGATTGAGAACATCCAGACAACTGGATTGCTTCAATACTCAGAAAAGTCCAGGAAACTTGAGGAAACTTGTTGTCACTCAGACTCCAGTGAAAGACACCAACTAATGCCGGTGTGCAAAACTCACAAGGAGTGAAATAATAATAATAATAATAATAATAATAATATATAATGCCAGAGAACTCAAAAGTTATGGAATATGAAAGTGAAAGTGATACCAATTGTAGTTGGTGCACTTGGAACGGTCCCAAAAGGATTGGAAAAGGGTTTGGAAAATCTGGAAATCAGAGGAAGGATTGATACCATCCAGAATACTGCACTGCTACAATCTGCCAGAATACTCAGAAGAGTCCTGGAGACCTGAGGAGACTTGCTGTCACTCAGACTTCAGTGAAAGACCATCAGCTAATGCTGATGTGAAAACTCAAAAAGAAGAAATAATAATTCATAGTTTCTTTCTTTTTTGTCAGAGAGCTAAAAAAAAAAGCTGCAGAACATGAAGGTGGTGGGGAGACCAATTGTAGTTGGTACCTTTTGGACGATCCCCATTATTATCCCCAAGGAAAAAAGATTTGAAAAAAGAATTGGAAATCAAAGGAAGAATCAAGACCATCCAGGCCACAGCACTGCTAAGATCAGCTAGAATACTCAGAAGAGTCCTGGAGACATGAGAAGACTTGCTGTCACTCAGCCTTCAGTGATCTACTAGATTGGGAGGGTGTTAAAATCTTAATAATAATAATAATAATAATAATAATAATAATAATAATAATAAGGATGATGATAATAATAAAATTGTGGAACATAAAGGAACTGTCCCCAGGGGTATGGAAAAGACCTTGAATGAACTGGAAATCAGAGGAAGTATCGAGACCATCCAGACTACAACACTGTTGAGATCGACTGGAATACTCAGAAGAGTCCTGGGGAGCCGAGGAGACTTGCTGTCACTCAGCCTGCAGTGAACCACCGGCTAAGGCGGGTGTGAAAATCTCTAATGGAGTGATGATGATGATGATAAGTTTCGAAGATTAAAAGGAGAATGGTGACGATAGTCAAAAATGATGACGAAGAAAACAATAAAACTGAAAAACAAAATGGCGGAAATCAAAATGGCGACTCCCGTTGTTGGTCGCCTCTCATTAAGCACAATTACCGCGAATTCAACTGAAGGCGGGGTTATTTTTTTTCACTCTCTTCTCTCTCTCTCTCTCTCTCTCTCTCTCTCTCTCTCTCTCTCTCTCTCTCTCTTCGAAAACAAGAAAAACTGACACCCTGGAGTTTCCGCGAGAAATGATCCCTGTGATCTCATTATTCTTTTGACACGATTAATTTGGACTAATATCCCCATCTTTGTCGCCTTGCGTCTCGTTTACTCTCCCTCCCTCCCCTCACACACCTTAATCAGTGAAAATTGCACAGTTCGAATCCGTTGTTACGGTCGGTATCCTCGGGATACAAGCAACTCATACGCCCACTCCTTATTGTTTTAAGTGATCTTGTTATTCGAGTTGTAACGACCGCCGTTTCTTCTTTCTCAATTTGAGATTTCCCTATCAACAGCTTGACGGCTTCATTTCTGATACCATGATATGCAAGAGGGATGTGGAGCGCCAGGCCTATCATCAGCTCCTTACTTTATCGCACAGATCCCCCAAAACAAAATTGGTGACATTAAACTGAATCTGGTGGCAATATTTGTGATACTGTGATATGCAATTGACACTCATCTCTCTCAGCTGCCCTGTCGGCGAGGCTCAGAATACGTTGACTGTATACTTTTGCAGAGGGGGGGGGGTAAGACCACAAAACACAAAAATGGTGACATTAAACTGAATCCGAAGGCAATGAGACCAGTTTGGCTCAGTCGGTAGAGCGTTCGGCTAGGAATCACAAGGTTCAGGGTTCGATACCGTCCCTCGCCAACTCAGCGTATGAGTAGCACGGGGATCTGTGCGGTAAAATAAGGAGCTGATGGTAGGTGTGGCGCTTCGTCTCGGATGCTAAAAACAATCTCCTTGGTCTAGCGCTAGGGAAAAGGGGATAGACTCCCTCGATGTTTGGCTGATACCGACATTAGGCCATTTACCGACTGATCTGTTAAAAATTATTAGTATTTGATAGGTTGGCTGGTTGGTTGGATTTTACGGTATGTCAGCCACTGTTGGGTTATTTTATGCCGAATGCGTTTTGTTTCATTCATTCTTGATGTGTCATCATCATCATGTCGCGCAGTTTGCACGGATATCCATGACGATCTCTCGCCAACCTTCCCTATCATTCATCGACTGATAGCTCCTCTGCGCTGCAGCCAGTATCCATACATAGTTGGTCAATGTAGGTCCTGGCTGGGCGGCCCACATTAGCATGCCCATGTGCCGACTTCCACAGTAGTACGTCGCTTACGATCTTGTCCTTGCTTCTCCAGGAGTGTCCTGTATGCCTAGCCCGTCTTACTCGTATGGTTTGTGAGATGGGGGGCAGGTGGCCATACAGTTGCTTTTTTGTGGGGTGCTGCTTCCACGACTTATTCAGGACCGCTCGCAGCATTCTGGTGCAGCTCCCATCTAGCTTATTTTCAAGGCGCTTTGTAAGGATTTTTACAAAATGGTCCCTATTGGGGGGGGGGGTCTTACCCCTCTGCTGAGGTGCAATCGGTGTATCCTAAAGTCCTAGCCGACAGGGCCGAGTATTTGATAGGAACATGTGAAAAAATCTCCCAAAGCTCTCAAGAAACAAGTAAAGAAAAATGTAAATATAAGCATTCAATGAAGGCGATTGTTTGAGAATTGACGGAAATATGAGGCTTCAAAGATCCCCCCCCAAAATGCCCTTCTTATGAACGTCTACCAATTTTCATTAAAGTTTGATTTGTCGATTTTATTGGTTTTTCTGATAGATTTCGATGCTTTGAATTCATTGATGCCAAAGAAAGTGCTCAATTCGAAGAATTAGCAGAGATATGAGATCTTAACCCCCCCTCCTTATAGGTTTGATTTGTTTTGTTTTACGGCATATCAACCTCGGTGGGTCATTTAATGCCGACAAAGTTGTAAAATAAATTAATTCTTAATGCATAATACAATTTTGTTTATAAGCTCATGTTTTTCTATTCAACCCATAGATGGGACCCTAACAGGTACTACCGCTCCGGGTCAGAGTGGACCAGGAGCAATGGTGATGAAGGGGTGCTCCACATTCCCCAAACCTCCAGAACTGGAAACTCACCATCAGATGGAGTTTAATGTCATTCCCAGGACACCACCCCCTTATAGTGCCTGAAAATGACCAATTTCGTGAAAAATTAAGGTGTCGATTTTATTGGCTTTTCTGATAGATTTCGATGCGTAGAATTCATTGATGGCAAAAATGTGCTCAATTCGAAGAATTAGCAGAGATATGAGACCTTTAACGCCCCCCCTCCTGAGATTTCGATACGTAGATTAAAAGAGTATGTGTATTGCTTAAAAGTAAACACATCTCGTAAATCATTTTTTGAATTTCCGCTCAAGGTGCTCTTGTTTATTTTGCACTAAATCTATTGAAAAATTTATGAATCTACTTTACTCTGCGTCCCATCATCAGATATCGAGATAAAAAAAAAAGAGAAAAAAAAGATATCGTCACTTTGCGTTCCACAGTGATAGACGGAGAAAGGAGTGGGCGTGCGAGCACCTGGACGAGCACCTGTCTTATCAATTGCAGTACAGAAAGCTGTTAACACAATAATCAACATTTAATGAGACAGTCGTGAGGTTACAATACGCAGTTGATACTTAAAGATATGACGTAAGAGAGTCATAAAAGTTAAACGACTCTTCTGGTACCTAAAAAAGTTAGGGAAATAAATGTAATGTCTGTGTGTCCGTGTGTGTTTGTAAGGGGTGGGGGAGGGTAAGATACTGTTTTGCAACTGTCTGGGAATGTAAACTAGATAATGAAATGGTATGCCCTCTTTCTCTTTCCATTCCGTGTCAACCATTGTGACATACCAGTGACAAGACTTTTCGACCCACACTGTAGAATGAGATGAACTTAAACATTTTCTTAAAGAAGAAAAAAATCTTAAATAGAATCCATCCGAGTAAGATGGACAAGACATGCTGGACACTGCTGGAGAAGTAAGGATGAACTCATAAGCGACGTCAACATATGGAAAGCTGCACATGTCGTCCAGAAAAGACCTACATAGACCAGCTCTGTGCGGATACTAGATGCTTGTGGAGGACCTACAAGGGACAATGAGTGATAGGGACGGTTGGCGAGAGATTGTCATAGATATCCGTGCTGCTATATTAGTAAAACTAAATTTAATTTAATTTATTGGTTAATAATATTGTCATACTGTTACATACTGTATATATAAGTAAGTAAAGTAGTCGGGGTGGCCTAAAGTCGGTACCAGCCAATCAACGAGGAAGTCTACTCCCTTTTCACTAGCGCTAGACCAAGGAGATTGTTTTTGCATCTGAGGTGTGAGCGCCACACCTACCATCAGCTTCTTACTTTACCGTACAGATTCCTGTGCTACTAATACGCTGAGTTGAGGGCCGGTATCGAACTACGAACTTGTGTGGTTTCTAGCCGAACACTATATCATTGTCATTGTCATTGATTAATGAAATATGGTATGCTCTCCTTTCTCTTTCCATTCCGTGTCAACCATTGTGAAAATACCAGTGACAAGACTTTCGACTCACTGTAGAATGTGATGAACTTAAACATTTTCTTAAAAGAAGAAAAAAAAATCTTAAATAGAATCTATCCGAGTAAGACGGACAAGACATGCGGGACACTGCTGGAGAAGTAAGGATGAACTCATAAGTGACGTCATCCTATGGAAACCTTGTGGTTTCTAGCCGAACGCTATATATACCCTTATAAACATCAGGTATGTAATGAAGAGAGTTCATCACGGGTTAGAGAGAGAGAGAGAGAGAGAGAGAGAGAGAGAGAGAGAGAGAGAGAGAGAGAGAGAGAGAGACAGGGTCTTAGATTAAGAGATAGGAATGGTCTTACATTGTAGCTTATTGCTGACTTCTTCTATTTACTTGGTTCTTCTCGGTCGCTATTTTCTTGTTGTTAGGCAGACCTAACAAAAATAGAGTTGCTCCCTTTGATCAGTAAGGGACTGACGGGAACCCGAATATGGGAATTCTACCATGTTACTTTGGACAGGGGTTTGGACAGTACAGGAGTGCGTCAGCACGGTTGAACTAGTGACCACGTGCGTCAGCACGGTTGGGCTAGTTCAGTCACTTTCAGGGTAGAACCATTTTCTACCCGGTGTTAAATAAGGACTGACAAGCAGAGAATCAGCAGACAAGGACCCGGGCCCACGTGTGAACATGCACATGATACACACCGTAGAATTCTATCCAAAATCATTCCATTGTATTCCCAGAAATAGTTAAATATTGTTATATGTTAAACATATTTCACTGTTTTCTTTTTGTTATATGTTAAACATATTTCACTGTTTTTCTTATCATTTTGTTATTCCTACATCTTGGGATATAACACTAGTCTAGTTGACTTATCTGCTGGTTTCTCTTCTTACTTCTTTGGGCTGGACTGGGCTAGTCATTATCTTAATACAATTAACACATTAAGTTTATCTTGATCAAGTTTTATTATTTATGAGCCCATGATTTAATTCCTCCGCTGTGATTGAGATTGGACCCCGGAGAGAAGACAATTACATCTTTCTCCTTCCAAAGCTAGGTCACATCTAAACTATAACTAAAACTATCACGTATCTGTCATGGTGCGTAAACAACGCTTCTAAGGGTCAAGGGTTACCAACAGTCCCGGTAGTTTTCCATGGGGACTCCTGATTCTAAATCGACAGACCTCAATTTAAATTCTAGCTACAGTGTCTGTTCACAATTCGTGACCTCTCATGAATTGTTACAATACTGATAATAAGAATGTTTCAATTCAATTTATTTGCGTTTTTTTTTTTCATTTTGGGTCATTATCAGATTTAATCTTACTAGCAAATATATGCACTCTCCGTAGGGTGCAAGTATTTAAGTTTTAAAGTTTTTAGTAAAATGTACTAAATTAGAAAGGCTAATGAAACTAAATAAGAATGCAGATAAAGAGATTTGAAACTAAGAGGGGTATAATCGAAAAATAGAACAACTAAAACTTAATCTTCCATAACTCCGGTCTTTCATTGCTAAATTTTACTAATTTACTATTTAGATTTCTTTTAATATTTATTGAAGAGAGTTTTGCTCATATTTAGTAGAATAAAAGCAAACAATTAGAAATCAAAAATACCAAGCACATATTTATTAAAATCAAATTGTTGATATCAATATGCAAATTAGCCTTACCGTTTACACTGTAAACTGCTAATTTATTGTATATATAAATACAATTGTATGTTATTAGTATGCAGCCCCGCCAAGGTTGGGGATTGCTATAATTAACGGCGTCGATCCCAGGGGGCCATCCCCGCCCCAGGCAACACCTGCCCCCTCGATTTAAAGGGGCAGGGCTGGGTTTATTGCCCAGCGCCTGAGGCGCCCCCTTGAGGGGGAATGCCGACGGGATCGACGCAATTTTTCACCCGCCACCCATGAGCTTCGGTTTGTGGGTGGTCCCATGTTAATAGGCCTTGTGTCTAACCCGTACAAGTGGGGTACGAGGTAAATACCATGTAGTCCCACCCAACGGGATGGGGGGGTCCAGTGGCTTCAGCCCTGGATCTTTACAATAGTGTCGATCCCAGGGGGCTATCCCCCCAAGTAATACCTGCCCCCTTGATTTAAAGGGACAGGAGGGCTTTTTATCCAGCGCCTGAGGCCCCCTTGACGGGATCGACGCAATTTTTTCCGACCATGAGCTTCGGCTTGTGGGTGGGCCCACATAAAAATGTCCTTGTGTCACGCCCTCATAAGTGGGATGAGAGGCAAATACCTGTAGATAAGGCCAACTGTATTAGTATACTAAAACAATTTTATTAAAAATTGAGGTTTAAATAGGAATGAAATAATGGAGAATGTGACGTAAATAACTAAAGGAATTGTGACATGAGTAGTGATATAGTTTCGTTTACAGACAGAAAAACATACGATCTCCATTATAATGAGATTTAAAAAAAGATCTCTGCACCCATGCGTGAAAAACGAGCCCACCTTTGACTAATAGCCCCCCACCCACCCCTTACCGCACACATTTTGTTGCGCATTTCGTTCAGCAAAGCGTGAAGATATGTTTTCCCGCTTTGCTCTGGAACACACAATGAACGCACTTGGTTCTTTCTGTTCAACATGAGGTGTTTCTATTCACTGTAATCCGCCCTGTCGGCTGGGGCGTTAGAATACACCAACTGCAGCTCAGCAGAAAGGTACGACACTCGTGATGCTTAAGGACGGAACCCAGGTGGCTGAGCAGTCCCTGACATGCAACAAGCCACTTTGGCCTGCT
>CM042168.1:3587389-3594889 GCA_023376005.1 Doryteuthis pealeii
GAGAGAGAGAGAGAGAGAGAGAGAGAGAGAGGTCCGTGCTGACAGTTTACGATGATGATGATGTGATGATATCTCTTCTTACAGACAAGAACCGCTAAGTTAGCCAAATACGGGATCATTTAATAAATAAAAAGTAAAATCTTGGCCTGAGGGTTGGCAATAAAAAAAGCACTGTTACAGTTACATACTCACAATTTTCATTTTTTTTAATCTCAGAACTCTGTCAGCTTGATCTTCTTTATTGACCGCTGCGCCCGTAACTTTTTTTTCTTTACCAGATAAGGGTTTAATGAATGATGAAACCCTGCTGGCGCAATGAAATAGGGACGGGTGTGAAAGAGAGTCATTGGAAATCTATGCTGCCAAGTGCAACATGAGGATGTATGATGATGATGTGGATGGATGATGATGAGAAATTGCTTCGTTATTCAAAGCCAATTTTTTTTGTCTAAAACCGATACGACCTTGACCCTTTGTGGGGGGGGGTTCTTTTTTTTTTTTTTTTTTTTTTTTTTTTTTAGATTCCAGCTTAGTCAGCAAACAATGTTGAGGATTATTATGTTTGTATATTTAAAAAAAAAAAAAAAAAGAAAATTATCAGACGGGATTTGTTATTATACTAATAAAAAAAAAAAATTTCAGTTATTTTGAGGATTTTTTTTTTTGTTTGTTTTTTTGTTTTATTGATAATAAATTTCTTATTCTTATCTTTTGTTTATTGTTAAAATAAAAGCGACGTTTTTGTTTTGGTCTGTGTTTTTTTTTTTTTTTTTTTTTTTTTTTTTTTTGCATGCATATGATCATTGCGTGTCTGTTAAATGTCACTGTCTGTCTATTGTCCCGGACAACGCCGGCAACCTTGACTTAAAGCTGAGGGTTTATCTTCACCGGTGTGAGGGGGAGGGGCGTCTGGCTATGTAAAAAAAAATTGGCCATAATTTTTGACTTAAAACATGACCTTCAAACTCGCGATTTCTATGCGTCTGGGGGGGGGGATGAATATATATCTTCTCTCCTCTCTCTCCTCTCTCTCTCCTCTCTCTCTCTCTCTTTTTCTGTTTCTCTCTCTCTTTCTCACAATCGACACACGACATACATTACATACGCGACATACATAAAAACACACACACGCTTACACGCCCTTTTCTTTTCACGCGCTATACACATCCATTTTCTCTTTTTATAATCACGCACACACACACACACACAAACATGCGTGTTTTATTTCTCTCCCCTCTCTCTGCTCTCTCTCAGTCATCACTCCTTCTCTTCTCTCTCGTCTCCGCACTTCTCCTCTCCTCAGCCTTTCTCTCCCGCCTCTCTGTTCTCTCTCTCTCTCTCTCCTCTCCTCACCTTTCTCTCTTCTTTCCTCTGTCTCTCCCCCTCTCTCACCTTTCCTCTCTCTTTCCTCTTTCTCATCCCGTGTCTCTCTCTCTTCCTCCTCTCTTCCCTCTGTCTCTCTCCTCTCACCTTTCTCTCTCTCCACCCTCCTCCCTCACCCTTCTCACGTCATTTCTTCTTTCTTCTCTCCGCCCCTCTCTCGTCTTTCTCTCTCTCCTCTCTATCTCTCTCCCTACTCTCTTTTCTCTTTCCGTTTCTCTCTCCACCCTCTCTCTCTACTTCTCTCTTCTCCGTTTCTCTACCCTTTTCTCTCTTTCTCTCTCTCCCCCTCTCTCTCAACTCCTTTCTCTCTTTTCTTCCCGCCCCTCACCNAAGAAAAAGGAAAGAACGAAAGAAAGGGAAGGAGGAAGAAAGAAACAGAAAGAAAAGCAGAAAGAAGAAAAAGAACGAGGAAAAGAAGAAAAAGAAGAAAAAGAAGAAAGAAGAAAAGGAAAGAATTGCATATATATGAAGAGGAGAAACGACGAAGAAAGAAAGAAAGAAAGAAAGAAGAAACGAAGAAAGAAAGAAAGAAAAGAAAGAAAGGAGAAAGAGAAAGAGAAGAAAGAAAGAAAGAATGAAAGAATGAGGAGAAAGAAAGAGAAAGAAAGAGAAAGGAAAGAAAGAAAGAAAGAAAGAAAAGAAAAAAGGAAAAGAGAAAGAAAGAAAAGGAGAAAGAAAGAAAGAAAGAAAGAAAGAATGAATGAGGAGAACGAGAGAAAGAAAGAAAGAAAAGAAAGAACGAAAGAAAGAAAAGAAAGAAAGAATAGGAGAAAAAAGAAAGAAAGAAAGAAAGAATGAAAGAAAGAGGAGAAACGAGAAGGAAAGAATGAGAAGAAAAGAAAGAAAGAAAAAAAGAACAATTGGTAAAAATTATTCGTGTGATCATTTTCACTTGTTTTGTAATTAATTCTTAATTCTTAATTTGCAGACAATTGAATGTAACTAAAGAAATTGTTTTACCATGTGGAAATAAAAAGGGGAAACAGACTTCACTTTTCTTAATCACACCATAGTATATATACAAGGTGTGTCAAAAAAGTATCGAGATTTTTGTACTTTTTGATACACCTTGTATTCTGAAAAAAAAACTTCCATTCATTGTTCATTTCTATCTTGGTAAATACAGCTTCAAACTCGGCACTTTTATGACACACCTTGTATTCTGGAAAAAAATCAACGTTCCATTCATTGTTCATTTCTATCTTGGTAAATACAGCTTCAAACTCGGAACTTTTATGACACACCTTGTATTCTGAAAAAAAATGAACGTTCCATTCATTGTTCATTTCTATCTTGGTAAATACAGCTTCAAACTCGGCACTTTTATGACACACCTTGTATCTGAAAAAATCAACGTTCCATTCATTGTTCATTTCTATCTTGGTAGATCCAGCTTCAATCTCGATACTTTTATGACACACCTAAAAGATATACGTGGTCTGAAGAAGCTCCGTGGGCCCTAGATACCCACGAGTGGAAATGGTCCATAACCACGATACCCATGGTATTTGAGGCCTTTTTATTCACAAATAAATTTGCTCTGTTTATAAAAATTAAACATTGAGCTCCCGAACGTAATCTGAACTCTACAACAAACTACTGGTAGAGAATAGGTCTAGAATTGGTACCACAACAAAGAATATATATATATATATATAATATATATATATTATATATATATATATATATAAGTTAAGGTAGTGTGAACATGGAGTCAGTTGGTTTGGGTGCCTCCTGTCTTGGATGTCTATTACAAAATAGTATATGGACAAACCAGAATCCATCCTAGAGAATGAGTCGTATAATATTTGAGATACAAACGGACCACCTAATCCCGGCCTGAAGACCACGCCGAGTGTTAATTAACAAGAAAAAGAAAGTGGATTTTGCCGTTTCGCTTGACCACTGAGAAAAAAAAAATGAAAGAAAACAAAAAGATTGGCAAACGTGTAAACCTTGCCAGAGAATTGAAAAAAAAAAGAAGAAAAAAAAAAAAAGAAAAAATAGAATGAAAACACGGGGCGAGGGTGGGACCAGTTGTAATTGGTGCCCTCAGAACGGTCAAGAAAGTCTTGGAAAAAAGTCAAGAGAATTGGAAATCAGAGGAAGAATCGAGACCATTTAGACCACAGCATTGTTAAGATCGGCTATAATACTCAGAGGAGTCAGAGAGACCTGAGACTTTCTGTCACCCAGACTTCGGTGAAAGACTATCAGTTAAATCTGGTGTGAAAAACTCGCCAGGTGTATAATATAATAATAATAATAATAATAATAATAATATAATAATAATAATAATCTGCGAATGTAGCAAACTAGCACAACGAGAATACAAAACTAAAAACTAAAAACTAGACACGACTGGGTTGGGAAGGTGATCCACTGGGAATTATGCAAAAAATTAAATTTTGACCACACAACAAACGCACAAAATTCTCTGGGACGTTGAGATAAAAACGGATCACCTTATCCCAGCAAGAAGACCAGACCTAGTGTTGATAAACAAAAAAGAAAGAACTTGTCAACTGGTGGATTTTGCAGTGCCAGCAGATCACAGGGTGAAGTTAAAGGAAAATGAAAAAATAGACAAATATCTGGACCTTGCCAGAGAACTGAAAAAGTTTTGGAATATGAAAGTGAAAGTGATACCAATTGTAGTTGGTGCACTTGGAACGGTCCCAAAAGGATTAGAAAAGGGCTTGGAAAGTTTGGAAATCAGAGGAAGGATTGAAACCATTCAGAACACTGCACTGCTGCAATCTGCCAGAATACTCAGAAGAGTCCTGGAGACCTGAGGAGACTTGCTGTCACTCAGACTCCAGTGAAAGACCATCAGCTAACGCTGATGTAAAAACACAAAAGGAGATAATAATATAATAATAATAATAATATAATAATAATAATAATAATAATAATAATATTGAGGGGAAGGGCGAGGAGGTGACTTCGGTAATATTGACAAAACTTGTGGTCACAAACTTCGGTATGCCGTTAGTGGGAAAACCAATGGGTTTTTCAATAATGATAAAAATATTGAATCGTGTGCTGAAGAAGAAGAAGAAGAAGAAGAAGAAGAAGAAGAAGAAGAAGAGAAGAAGAAGAAGAAGAAGAAGAAGAAGAAAGAAGAAAGAAGAAAGAAAGAAGAAGAAGAAGAAGAAGAAGAAGAAGAAGAAGAAGAAGAAAGAAAGAAAGAAAGAAAGAAAGAAGAAGAAGAAGAAGAAGAAGAAGAAGAAAGAAAGAAAAGAAGAAGAAGAAGAAGAAGAAGAAGAAGAAGAAGAAGAAGAAGAAGAAGAAGAAAGAAGAAGAAGAAGAAGAAGAAGAAGAAGAAGAGAAGAAGAACAACAACAACAAAACAACAACAACAACAACAACAACCGCAGAAATTTAAAAAAAGAATTATTTATGCGAATTTAAAACCTTTTTTATAAATCTATAAATGTCGCTTTGTGAGTCAAATCTAAATTTAGAATTCTTTGTGTCTTTATTTTCATTATCATGGATATTATGTGTCTGTCTGTAACCGAAACTACGTCACAATTTCTTCAGTCATTTACATTATACACTTCAGGATTATTAAATTATTTAATCTTAATTAGAATCTTATTCATTAACGATGTCCCCTATTAAAGTCTAGCTGAGTTATAATTCCCTCAAAACAGCCCCCGCCCTGTCGGTGGGGCGTTAGAATGCACCGACTGCACCTCTGCAGAGGGGTAAGACTCCCCCAATGGGGTCACCTGTTGGCCGTGGGTGGCGACCCGTGATGCTTAAGGATAGAACCCAGGTGGATGAGCAGTTCATGACTTGCAATACTCCACTTTGGCCCTATCTTGGGCTAGACGGGCGGTCGGAGAGGCCCCTTCCGATCAATCGGCTGGTCATGTCAGGCCCTAGCCAACAGGGTTTCATCCTTAAGCATCACGGGCCGGTCGTCACCTACGACTACCAGATGGTCCCATTAGATGGGTCTTACCCCTTTGCAGAGGTACAGTCGATGTATTCTACTGCCCTAGCCAACAGGGCTGATAAAGTTGAGGACAATAGTCCGGAAAATCCATATAATACAAATGATAAACTCATTAAATATTCCGAGTGATTGTGTGGTGGTTGACCTTACCAAAATATTTTCCCTCTTAGTCAGATTCCTTCATTATTGCTTTTATGAAATCGCAAAATGAATTCTTTTCTAAACAGAAAAAAAAATTCAATGTCATAGAAAAATACCAGTGTTACTTTTGGTATGCAATCTGCGTGTCAAATTTTATTTTTGTATCCGATCTAAATATATCACCTGTTTACCATGATTTGAATAAAAAACATTATATTTTTATACGTTTATTTAACGAAATTAATATTACTAGCAAATATATGCACCTTCCGGGTACAAGTATTTAAGTTTTAATGTAATAAAATATTGTATTAAATTAAAAAGGCTAATGAAACTAAATAAGAATGCAGATAAAAAGATTTGAAACAGAGTGCAAGTATTCAAGTTTTAATGTAATAAAATATTGTATTAAATTATAAAGGCTAAGGAAACTAAATAAGAACACAGATAAAAAGAGTTGAAACAGAGTGCAAGTATTTACGTTTTAATGTAATAAAATATTATATCAAATTAGAAAGGCTAATGAAACTAAATAAGAACACATAAAAAGATTTGAAACAGAGTGCAAGTATTCAAGTTTTAATGTAATAAAATATTATATTAAATTAAAAAGGCCAATGAAACTAAATAAGAATCCAGATAAAAAGATTTGAAACAGAGTGCAAGTATTCAAGTTTTAATGTAATAAAATATTATATTAAATTAAAAAGGCTAATGAAACTAAATAAGAATCCAGATAAAAAGATTTGAAACAGAGTGCAAGTATTCAAGTTTTAATGTAATAAAATATTATATTAAATTAAAAAGTCCAATGAAACTAAATAAGAAGGCAGATAAAAAGATTTGAAACAGAGTGCAAGTATTTAAGTTTTAATGTAATAAAATATTGTATTAAATTATAAAGGCTAATGAAATTAAATAAGAACACAGATAAAAAGATTTGAAACAGAGAGGGGTATAATGGAAAAATAGAACACCTAAAACTTACTCTTCCATTACTCCCGTCTTTCATTGCTAAATTTTCATAATTTAACTATTTAGTTAAAAGAGGAAGTAAAGAATAAAATGACAGTTATTTCTTCTTGTTAATGGATTTCTTTTAAGATTTATCCCCGATATTTCTGCTCATATTCATTAAAATAAAACCAAACAATTAGAAATCAATAATAGCAATAAAAATCAATTATTGTCAAGATAAAAAGGGTTGGGGCTTGCCATTCGGACAATAGGATTGGGACAATCATATAGGTGCTAAGGCTTGACTTGACCAGTCGATTGGTCGGAGAGGATCATCACTTGTATATTTGACCCCCCCCCCAAGCCCCACAAAACATTAAACGTAGAATTTTGAGTTGTTTTTACACATGTTAAAATTTCAGATCATTTGAACAAGAATTGTTCGCAGTTATTAGATTACTAGGTACCACCAAATTCACGTCACGTGATCAGCTTAGGCAATATTGAAGGAAGAAACGTAAATATTATCTAACTTAAAAAAAAAAAATCTCACAAAAAAAAAAATAAAATAAAAATCACGAACATTAGTGGCGCCATCTATGTGTCATGCCCGAGTCTTATTAAGTCATGTGTTATATCAGAAAAGAAAAAGAATTCAAAGCATTAGATATATAATTTTGAATTCTTTCTACACATTCTGTTAAGATGATTTGAATAAGAATTGGTCAATTTATTAATTTACGAAATAATATCGTATAATGATGAGTTTTAATTTTTCTATATCTGATCGCAAAATTCGCGCTGCCGAGATATTTGTAGATTTAATTTGAGTAGAATCAAGAAATGAGAGTTATCTCCCTTATATCATTCTTTCGTTTCATTTTGTGGGTTGAACAACTCGGTTCCACGTTTTAAACACGCGGCCGATTTTTGCACTTTTCGTTTGTTTATCACTTAAAATAATAATAGGAACAGAAAATATAATAGGGATAAAAAAAAATAAAGAAAATAATAGGGACAGAAAAAAATATAATAGGGACAGAAACAAAATA
>CM042168.1:3599889-3635964 GCA_023376005.1 Doryteuthis pealeii
TCTTTTGTCCATATTAAAAATGGCTCAGAGCATCTTATAATGGGGGACGGTCCAGATATTTCTTTCTTTGATAAGATTTCTGTTGTTGAGTTTGAAAATGCAACAGTCCCAGAATACCTCATATTTTTATGCATCTTTATTTCCCTTTTCACTGAAAATGACAAACTAGATATTTAGTTGAAAACCGGTTTTTTTTAATACCTGTTTTGTTTTGTGCAAGTTTTTGTCCCCACCTGTAAATAGAGAATATAAGTTTGTATGATCAAAGTATAAGCCACATTTTATAGAATACAATGTAGTCCATTCTGTTTTTTTTAAGTCAAGGTTAGTAAACATATCAGGTGGTTTGTTATGGGGGGGCGGGTAGGATTAGAAAGCCTCTCCCAGTGGATCAGGACTATAGAGAAATAGGTAAGTTTAAGGAATACCTATACCCCCTCTCTCTCTCTCACACACACACAGACACACACACACTCTCTCTCTCTCTCTCTCTCTCTCTCTCGTTCTATGTCTCTATCTGTCTGTCTGTCTGTCTCTCTATCTCTCTCTCGTTCTCTCTCTCTCTCTCTCTCTCTGTCTCTCTTTCTCAGTCTCTCTCTTTCTTTGTGTCTATTTCTCGGTGTGTGTGTGTGTATGTGTGTGTGGTGTGTGTCTCTCTCTCTCTCTCTCTCTCGTTCTCTGTCTCTATCTCTGTTTGTCTGTCTGTCTGTCTCTCTCTCTATATATATATCTTTCTCTCTCTCTCTCTCTTTCTCTCTCTCGTTCTCTCTCTCTCTCTGTCTCTGTCTCTCTCTCTTTCTCAGTCTCTCTCTCTTTGTCTGTGCCTGTCTCCATCTCTCTCTCTCTCTCTATATATATATATATATATATATATATCTTTCTCTCTCTCTCTCTTTCTCTATCTATATATATATATTTATACACACACACACACACACACACACATATATATATATATATATATATTATATATATTTCTGTCTCTCCCTCTCTCTGTCAATATCTGTGTCTTTGTCTGTCTATCTGTCTTTTTCTCTCTCGCTTTCACTGTCTGTCCGTTTGTCTGTCTATCTCTTTCTCTCTCTTTGTCTGTCTGTCTGTCTCTCGCTCTCTCTCTCTCTCTCTCTCTATATATATATATATATTACTTGGTAAAGAAAAGATTTTGTGGTTATAGATCTATTTCTGCCCACAGGTATATCTGTGTATACGTTTAAGTTTCATAAGACTGCTAACTTTATTGAAAATGGTAAACAGATCATTCATGAGGCTTTAGATATACTTTTTTTCTGGGAAATCCTGACGAGATATCAACTTGAACCTGAACAGCTCTGGAAGAAAGGGACAACTTAGAATCATCCTAATACCAACTGTCATTCAATTCATATATAACTCATGCATATATATATATATACCTTTCCACACAACCGCCCTGTCGGTGGGGCGTTAGAATGCACCGACTGCACCTCTGCAGAGGGGTAAGACCCCCCCCCAATGGGGCCACCTGTTGGCCGTGGGTGGTGACCCGTGATGCTTAAGGATAGAACCCAGGTGGATGAGCAGTTCATGACATGCAATACTCCACTTTGGCCCTATCTTGGGCTAGACGGGCGGTCGGAAAGGCCCCCTCCGATCAATCAGCTGGTCACGTCAAGCCCTAGCACCTATATGATTTTCCCAACCCTATTGCCCTTATGGCAAGCCCTAACCCCTTTTTATCATATGGGTGCTAGAAGGCGGTGGCTGCGGGTCTACATGTCCTGGGAATGACGTTAAACTCTATCTGATGGTGAGGTTCCAGTTTTGGAGGTTTGGGGAATGTGGAGCACCCCTTCATCACCATTGCTCCCTGGTCCACTCTGACCGGGAGTGGTAGTACCTGTTAGGGTCCCATCTATGGGTTAAATAGAAAAATGTATTTATAAAAAAATTATATTATCCATTAAGAATTGATTTATTTCAAAACTTTATCGGCATTAAATGACCCACTGAGGTTGATATGCCGTAAAACAAAACAAAACAAAACAAACAAACTTTCCACACAAAACAAAAAAGTCAAACAAATGACAGCTCGTAACTCGAAAAATTCGTAAGATAGGGCACTCGTAAGTCAAGGCATCATTTTATTTTTTTTTGGCGTAATAAATTTGGAAACTTAAATGTTTTTAGTGAATTATTAATATAAGCGTATCTGAAGCTCGCTCGTACCTCAAATTTGGTTGGTTGGTTGGTTGGTTTTACAGCTTATCAACCCTCTTTCGGGTCATTTAATACTGAATCAAGTCATTTTGATAAACAAAGGACTCAGGCTGTTTACAGTACTAATATAAGCGTATCTGAAGCTCGCTCGTACCTCAAATTTGGTTGGTTGGTTGGTTGGTTTTACAGCTAATCAACCCTCTTTCGGGTCATTTAATACCGAATCAAGTCATTTTGATAAACAAAGGACTCAGGCTGTTTACAGTACTAATATAAGCGTATCTGAAGCTCGCTCGTACCTCAAATTTGGTTGGTTGGTTGGTTGGTTTTACAGCTTATCAACCCTCTTTCGGGTCATTTAATACCGAATCAAGTCATTTTGATAAACAAAGGACTCAGGCTGTTTACAGTACCTGCTGTTGCTTAAGTGGTCACCCAATTAAGTACTGAACAGCTTCATCGCTGCTTAACTTCAGTTTTAAATTTGGTTGGTTAGTTGTTTTGTTTTACGAGATATCAACCCATTTTGGGTTGTTTAATGCCGAATTAAGTAATTTTGATAAACAAAGGACTCAGGTTGATTATAGTACCTGCTGTTGCTAAAGTGGTCACTCAATTAAGTACTGAACAGGTTCATCGCTGCTTAACTTCAGTCTTAAGTTTGGTTGGTTGGTTTTATGGCATATCAACCCATTTTGGGTCATTTAATGCTGAATCAAGTCATTTTGATAAAGAAAGGACTCAAGTTGTTTTACCTGGTGTTATTTAAGTGGTCACCCAATTAAGTACTGAACAGGTTCATTGCTGCTTACCTTCGCTTATGTTACGTTGTAATACTCACGGTACTAAAACTCCGATAAAAAATCATAACACGAGAAACATGTCGTCACAACTCCCAGCCTTTATTAACGTGCTCGTCTAGTGGCTTCTACCAGGGAGGAGGGGAGGCAGAGAGAACGAGAGAGAGAGAACACTACTAGATACTCCTGGGCTCTAATCAGGTCTGTACACTAGGCCCGCCACTGGCAAAAAGAGGACGAAGCCTTTCTTCCTTCCCCCACGTCACCACGTGACTTCCGGTCAACACCCGACTTCCGGTCAACACCCGACTTCCGCTTGCCCCTCAATTCTTCGTTCGGGGTCACGCTACGGTCAAAACCATCGCTCTCCTCTTTTGGGTCATCACTATTTTTTAAGCCTTTGTTATTTATATTCCTCCTCCTTCCATTAGCAGTTCTAGCTCACAAGGGTCATATTGCTACAATTATCTAGTGGAACCCGGTGATTTCAGCGTGACTTGACCGTAATCAGGCTTTCTTATAGTACCTACTCTTGAACAGGTTGGTGTTTTTTTTAATTTTTACTGCATATTAACCCTTTTCGGGTCATTTAATGCTCAAGGGCCGGGTTAGCTCAGTTGGTAGAGCGTTCGGCCAGAAACCATAAGGTTCCTATTTCGATACCGCCCTCGCCAACTCAGCGTATGAATAGTACAGGGATCTGTGCGGTAAAGTAAGGAGCTGATGGTAGGTGTGGCGCTCCACCCCAGACGCAAAAAAACAATCTCCTTCGTCTAGCGCTAGTGAAAAGGGAATAGACTCCCTCGCTGATTGTCTGATACCGACTTTAGGCCATTTTAATAAACCAAGGACCCAGGTTGTTTAAAGTTCCTGCTTTTGCTTAACTGGTCACCCAATTAAGTATTGAACAGGCCATCGCTGCTTAACTTCGGTGATCTAGTGGAAGCCGGTGATTTCAGCGTGACTTTGACCGTAATCAAAACAGCTGGAGTTCGGATTATATTCTGTCCTTCAATTCACGCCATTGTTAAACGTTAAAATAGATTATTGGAAATAGAATTTTGCCAATTAAAGGTTCGGGTTTTCACAGGTGAATATCTGCTTACAAGATTCAAGTGTTTATTACAAGAGACTCGCAAATATACCGAGTGGGTCGATTTAGCTCAGTCGGTAGAACGTTCGGATAGAAATCACATGGTTCGATACCGGCTCTCACCAACTCAGCGTATGAGTAGCACAGGGATCTGTTTTAAAAGTGACGGAGCTGATAGTAGGTGTGGCGCTTAACCTCAGAAGCTAAAAGAATCTCCTTGGTCAAGCGCTCGTGATAAGGGGATAGACTCCCTCGCTGTCTGGCTTATACCGACAATAGGCCACTCTACTTTTTACTTAATATCATATGGCAATAGCATAATCTTTACAGATCACTGCCGTCCCTCACAATCCCACAACTCCACCACCAGAACCCTTCCTTGCATGAGCCCTCAAATGACTCATCAAACCTGCTGCAGATCCACAAAGTTTGATGCAAATATGACATTGAACAGACTTCCTTTAATATCATATAAGGTGTTTGATACCGACATTAGGCCGCCCTGACAACTTTTTGGACCGGAAGTACTTTTCGCAATGTCGTCAATGTTTGCATACAGTTATATGGTTTTAAGTAATAATAATTCTTAGTAAACAATTATAGCTTTAAGTAACTATTATTAATCTTATTCTAATGGAGATACGGCGTCTGTCTGTATCCAAAACTACATCACAACTTTCGTCACAATACTCTCAGGAAATTCGTAAGTTTGCCGCGTTAGCTCAGTCGGTAGAGCGTTCGGCTAGAAACCACAAGGTTCCTTGTTCGATACCGGCCCTCGCCAACTCAGGGATCTGTGCGGTAAAGTAAGGATCTGATGGTAAGAGTGGCGCTCCATCTCACATGCAAAAATAATCTCCTTGGTCTAGCACTAGTGAAAAGAGGATAGACTCCCTTGCTGATTGGCTGATACCGACTTTAGGCCACACCGACCACTTTACTTACTTATCAATGAGTATTTAATTTATAGTCAAAAATCATTAATACTTAGAATAAATCTTATTTATTAATGATGTCTCTATGAAAATTTGAGAAATAAAGGTCTACATAATATATAGTGTGGTTAATTTGCATACTAGTTTTAACAAAACCGAATTTAATAAATAATTACTTGGTGTTATTGATCTCTAATATTATTGTTTTATTCTCCAACGTATTAAAATCAATCCTATGAATGATTTTATATAGAAACCAATTAAAATATAATTAAAACAAGTGTAATCTTTTTTATATGCGTTCTTATTTAATTTCAATAAGATTAAGAAAATTTACTTTGAGCTTTATTTATTATTTTTGTTTTATGATAAAAAAAATCACCATCAAATTATTTCTACAAGATTTATTTTCTTTTATTTACATCAGAGTTCTTCAACCGGTGTGCCGCGGCCCACCAGTGTACCGTGAAGCTCCCATGGGTGTGCCATGAGTGTTGACGACGGTTGATCATCCGCTTATATTTTTATTCTATTACTTTAATATTTTTTGTTTTAATTAAATATTCTTTAATAGTATTTGATAATTTGCTTGAAGCATTGTTAAGTATATTATTATTTATTTATATTAAGAAGGCAATTACAATGCGTATAAAAAAATGATGTCCAGTGTCTAATCAATTTCGAAGAAACTTCATCTTCAGAGACCGTTTTTTCAAAAATTGTAATTGCCTTCTTAATATAAATAAATAATAAGTATTTTTTCGTTTTAATTAAATTAAAAAAAAAATTATGATACACTTGTAGCACATTTTCTCTATTCCTTTTGTTTTAAAATTTAAATGATAAAATAATTATATGTTTATATACTGATGGTATACCTCGATCAAATTATTGCCCAGCTCACTGTGTCGTGATAGGAAAAGGCTTGAAACCACAAGTTTCCTAGTTCGATACCTACCCTCGCCAACTCAGCGTACGAGTAGCACAGGGATCTGTGCAGTAAAGTAAGGAGCTGACGGTAGGCGTGGCACTCTACTTCAGACGCAAAAACAATCTCCTTGGTCTAGCGCTAGTGAAAAGGGGATAGACTCCCTCGCTGATTGTCTGATACCGACTTTAGGCCACCCCGACGACTTTACTTTGCTTTACTTTATTGGCATTTAGCCTCCCGCTCTTGGAAAATATCATGTAGATATGGTCAACAATAATTATATGTTTATATACTGATGGTATACCTCGATCAATTTATTGCCCAGCTCACTGTGTCGTGATAGGAAAAGGCTTGAAACCACAAGGGTCGACTTTGGGTGGGTGAGGGGTTAAAATTACTTTTATATTCATATGCAAAGACAACTTCACATTAGTAATTAGTTTTTAGCATTTAATGATGGGAAGCACGACAGGGATCAAGTGACAGCACGTCTCTTTAAATCTTTAATGCTTTCCTCACCATGTGTACAGATATATACTTACCTAGCTCGGCCCAGCCGGGGGGGGGGGTCCAGTGAGCTTTGGCTGCTGGATCGTTAAGAAGATTAATAGCGTCGATCCCAGGGGGCCATAGAAGAAAACAGCAAACTTATTAAGTTATTAAAACAAGCGATGACCAGAATAAAAATGTTTTCCTTCTCCTAGACTGGTTACCTAGCCATGGTTAAAGAACCCAGTCTGCCCTGCTATTTACCCATAGCTGGAGGGAGAGTAGGATTCATACCTTTCCCAAGGGTATTAGCGCTAAGTGAAATACAATTACCACGTCCGGGATTTGAACTCGGGGTGACGAGTCCATTTCCCATGACTTTAACCATTACACTACGCGCTTCCTACGTCTATCAATATAAGCAATTGAATAGTTAACCAACCACGTATTCCGGCTGTTGATTGGCTGAGGTTTAAAGCCCATGATTAGGTTAGTCTATAAATTTAAGTGGTGGATTGCAGCACAGCTTATATACACAAAATAATCTAACACATTAGGGTGATGATTGATTTATGATGATCGCAACTTAACCTCTCTTGATGCGCGCAATTACAGGCGTGAGATCGTTTTAGTTTAGATGCGACTAGATATTCACGAGAGCGGATGTCTCTCGGTGTCGCACTCACCGCGTGGTCGGATATGAGTTGAGGTGGTTTAAATAAAAGACTTAGAAGAAAACAGCAAACTTATTAAGTCATTAAAACAAGCGATGACCAGCCCAACACAAAGAAGCGACCCACAGGATCAACCCGAGAAATAAGCCCTGAAGAATATGGCGGTCGACGAAATAGAAGACCGAGTTAACAAAGTAAAAACTCCTTATCTATTATCTCTTCGTCTGTCTGTCTGTCTGTCTGTCTCCCTCCCTCCCCCCTCTCTCTCTCTTTCTCTCTCTCTCTCTCCCTCTCTCCTCATTGCCCCTCGGGGCCGGGGGTCCAGTGGCTTCGGCCCTTGACCGTTGAAGTAATTAACAGCGCTGATCCCAGGGGGGCTATCTGCGCAGGCAACACCTGCCCCCTTGATTTAAAGGGGCAGGGCTGGGTTTATTGCCCAGGGCCTGAGGCGCCCCTCTTAAGGGGGAATGCCTACGGGGTCGACGCAATTTATATGCGCCCAGGTTAAAATGAGACCAATATATATGAGGATAGGAGGGTTTACCAAACACACACACACATTGTAAAAACATACTGTAAGTATCTATCAATTAATTGTTCGCTCTTGACTGACAGTCTCCGACGGCTGTAAGGGTAATAGCTTGGCAGACGAAAATTCTGTCGGGTTTCGCTTCCGGTTAGAGGTAGCTGTTAAAAAAGTCGAGCCGCACCGATTAGACGTAAACGTCGAAACACGTGTCAGTGGATGACACACACACACACACACATACATGTATATATATATATATATATATATATATATATATATATTGGGAGATTATGTGCTTAATTAAAGTCATACCTAATTTGTTAATTAATTAATTATAATTAAATGAATTAGGCGTGCATATCGGTTTAAATGTAAAGCGTAAACAAACCGAGAAAAAGTCGATCTCTGTATGTACATTTCAGCCTATTAGGCCTCATCAGCAGAGCTATAGACAGGGCGGTGCTTTGTGCGTGATTCGATCCCTACCTGTCAGGATGACAGGCGGACACTCAATATATATATATATATATATATATATATATATATATATCCGTTGGTGAGTTACCAGGCATGTTGGTATAAAGATGATTCTGAAGAGCGAGGGAGTCTATCCCCTTTTCGCTAACACTGGACCAGACATATTGTTTTTGCTGGTAGGGGGGGGAGACGCCACACCTACCGTCGGCTCCCAGATGCACAGATAAGATTACCCTATCTGTGTTACTCATGCGCTGAATTGGAGAGGACCGGTATCGAACCCGGAACCTTGCGATTGCTAGGTAATACAATCTATAAAGTGGGTTGTGAGTCATAATACTCACTTTAAGTGTAAAAAAATAATTGGGCAGGGAAGATTTAGTAGCTGTGAATTAGCCGGTTGATGTAAGGCCGGCGGTTTACTCATTTCGGTCATCGAAACGCCAATGGAAGATATTTAAGCTATCAATTAGTTAGTATCAAAGAAATTATTGAAACTGTATATAAGTTTTAAATATTATTTTATAAGTCGATAGTGAGTCATAATACTCTCTTCAAAAAAAAAAAAATAAATAAATAAATAAATGACAACACCTTAGTAGTGGGGGGGGTAGACTTTGCAGCTGTACATAGGGCACCCACCTTGGAGTCACAACGTTCTGTGTTAGATATCTGTCCACGCCAACTAAGCGTATAAGTTGCACAGCTTTGGTAATCCAATCTGTGCGGTAAACTGGGGAGATGACGGTAGGTGTGGCGCTCCACTGCAGCAAAAACAGGTTAAAATTGCGATTTCGTCGTCAAAATTAAAACCAAAAATTTTGGCCTGGGCATAGATTTTAATAAAGTTAATTATTACCAAGGACAAGAGTTATGTTATTTTTTACTTAAATTTCAACCGTTAGTTGTGTTTTCAACCGTTTTTCATTGGACGTTATTTTCCTACAGAGAGCCGCAAGTGAACTAATTTTTAGGGGAGATAAATATTTTCCGAGAATTTATTAACATAAAAACACGGATTATTACACTTTTGGTCATCCATCGCCTGTAATATTGAAATAGAAAGAACGTTTTTTTTTGTTTGTACATGTTTATTAATTCTGATTAGTCTTAAAATTCATCTGTTTTATTTTATCTATTTTTTCCTTAAACACAACTAACGGTTAAAATTTTCCTTAGTAATAATTAAATTCATTAAAATCTATGCCCAAGCCAAATTTGTTCGTTTTAATTTTGACAACGATTTGAAATTTTAGCACCAAAACAATCTCTCTGGTCTAGCACTAGCGAAAAGGAGATATACTCCCTCAATAAGGCCACTCCGCTAACTTAAATTTTACTACTTATATGAGTCGATAAGCCAGTTGATATGAGTACGGCGTTTTTCTCATTTCGGTCATCGAAGTGCCAATGGAAGATATTTCAGTTATTAATTAAATAGTATCAAAGAAGATATTGAAACTGTAAGTCGGTAATAAGTATAATACCTTTTTCAACTTAAAAAGATTTATTTAAAAAATTACCCCCCCCCGCAAAAAAAATACCTAAGTGCTGAATTGGAAAGGACCGGTATCGAAACCGGAACCAAGCGATTGCTTGGTGAGTCATAATACACTCTACAACTTAACAAAACAAAAATAGGTGGGAGAAATTTTGCAGCTGTTTTTTAACCGGTTGATGAAAGGACGGTGCTTTACTCATTTTAGTCATCGAAACGTCAATGGAAGGTTTGGTTTGGTTTGTTTTGTTTTACGGCATCTCAACCTCAGTGGGTCATTTAATGCCGATAAAGTTGTGAAATAAATACATTCTTAATGCATAATACAATTTTGTTTATAAACTCATGTTTTTCTATTTAACCCATAGATGTTACCCTAACAGGTACTACCATTCCGAGTCAGAGTGGACCAGGGAGCAATGTGATGAAGGGGTGCTCCACATTCCCCAAACCTCCAGAACTGGAACCTCACCATCAGATAGAGTTTAACGTCATTCCCAGGACATGTAGACCCTCAGCCACCGCCTTCTAGCACACATATGATAAGAAGGATTGGGGGTTGCCATAAGGGCAATAGGGTTGGGGCAATCATATAGGTGCTAGGGCTTAACGTGACCAGCCGATCGGAGGGGCCTCTCCGACCGCCCGTCTAGCCCAAGAAAGGGCCAAAGTGGAATATTGCATGTCATGGATTGCTCAATCACCAGGGTTCTATCCTTAAGCATCACGGGTCGCCACCCACCGCCAACAGGTGGCCCCATTGGGGGAGTCTTACTCCTCTGTAGAGGTGCAGTCGGTGCATTCTAACGCCCCAGCCGACATGGCGGTTAATTAAGCTAAGCTTACTAAATCATAAGAGATAGGATTGATGCATAAATGGACTAGTAGACCGCTGTTAGTGAATTTGATTCTCACTGGGTGTCCGGTATTCTTTGTCTTGTGCTCAACTAAGTTAGGTTTACTAAATGAGAAGAGACAGGGTAAATGAATAAATGGGCTATCAAACCATTGTTAATGAGTTTGATTCTCACTGGGTGTCCGATATTTCTTTTTTATTGCCTTGTGCAACTAAGTTAAGTTTACAAAATGATAGCATTCACAATGCTCATGGCTATTCACAATGCTATCACAATGCTATTGCGCTATCACAATGCTATGGCTATTCACAATGCTATCACAATGCTATCACAATGCTATCACAATGCTATCACAATGCTATTCACAATGCTATCACAATGCTATCACAATGCTACTCACAATGCTATCACAATGCTATCAATTCAAAATCTGGTTGATTTACTTCCGGTTCTGCGTTTCTGCAGAGGTGCAGTCGGGGTATTCTAACGCCCCACCGACAGGGCGGAATCCCAATTCCGAAAAAAAGATATGTCAGCTATTAGTAAGTTAGTATCAAAGATGATACTGAAACATTAAATAATAAGTTTTCCATATTATGTTTAAAGTCGCTAGTGAGTCATAAAACCCTCTTTCACTTTTTATGAAAAGAAAAAAAAAACTTTCATCAGGTCGGTGGGTGTGGAGATTTTGCAGCTGGGTACGAGTCAATTAGGTAGCGAAAAGAAGATAGACTCCCTCACTGTCCGGCAAATATCAACAATAGGCCACTCCACCAACTTAACTTTTACTATTTATATGACTCGATTAGGACACTTCATGATTAACAGACCATTGTTAGTGAGTTCGATTCTAACTGGGTGTCCCATACTTTTGGCCTTGTGCCGCATATGAGCTACGCTAAGAAAATAACTATGAGTCGATTAGCTGGTTGATATGAGTACGGTAATCATGAACTTTGGTTGAGTAAATTCCTACTGTAGCGATTATCTGCCCCTGCACTTCCATAAAATTGTGCTTGCGCATTATCTGAAATGAACTTAATTGTTATTAAGAACACATTTTATGATATTTTTTGTGTTAAAGCATGCAGTTGTATTGATTCGAACAAGTTTGTATTTTTGTTTATATCATACGATAATTCAAAATGTGCTTTGGTTTAGTAAATTCCTACCATAAAATTATGCTTGCACATTATCTGAAATTAACTTAATTGTTATTAAGAACACATTTTGAATTATCGTACGATATAAACAAAAAAAAAACCCCAAAAAAACAAACCAAAAAACTTGTTCGAATCAATAAAACTGCATGTTTTAACACAAAAATATCAAAAAATGTGTTCTTAATAACAATTAAGTTCATTTCAGATAATACGCAAGCACAATTTTATGATAAGAATTTACTAAACCAAAGCAGATTTTGAATTATCGTACGATATAAACAAAAAATATAAACTTGTTCGAATCAATACAACTGCATGCTTTAACACAAAAATATCAAAAAATGTGTTCTTAATAACAATTAAGTTCAATTCAGATAATGCGCAAGCACAATTTTATGGTAGGAATTTACTAAACCAAAGCAGATTTTGAATTATTGTACGATATAAACAAAAAATATAAACTTGTTCGAATCAATACAACTGCATGTTTTAACACAAAAATATCATAAAATGTGTTCTTAATAATAATTAAGTTCATTTCAGATAATGCGCAAGTACAATTTTATGGTAGGAATTTACTAAACCAAAGTTCATGACTATCCAGCGCTTTTCTCATTTCGGTCATCGAAGTGCTAATGGAAGATATTTCAGTTATTAATTAATTAGTATCAAAGAACAATTGAGACTGTAAGTTTTCAATATTATTCTTAAAGTTGGTAGTGAGTCATAATACTCTCTTAAAAAAAAAAAAAATTTCTTGGAGGTGAGGGGAGATTTTGCAGCTGGGTGCGAGTCGATTAACAAGTTAGGGTTAATTTTACGAGCTGTTTCGTTTTCTATACACCCTACAAAAAAAAAAAGAAAAAAGTTCTGAAAGTCGCACTTGCGACACTGAACTTCTAAGATTATTATTATTTTTTCTTTTTTTTCTTTCTTGATTTTCTTTCAATTGGTCGAGATTTTCCTTGTAGCCGCGCGGATTTGTTCCGCTGGGGGGCACGGTGGGTCCGGTGGGCACGGTAGCAGTGGGAATACGGCTCGGCTTGTGGCCTTATGACAGTGTAAAGGACAGTTTTGTAAATATCAATAGAGTTAATGTGCTGACACACAATGGCAAAAAGACAGGGTAATATGAGTCACACGACGAGAGGAGAACACGTGGTTGGGGGGGGGGGAGGGTGAGGGTGATACTTAGTAAATAAAAAATTAACAACACACGCATGCGCATATACGCAAAAAATGAACACATACACAAATATGCGCATATATATATATATATATATATAATATATTTTTTTTTTTGGGAGAATAAGTGCTTAATTGGAGTCGTACCTAATTTTGAAAATTAATTAATTAATAATGAATTAGGCGGGAATACCTATTTAAATGTATGGCTAAACAAATCGAGAAAAATCAATCTCTGTATTTTTCTCGATTTGTTTAGCCATACATTTAAATAGGTATTCCCGCCTAATTCATTATTAATTAATTAATTTTCAAAATTAGGTACGACTCCAATTAAGCACTTATTCTCCAAAAATTGTCGGCAAAAAGCCATTCCAAACAAACCGTGTTTACAACTTATCATATATATATATATATATATATATATATATATATATATATAGTATTTTCATACAACACACACATATATTCCTATATTATGTAGTATACAACACTCACGAATCAAACACTTTGTAATATTGAGGATTCAGTACGATATATATATATATATATATATATATATATATATATATATTATATATAATATATATATTCGAAAATTGACAAAAAACGGAGAAAGCTCAAACAACTTCATTCAATTGATATTTCGCCTCTTTTCTCACACCTTTCGACGCATCCACCCTCCCCCTCCTCGTCTCACAATCCCTCTACCTATTCAATATATAAACAGACTGTAGTTCAAATTAATACATTCAGAGAATATATATATATATATATATATATATTATATATATATATATATATATATATATATATATATGGATAGGCATTTTTGTCATCTGCTAGAATTTTAAAAGCGAATTAAAAATAATTAAATCTATTATTTAAGGTCAAACTTTCACTAAATCGATAAGTAGTAACATAATAACCATCATTAAAAAAAGAAAAATATCATTACATATACAGTTTATTTTTAAAAGATTTAAAACTATTTGTTTTGGTCAATTTTGACGCGATCCGCCATTCAGTCTCTTTTTCAATGATTTTCGGCGCTTGTTTACAATTTTAATGTAACATTTGCGATTGCAAAAAAAAAAAAAAAATTACCAAAAATCAGGTAATTATCCGATTTTAATGAAATTTACAGAATTGATTTATCAACGAATGAATTTTATAATGCATCAGTTATTTTATTTCAAAAGATTTATCTTTATTATTTGCTCTACTTAGGTATTGAGCACTTTTTACTTATTAGCTTATTCTCCTAGCGGTTATATGAATATATATATATATTATATATATATATATATATATATACATATAAATTGTTTTTTTCTGTTGGCCAAATACTGTACCAATAGATTATTTTTTGTTGGTACGACTATCTTGGTCTTTTCTTTTTTCCAAAAATTTTTTTCTCCCCGGTTGATGTTTGGTAGTATATTTTTACAATCAATCAATTTGCTGGTTTTTTTCTCACCGCGAGGATTTACCAAAACGCTTGGTATATTAAATACATATATATATATATATATATATATATATATATATATATATAGTATCATTCACATACATCGTGTTTCAACGTATCTCTCTCGACATAGCTTAATTTACGACTGACAATCAAATTTTTACCCCAGAGAATTCAACAAAAAATGGGTTAGGAGCATATATATATTGTCATCCACAGGCACCGTGTTTCGAAGTATCACGTCTCCTCTGTATGGCTAGACATTGCAAGCTACCAAAACCATTCCTATCTTTCCTAGCCCCCAGAAAGGTCCTCTGCGCAGCACCCAGAATTCACACAGAACTGTTCCATGTAGGTCCTTGTTGGGCGGCTCACACTGGCGTGTCCATGTGTAGATTTCTACATGATAACGATATATATTTACCCAACCCTTCCACACAAGCAGGATGTGAAACAAGGTCAATCTCTTCAGCGGAGCTTAACAGGTTTGAGTCTTCCTTCTCCTAGACTGGTTGCCTAACCAAGGTTAAAGGGCACAGTCTGTCCAACAATTTACTCATAGCTGGAGAGAGAGAGAGAGAGAGAGAGAGAGAGAGGGGGGGTAGTTGGATGGATGCCTTTCTGTAAAATGCAAATAGCCTCGTCCAAGATTTGAACTCGCGTCGACGAGTTCATTTCCCATGACTCTAACCATTACACAACGCACATTTGTATGTGCATATACACATGCTTATGTATGTGTAGCCATAATATGTGTATGTGTTTGTATACATAGTACACGCATGCATATATATGTGCATGTTTATGGGGTTGATATATATATATATATATATATAATATATATATATATATTATATATATATCTTATTATAATGGAGATTGTGTGTTTTTCTGTCTGTAACCGAAACTATATTACTACTCAAGTCACAATTCCCTTAATTATTTACGTCAAATTCTCCATGATTTCATTCTTTTAAACCTTCAGTTATTAATAAAAATTGTTTTACATTATTAATACGGTTGATCATATCTACGTACTAATAACATGCAATTGTATTTATATATACACAAAATAGCGTTTACAGTTTGAACGAGAAGGCTAATTTGCATATTGATATTTAAAATTTTATTTTAATAAATATGTGCTTGGTATTATTGATTTCTAATTGTTTGGTTTTATCTTAAGAATATAAACAAAATCTCGTGGATAAATCTTAAAAGAAATTTATTTACAAGAAGAAAAGTGTAATATTATCCTTTACTTCCTATTTTAACTAAATTAGGAAAATTTACCGATGAAACAGGGGAGTAATGGGAAATGATGGAATAGTTAGTTTCAAAGTTGTTCTATTTTTCGATTATACCCCTCTGTTGCAGATCTTTTTATCTGCATTCTTAGTCAGTTTCATTAGCCTTTCTAATTTAATATGATATTTTATTATATTAAAACTTAAATACTTGCACCCGGAGGGTGCATATATTTGCTAGTATATATAACAGTTAATTGCCAATCCACGAAGCAAACAAATATTTTTACTTCTGGGTTAATTAAAATCGAGTTAAAAAAAGTGCTCAAGTAAAAGAGCTAAATATACGTTTTAAAAACGAATGGCTTAAAATATTCCGACTGCAGTTTCACGCAATACCGAATCTTCAGGGGATTTTTTAAAAACGTATATATATATATATATATATATATATATATATATATATATACTCCACAACATCAATTTCTTAAGCAGAGTTTAAAAGGATTGAATTCAAAGTTTTCCTTCTCCTAGACTGGTTACCTTGGCATGGGTAAAGAGCACAGTCTGCCTTACTATTTACACATAGCTAGAGGGAGATTAGTTGAATGCAAACCTTTCTCAAGGCGATTAGCACTATGTGAAATGCGAACAGCCTCGTCCAGGATTTGAACTTGGGGCGACGAGTCCAATTCCTACGAGACTATCTATTACACTACACCCCACAATATATATATATATATAAATAATTATATTATATATTGTTAAATAATTACTAAATACCAGGCTTCATTTAATTATTTATTTAGTTATCATTCCACTTTGTTCCTTAATAACCGACATGTATTATTTATTATATCTCCGTTCTAGTTAAATAGTGTTAAATAATTACTAAATACCAGGCTTCATTTAATTATTTATTTAGTTATCATTCCCACTTTGTTTCCCTATGTTCTCTTAAAAATAATCAGTCCATTAATACTTTTTCTCGTCTTTTGCATTTCTTCGAGTGGCGTCACGCGTCATGACACCTTCGCGTGAGTAGATCGCGACTTGCCTTTCAAATTAAAAACGCTGAAAATACAGTTACATAACTAAAAAGATTTTCATCTCCTGTCACATATAAAAACATCCATCATTTTCTTCACCCCAAGAGACATCCTGATGAAGGTTCAATGTAACCGAAATGTTTTAAACATCGATTATTAAATTCATCCAATTTCGGAATACTTGTTTTTTCAAATTTTTCTTTATATTATCGGATTTAATTTCCATATTTACTCCCATATATATATATATATATATATATATATGGGCACCTCATGGGGTGCAATAGTTATCAAGCTAGATTAGCAGACCATTGTTAGTGAGTTCGATTCTCACTGGGTGCCCCATACTTCTTGTTTTGAGTCACCTCTAATCTACGCTTAGTAAAAGGGCACCTCATGTGGTATAATGGTTTGCAAGCTATATTAGCAGACCATTGCCAGTGAGTTCGATTCTCACTGGGTGCCCCATACTTCTGGCTTTGTGTCGCATTTAAGCTACGCTTAGTAAATAACTATATATGTGTACGCATATATATGTATATGTGTTTGAGAATATAGTACACGCATCCATGTATATGTGCATGTGCGTGGGGGGTGGAGGGTGAGGTATACGCATATAAATTCATCGCCGCTGGTGTTATGACTTATAGAGAGTTCGCGGTTTCTTAAAAAATTAGTCATTCTGTGAAAAACCGCACTTCCGGGACCCGCGGCAAATAACTTAAACGCTTAGTGGACGCACATTGCAAAAGGCATGCGTAACTAATACACAATGAATAGAAAAAATAAATCTCTCAGCTTCACATACACACACGTACTCACACACACTCACACGCACCCACAACACACACGTACTCACACGCTCCCCCCACACAACGCCTCCCACACACACACACGTACTCACACACACACACACACACACACACACACGCACTCACGGCTCTCCCCCCACACGCCCCACACACGCCCACACGCTCCCCCCACGCTCCCCACACACACGCTCCCACGAATACGTAAACCCCATACAATTACAAAGCTGTTAGTGAATTTTAGTAAGATGCTTTGGTTAATTTGTTTAACGGCACATCAACTCCTTAAGGGTTATCTAATGTCTTAATATGATTCATTTGTAAAGGTCTAGTTTGATTTATTTGTTTAACGGCACACCAACACCTTATGGGTTATTCAATGCCGAAATTTGACTAATTTGTAACAATTTAGTTTGGATTATTTATTTAACGGCACATTAAGCCATTATGGGTTATTTATTGCCAAAACTTAATTAATTTATATTACTCCAATTTTGGTTAATTTGTTCAACGGCATCGTATCCGAATCATTTTCCTCCAATTTAATCAGTCTCTGGTTGCGTCTTGCCAACTGCCTATGGGGATATTCAAGTCCTTCAGGTTTCTCTTGATGTTGTCTTTGCACCTGAGCTTTGGTCTACCGATTCCACGTTATCCCTCTCTCAGTTAAGAGTACAGAATCTGCTTTGGCAGTCTGTCACCCCCAAATATGATTAAGTGGTCAGCATATCGCAGGTTGCGTTGGACAAGTATTTCATGCATGCCAGGGTGTCCAGTTCTCTTCAGGATGGTCCTGTTTGAAACATGTTGCCACCACTTGACATTTAATACACCGCGCTAGTGATGCTTGTAGTAGACATGTAGTCTATTGGCATCCGCTTTGTATATCGTTCAGGCATCCGCACCGTACAGCAGAATTTAGAGAATTATGGCACGTTATACTGCACATTTAGTTTTTCATTTTTAGTGTTCAACGGCATATCAACTTGTTGAGGGTTATCTAATGCCTAAATTATATTCCTTTGTAAAGGTTTAGTTTAATTTATTCGTTTAACGGCACCTCAATGCCTTATGGGTTATTCAGTGCAAAACTTTGATTAATTAATGAACGTCTAATTCCGTTAATTTGTTTAACGGCATATCAACTCGTTATGGGTTATTTAATGTCGAAGTTTGACTCTTTTGTAAAGGTTTAGTTTGATTTATTTTTTAACGACACGTCAACCGTTTATGGGATATTTAACACCGAAATCTTTATTAATATATCAAGGTATATTTTTGGTTTATTTGTTTAACGGCATATCAACTCCTTGTGGAGCTGAAGGCGCGAGGTATAATGATTAGGGTCGTAGGAAATGGACTCGTCGACCAGAGTTCAAATCCTGGCCGAAGCTACAGTTTACATAGCGTTCATACCCTTTGGGAAGGTATTAATCCAACTACTCTACCTCTAGCTATGTGTAAATAGTAGGACATACTGGGCTCTTTAATCTTGGTTAGGCAACCAGTCTAGGAGAAGGAAAACTCTGAATTCAAATCTGTTAAACTCCGCTTGGGGTGGTTGCTACTAGAACAGGCTCAGTCCTAATTAGTGATTTATTTCTCTAATTTAATTTCAATAATTGAGGATTTTGGTTGGGTGGTTTTTTGGTTTATTTATTTAACGGCATATCAAATCCTTATGGGTTATTCAATGCCGAAATTTGACTAATTTGTAAATGTTTAGTTTGGTTTATTTGTTTAACGGCATATCAACTCTTCATGGGATATTTAATGCCGAAATTTAAATTCATTTGCAGAGGTTTGATTCAATGCCTGAATTTGATTCATTTGTAAAGGTTTGATTAAGTTTATTTGTTTAAAGCCATATCAACTCCACATGGGTTATTTAGTGGCCAAAGTTTGTTCATCGAATCCATTTTGATATCGAAATGTAGTTCTCTACATCCCATTCTTTCTCTCTTATGAATACTGTGTCAGATCTTTTAAAAAGTGAAATAATCCCGATTCTTTAATAAATGAAGTTAATTAGAAAATAAAACTGTTGTAGAATAGCTAACACCCCTTCTACACTCTACCAGATGGACTGGCTCATAACCATAAGATAGCCTACGATTACAGTAGATTAACGAGCTGTATAATGTATAGACTGACTTTGCTGCGTTGGCTATACCGAACTGACCCTCCTATTTTAGTGTAAGTTTGTCTTGTTAATTGTTTGTACTTATTTGTTTTGTGTTTGTATGCATCCGTTTTGCACCGGATGCTGGTGCTTAATAAATGTGTTAATCACACCATTCATCTATGTATCTTTCCACCTCACGATACAACAAAAAACATTATCAACATATCATGAAAAATTAATTTGCGACACATGCCTAGCCATATCTCAGTAATTTCCTTCCACGTATATATACATATATATATATATAATATATATAAGAGAGTTTTATAAATTGCTTGAAGCATTGTGTATATATTGGTTAGGAGGTTGATTTAGAAGGCTATCACAATACAGGTGTAAAGAAAAAAAATACGGTAACAATGGTGTTGTGTGTTAACCTGTATTTTATTCTTGAATTTTCGAGATAAAATCTCTTTTTCAAAAGATCACTGGAAGTGAAGCAGTCTTAAAAAGAAATGCCATAACTAGACTACTTCAGTTCCAGTGATCTTTTGAAAAAAAGATTTTATCTCGAAAATTCAAGAATAAAATACAGGTTAACACACAACACCATTGTTACCGTATTATTTTTTTTTTCTTTTCACCTGTATTGTGATAGCCTTTAAAATCAACGTCCAAACCATATATATATATATATATATATATATATATATATATATATTTAGCTCAGTCGGTAGAGCATTCGGCTAGAAACCACAAGGTTCCTAGTTTGATCCCGGTCCCCGCCAACTCAGTGTATGAGTAGCACAGGGTTCTGTGCAGTAAAGTAAGGAGCTGATGGTAGGTGTGGCGCTCCACCTCAGACGCAAAGAACAATCTCCTTGGTCTAGCGCTAGTGAAAAGAGGATAGACTCCCTCGCTGATTGGCTGATACCGACTTTAGACCGCCCCGACGACTTTACCTTTTACTTTATATATATATATATATATATATATATATATGCTGACCATGACCACCAGACGCTCAAGGTCACACATGGAAGGAAATTCCTGAGATGTGGCTAGGCATGCGTTGCAAATTAATTTTTCATGACATGTTGGTAATGTTATGGTTGTATCGTGGGGTGGAAAGATACATAGATGCATGGTGTGATTAACACATTATTTTATATATATATATATATCTAGCAAATATATGTGGGTGCAAGTATTTAAGTTTTAATATAATCACAATATTGTATTAAATTGAAAGGCTAATGAAACTAAATAAAATACAATAAAAATTTAAAACATTATGTATAATAAAAACATGAAATTACTTTCCATCACTCTCGTTTTCATTGTTATGAAGGCTAATTTTAATATTTATTATAAAAAGTGAATAAAATGACAGTTATTTAACTGTTAATGGTTTTATTTAATTCATTAAGCTTATATTCTTAAAATAAAACCAAACATTAAAAAATAATACTGCACATTTTATTATTCGATTTTTTTATATTAATACAAATTAGAAAAATACAATGGTTGTAAGATAAATAAAATTGCATTTTTAGATTAACATAGTTAACAGTTTAATAATGTAATTTTATTAATTAATTTTTTTAAAATAAATCATAGAATTTGTTCATAACTAAAGAATACTTGCAGTGGAATATATTTCTAGAAATATAATGTTGAAAAAAATAATAAAGGAAAGAAAGTATAGAATGGATAATATAGGATATTTTAATCAATATTACTTACACGTGTTTCGGTCAGGAGTTTATCTATGTCTACATTATTCAAACTATTATTATTTTTAAAATAATCAAATGAAATGCAATAATAATAATAGAAAAAATGTAGAAATGTTCCGCACACAAAGAAAATTCGAACTTCATCAGAGTAAATCCTAATTTATATATATATATATATATATATATATATATATATATATATATATATATATATATATATATTTATTTGTTTTTATATATATTATATATATATATATTTATTTTTATATATAAAGTAAGTAAAGTAAAGTCGACGGGGCGGCCCAAAGTCGGTACCAGCCAGTCAGCGAGGGAGTCTATCCCCTTTTCACTAGCGCTAGACCAAGGAGATTGTTTTAGCATCTGAGGTGGGGTGCCACACCTACCATCAGCTCCTTACTTTACCGCACAGATCCCTGTGCTACTCATACGCTGAGTTGGCGGGGACCGGTATCGAACTAGGAACCTTGTGGTTTCTAGCACAGATCATATTACCCTGTGCTACACATGTGCTAAGTTGGTGAGGCCTGGTTGTTGTATACCCACTAACATATCTCGAGTATAGGTATTTACCCCCCCCCACACACACACACGCGTGAAGGTCCGGCCCAAAGCCCTAGTAATGGGGAACCACCCAAGAACCGAAGCTCATGGGTGGCGGGTGCAAAAAATGCGTTGATCCCGTCGGCAATCCTCCTCAAGGGGGCGCCTCAGGCCCTGGGCAATAAACCCAGCCCTGCCCCTTTAAATCAAGGGGGCAGGTATTGCCTTCGGAGATAGCCCCCTGGTATCAGCGCTGTTAATTACTTCAACGGTCCAGGGCCGAAAACAATACGTGGTTGGTTAACTATTCAATTGCTTATATTGATAGACGTAGGAAGCGCGTAGTGTAATGGTTAAAGTCAAGGGAAATGGACTCGTCATCCCGAGTTCAAATCCTGGACGTGGTAATTGTATTTCACTTAGCGCTGATACCCTTGGGAAATGTATGAATCCTACTCTCCCTCCAGCTATGGGTAAATAGCAGGGCCGACTGGGTTCTTTAACCATGGCTAGGTAACCAGTCTAGGAGAAGGAAAACTCTGAACTCAAACCTGTTGATCTCCGCTTAAGAAATTGACCTTGTGTCGTATCCTGCTCGTGCGGAGGAGTTGGTAAATATATATATTGATAGACGTCCATTTGTAATCATTGACGAACGACCTGCAAACTGAGGAGCACCAAGGAACAACCAAAGGATTCTTCAGTGAGGATCGCGCTCTGCTTAACACAAAGGATCTCCGCTGGACAAGCGCTCTTGCTTGAAGCCTAAAGGATGGCCACAGTAACAATCAAGGGATCAAGATTGGGATAACAAATCAACAAAGATTGGGATGTAAAATGGCCACAAATCATAACAATCAAGGGATCAAATAACAAAGATTGGGATAACAGTACCTAAAGGATGGCCACAAAAATCGTAACAATCAAGGGATCAAAATAACAAAGATTGGGATAACAGTACGCTAAAGGATGGCCACAAAAATCAAACAATTAAGGGATCGAAATAACAAGATTGGGATAACAGTACCTAAGGATGCACAAAATCGTAACAATCAAGGGGATCAAAATAACAAGATTGGGATAACAGTACCTAAGGATGGCTCGTAGTCAAAATATTGGGATACTACCTAAGGATGGCCACAAAAATGTAACAATCAAGGGATCAAATAACAAAGATTGGGATAACAAGTACCTAAAAAATGGCCATAAAATCGTAACAATCAAGGGATAAATAAACAAGATTGGGATAACAGTACCTAAAGGATGGCCACAAAATTCGTTAACAATCAAGGGAATCAAATACACAAAGATTGGGATAAGACAGTACCTAAGGATGGCCACAAAATATCATAACAATCAAGGGATCAAAAATAACAAAGATTGGATAACAGTACCTAAGGATGGCCACAAAAAATCGTAACAATCAAGGGATCAAAATAACAAAGATGGGATAAAACAGTACCTAAAGGATGGCCACAAAAATCGTAACAATCAAGGGATCAAATAACAAAGATTGATATGACAGTACCTAAAGGATGGCCAAAATCATAACAATCAAGGGATCAAAAATAACAAAGATTGGGATAACAGTAATAGGATGGCACAAAAAAAACAATCAAGGGATCAAAATAACAAGATTGGGATAACAGTATCTAAAGGATGGCCACAAAAATCGTAACAATCAAGGATCAAAAACAAGATTGGGATAAGCAGATTACCATAAAGGATGGCCACAAAATCGTCAACAATCAAGGGATCAAAATAACAAAGATTGGGATAACAGTACCTAAATGAGGCCACAAAATCGTAACACAAGAGATCAAATAACAAAAGATTGGGTAACAGTACCCTAATATGCAAAAATCGTAACAATCAAAGGGTCAAATAACAAAGATTGGGATAACAGTACCTAAAGGATAGGCCACAAAAATCGTACAATCAAGGGGTCAAATAACAAAGATTGGGATAACAGTACCTAAAGGATGGCCACAAAAATCGTAACAATGCAAGATCAAAATAACAAAGATTGGGATAGCAACAGTACCTAAAAGGATGGCCACAAAAATCGTACAATCACAAAATAACAAAGATTGGGATGACAGTACCTAAAGGATGGCCACAAAATCGTAAAACATAATGGTTATGGAAATTTCCTCTTAATCCTTATGTTTTTATAAATCTATGTAACTCTTATTCAAAAATATTCTAACTAAAGTGGTACATATTCATTGACTATCTGAAATTATGTAACACTGGTATCGGACCTGGAACCTTGCGTTTCATAGGTGGATTCTCTATCAAGTGAGCTAAATCGACTCTTAATGATTCCTATGTGCCCCTCATCAAATAAAGAAATTAATTTATAACTTTTTTGCTCAATATATTTTAATTTTTGTATTTTGCACTTTTTTAATGTAACTGTAACACCCTTTTAACTTTGAAAAAAAATGTAACCTACAAAATTTTTTGTTTACATCTTTACGGCTGGAAAGGATGAATTTTGTTTAAAACTGTATTTTTATTTATTCAGTTGTAGTGTTATTATCTTATTATAATGGAGATTGGTGTGTTTTTCTTTCTGTAACCGAAACTAAATCACTACTCAAGTCACAATTCCTAAGTTATTGACGTCACATTCACCATAAATTTTTTTATTTAAACCTCAATTATTAATAAAATTTGTTTGACATCTTAATACTGTTAACCATATCTACATGTATTTTACCGCGTACCCCACTTGTACGGGTCAGGCACCAAAGTCCCTATTAACGTGGGACCAACCCAAAACCGAAAGCTCATGGAGTGGCAGGTGAAAAATATTTGCGTCGGCATTCCCCCTCAAGGGGGGCGCTTTCAGGCACTTGGCAATAACCCAGCCCTGCCCCTTTAAATCGAGGGGGCAGGTGTTGCCTGGGGGATGTGCCCGCCCCGGGATCGACGCCCAGTTAATTATATCAATGGTCCAGAGGCCGAAGCCACTGTTGACCATATCAACATGATATTTACCGCGTACCCCCACTTGTAAACGGGTCAGGCACAAAGTCCCTTATTAACGTGGGACCACCCACAACAAAGCCGAGCTCATGGAGTGGCAGGTGAAAAATTGCGTGATCCCGTCGGCATTTCCCCCTCAAGGGGGGCGCCCTCAGGCCTGGCAATAAACCCAGCCTTGCCCCTTTAAATTCGAGGGGGCATGGTGTTGCCTGGGGGGATGGCCCCTGGGAATCGACGCCGTTAATTATATCAATGGTCCAGAGGCCGAAGCACTGTTGACCATATCAACATACTAACAACATGATATACAATTATATTTATATATACAACAAAATAGCGGTTTACAGTGTGAACGGGAAGGCTAGTTGCATATTGATATTTAAAATGTGATTTTAATAAATTTGTGTGGCTTGGTCTTATTTGATTTCTAGATTGTTTGGTTTGTCTTATTGAATATGACTGTTTTGGTTTTATTTTAATGATATATAAACAAACTCTCTTCAATTAACTTAAAAAGAAATCCATTAACAAGAAAAAATAACTGTGGTTTTATTCTTTACTTCCTCTTTTAACTAAATACTTAAATTAGAAAAATAACAATGAAAGATGTGAGTGATGGGAAGAGTAAGTTTCAGTTGTACTATTTTGTCTATTATACCGGTCCCCCTGTGTTCAAATCATTTTATCTGCATTCTTATTTAGTTTCATTAGCATTTCTAATGTTGATACAATATTTTATTACATGATTAAACTTAAATACTTGCACCCGGAGGGTGCATATATTTGCTAGTCTATTTTATAGAATAAAAACACTGAATAATAATTTAAAAAAACATCCTTCCTTTTATTTTAATAAATTTTATTAACGATAGAAATAGGAAGAGTGTTTTTTTTATTATCATTCAGTGGTTTTATTTATCAAAATAATAAGAGTCTTTTTTATCATCTCTTCTACAGATTTATCTATTAAATAAAAGGAAAGATTTTATCTATTAAATTTATCTATTAAAATTTATCTATTAAAATAAAAAGGAAGAATTAAAAAAAGATATTTTGGCATTGTGTTTTTATTACTTTTAATTGATTTATTAATTTTATCATTGAATTTTACTCCCACTCCCCTCAGGCTATATTTGTTCAAAAGTTTTATTTTTAACACTGCCCGAAGGACGGTTTTGTGTTTTACTAGTATATATAATATAATAAAATAAATATATAAAGGGATTACATATCTATTTATGTTTGAAAATTATGAATGCCCGATAGAAAATTCAATGATCCAAATCAAATCCTACAATTGCAGTCGACTTATTAAGTTTCCTCCTATGAAACCTATGATTGCGATCAAAAGCCTGTGATCCGCGAAAATCTTGGTTCCCTATAGACAACCCCTGTAATCCGTGAATGGTGAGTAATTAAGTGACACAGCACCCTCTGCCCCCGTTGGATTGGGTACGAAACGGGCTGCATTTGAGACAGGGGTTTTGTTTTTTTTAATTTGTTGTTTTTGGCATTTTTCGACTCATTTGGGGGACCCTGCCCAACCGGAGCGAGATTGTTCAGGTAAAAGTTGATTATATTATATGCCCTTCTCCCTCTTACTGCCGTACCAACTCTCGTTACAGGATATCAGCTGTAGGTGTGTGTATGTGTGTGTTTGTGGGGGTGGGGTAAATGTAGACCTTGTTTCTTTCAAGGCGAACATCCCCACCTGCTTGCAATTTGAACGATGAGATCATTTGTCAACCTGGAAGTTGATAAAAAAGCGCACTCACTAAGAAGAAAGAAGAAAGAAAGGAATGAAGAAAAGAAAAAGAAAGAGAGAAGAAAAGAAGAAGAAGAAGGAGTAAAAGAAATAGATAATAATAAATAAAGAAGAAGAAGAAGAAAAGGAGAAGAAGAAGAAAAAGAAGAAGTGAAAGAAAGAAAGGAAGAGAAGAAGAAAGAAGAAGAAGTGAAGAAAGAAAGGAAGAAGAAGAAGAAGAAGTGAAGAAAAAAAAAAAGAAGAAGAAGAAGGTGAAGAAAGAAAAGGAAGAAGAGAAGAAGTGAGAGAAAGAAGAAGAAGAAGAAGAAGAAGAAGAAGAGTGAAAGAAAGAAAGAAAGAAGAAAGAAGAAGAAGAAGAGTGAAAGAAGAAAGGAAAGAAAAAAGAAGAGGAAGAGAAGAAAGAGTGAAAAGAAAGAAGAAGAAGAAAAAATGAAAGAAGAAAAATGAAAGAAGAAAAAGTGAAAAGAAAAAGAAAGAAAGAAAAAGAAAGAAAGAAAGAAGAAGAAGAGTGAAAGAAAATAAATAAATAAAAAAAGAAAGAAAGGAAAAAGAAGAAGAAGAAGAGTGAAAGAAATAAAGTAAATAAAAAAAAGAAAAGAAAGGAGAAAGAAAGAAGAAGAAGAGTGAAGAAAATGAAATAAATAAAAAGAAGAAAGAAAGGAAGAGAAAGGAAGAAGAAAAGGAAGAAGACGAATGACAGAAAAAGAAAGAAAAAAGAAGAAGAGTGAAGAAAAGTTGAATAAATAAAGAAATAAAGAGAAGAAAGAAGAAGAAGAGAAGAAGAAGAAGAAGAAGAAGAAGAAGAAAGAAAGATTGAAAAGAAAAAGAAGAAAAATAGCGAAATTTTAGCATGAAACATAATAGACTATTTCTGGAAATCTTGAGAATTTTTTACCTTCCAGTCACATATATATATACTATATATATATATATATATATATAGGTATCCTGTGGGTTAAATAGTAGGGCAGACGTGGGCCCTTTCAGCCTTGGGTAGGTAACCAGTCTAGGAGAGGATAACTCCTGAAATTAAATTCCTGAGGTCGGTTCGTTGATTGGGTTTTGTTGGCAAAACCCTTGATGCACCAATTCTTTCCTATCGACTGTGCCCAAAAAGTGCGGATGGTCCAACACAAGCCTTCAGCCACTGATAAACAAATCCTCTGTGTGGGAGTTCATTGTGTGTGTGAACCCTCATGCGTCGAAAATCGACGGGAAGGTCCATAATATAGTATCCAATTACCGCTTTCAACTTTTCAGTGGCAGTAGTGGCATTTGTAAATTATCAAAAACTAGCAAATATATGGCACCTCCGGGTGGCAAGAGGATTTTAAGTTTTAATGTAATATACTAGATATTGTATTAAATTAGAAAGGCTAATGAAACTAAATAGAATACATGATAAAAAGATTTGAAACAGAGGGAGTAATAGATAAAGATTTGAAGCAGAGGGAGTAAATAAAAATATGGAACAACTGAAAACTTAACTATTCCATCACGTCTCGGACTTTCATTTGTTATTTTTTCTAAATTTAAGTATTTTTAGTTATAAGAGGAAGTAAAGAATAAATGATAGTTATTTTTTCTTGTTAATGGATTTCATTTAAGATTGCATTGAAGAGATTTTTGCTTATATTCATTAAAAATAAAACCAAACAGTTAGAAATCAATAATACTAAGCACATATTTTATTAAATTCGATTTTTAATATTAATATGCAATTAGCCTTCCGTTCACAGTGTAAACCGCTATTTTTGTTGTTATATATAATAATTAATTGCATGTTGTCAGTATGTAGACATAGTTAACAGTATTATATTGTAAGACAATTTTATTAATAATTGAGGTTAGATATAAAAATAAAATCATGGAGAATGTGATGTCAATAACTAAGAGAATTGTGACTTGAGTAGGAATATAGTTTCGGTTACAGACAGAAAAACCAGACAATCTCCATTATATAAGATATGCTTGATATATGAAAAACATAGAGCAAATGTTGAATGCTTGTCAGTTCATATTCTTTTTTCCATATGCCGTGTTCAGCTTATTCTGTTCGTTTATTTATTCTTTAATTCTCATTTCTTTAAGAATGACATCGACTTAGTTAAGTATAAAGTAGAGTCCTGATAAGATCATAGGGATCGAAACCATGATAGACCTTTAATCTTTTTTTTCTCCTGACAAACAGCATTGTTAACATGGCTTAGAATACACAGAAAAGTCCTGGCAACCCGAGGAGACCTGTTGTTACTCTGTCTCCTGTCAAAGACCGCTAGCTAAAGATAGTGTGAAAACTCGCAAGGAATAATATTGATGAATCCCTTATTTATATATATGATATTTGATTAGATTCAGTATCTATATGTCTGTAAACGAAACTACGTCACTGTTTACTTCACAATGCCCATCAATGATTCCGTAAGTTTTCAATGAGTATTTAATTTATAGTCAAAAATAATTTATATATAGAATAATTATATTTATTGCTGAGTCCTTATGAAAAATCCAAGTTAGATTTGCCTCAAAACAACCCATATTATTAGTGCAATATAAATCCTGCAATAAATTTCTCTGGGACTTTTGAAATACAAACGGATCACCTTATCCCAGCAAGAAGACCAGACCGCTAGTGTTGATTAAACAAAAAAAGGAAAAGAGCTTGTCAACTGGTGAATTTTGCAGTTCCAGCAGATCAACAGGGTGAAGTTAAGGAAAATGAAAAAAATGGACAAAATCTGGACCTTGCCAGAGAACTGAAAAAGTTATGGATATGAAAGTGATACCAATTGTAGTTGGTGCACTTGGAACGGTCCCAAAGTGATTGGAAAAAAGTTTCAGAACACTGCAACTGCTGCAATCTGCCAAGAATACTCGAAAAGTCCCTGGAGACCCGAGGAGACTTGCTGTCACTCAGACTCCAGTGAAAGACCAGCAGCTAACACTGATGTGAAACTCAAAAGGAGTAAAAATAATATAAAATACGGTAAATATATGGCTTAGAAAGCGAAAAACCTCAAGAGAGAAACAGAATTTCATATAATTGCTCAAGACAATTATATAATATATATATATTATATATATATATATATATAGATAATAATATATATTAGAATGAGATAGACACAAAGAATAGCAAGTGTAGAATGTGTGGGGAAAAAGATGAAACTATCAATCACATCATAAGCGAAATGCAGTAAAACTCGCACAAAGAGAGTACACGACTAGACACAGAGTGGGTGGGAAAGGTGATTCACTGGGAAACTGTGCAAGAATTCAGTTTTAACCATACAACTAAATGGTATATTTGCACAAGTCTAAATCTGTTCATGGGGTTGAGACAGATCACCTAATCCCGGCCAGGAAACCAGACCTAGTTTTGATAGACAAGAAGGCGGAAGGCTTATCTTCTCGTGATTTTTGCCATCCCGACCGACCAAAAGAGTGAAAATGAAGAGAGCGAAAAGATAACAAATATTCGGACCTTGCCAGAGAACTGAGAAAACTGTGGAACATGAGGGTGAAGGTCGTACTTGGGGGTTGTATTGGGGACCCTTGGAACAATCCCCAGCGGTCTGGAAGAGTCTGGATGAACTGGAAATCAGAGTAAGAATCGAGACAAACCAGACTACAACATTGTTGAGATCGGCTGGAGATACTCAGAAGAATCCTGGAAGACCCGAGGAGAATTTGCTGTCACTCAGCCTATAGTGAACCACCAGCTACGGCGGGTTGGTGGAAACCTAATAATAATAATAATAATTAATAATAGATAATAATATGAGCAAGAAGGACGAGAAGAGGAATGAGAGAGAAGAGAAATTGAAAAGGAATAGAAGAAGAAGAAAAAAGAAGAGAAGAAAGAAAGAAAAAGAAAAGAAAGAAGAAAGAAGAAGAAAGTAAGAAAGTAAGAAGAGAAGAAGAAGAGGGAAAGAAAGAAGAATAGTAAGAAGAAAGAAGAAGAAGAAAGAAGAAGAAAGTAAAGAAGAAGAAGAAGAAGGAAGAAAGAAGAAAGAAAGAAGAAGAGAAGAAGAAGAAAGAAGAAGTAAGAAAGAAGAAGAAAAAAGAAAGAAAGAAGAAGAAAGAAAGAAAGAAAGTAAGAAGAAGAAAGAAAGAAGAAAGAAAGTAAGAAAGAAGAAAGAAAAAGAAGAAAGAAGAGAAGAGAAGAGAGGAAGAAAGAGAGAAAGCAAAGAAGAAGAGGAAAGAAGGAAGAAATAAAGAAGAAATAAGAAGAAAGGAAGAGAAGAAAAGAGGAGAGAAGAGAAGAAAAGAAGAAGAAGAGAAGAAGATAGAAGAAGATCCATAGTAAGAAAAGAAAAAAGATCATAGTAAGAAGAGAAAAGAAGAAGAAGAAAGAAGAAGAGAAGAAGAAGAAGAAGAAGAAGAGAAAGAATGAAAGAAGAAGATTGTAGGAAGAAGAAAAGAAGAAGAAGAAGAAAGATGAAAGAAGAAGAAGAAGAATTGTAGGGAAGAAGAAGAAGAAGAAGAAGAAGAAGAAGAAGAAGAAAGAAATGAAAGAAGAGAAGATTGTAGGAAGAAGAAGAAGAAGAAGAAGAAGAAGAAGAAGAAGAAGAAGAAGAAGAAGAATTGAAAAGGAAGAAGAAGAAGAAGAAGAAAGAAAAAAGAAAAGAAGAAGAAGAATGAAGAGGAAGAAGAAAGAAAGAAGAAGAGAAGAACGTAGTGAGAAGAAGAAGAAGGAAGAAGAAGAAGAAGAAGAAAGGGGAGGAGGTAAATATTTAAACACTGAACCACGTTCCTTTCTAATTTTTTAAATCCCTCTTTAATCCGCCTGAGAAGTAAATCTGGTCGACTTATAAAACTGAACAGTGAATGACACCGTGTCTATGTGAATGGGGATCTATTTACAAACAAACAACAATAAAAAAAAGAAAAGAAAGATTACCCCCCACCCAACACACACAAAAAATTGTATGAGTCAGCCGAAATAGTTTGTTAAAGGGTGACAAATGCCATGCAAATTTGGTGAGACCATCTCTCTAAAGAGGCTGAATAGGAGTTAATTATAGCAACACCTACCCACCCGACGTTTATTAGGGTCTACCCGGTTTAGAAACAATATGATGATTATAATACAAGCCTTATTTCCTATCGATGTCAGGTAATATAGGGTGACGCCGTCGAGTGGGGAGTAGGGTGGATGCAAAAACAAGGTGTCACACCCGTCACAGCCGGTATCTTTAAAGGCTGTAGATCTGTTTACAGGATTAATAATTGCTCCCCTAGTGTTAGATAAACTTATTCAAACAGAACCTGTAATATATATATATATAAAGATAATCTAATGAGTCAGACGAACCTACTATTAGTTTCGCATAAAGCTCTTCAGGGCTAAAATCTGACTCAGATTTTAGCCCTGAAGAGCTTTATGCGAAACTAATAGTAGGTTCGTCTGACTCATTAGATTATCTTTATTACTTGGCTCTACTTAGGTATCAAGCACTTTTTACTTATTAGCTATTCTCCTAGCGGTTATATGATATATATATATATATATATATATCTTATATACATATATATACATATAAATTGTTTTTTCTTTTGGCCAAATACTGTACCAATAGATATTTTTTGTTGGTACGAATATTCTTGGTCTTTTCTTTTTTCAAAAACTTTTTTCTTCCTGGTTGATGTTTGGTAGTATATTTTTTACAATCAAACTTTCTGCTGGGTTTGTTTCTCTCTGCAAGGATCTACCAACACACTTGGTATATTATATATAAATATATATATATATATTATATATATATAATATGTATAATATGATGAGTCAATTTATACACACACACCCATATATATATATTATATATAATATTATAAATATATGTATAGTATTATATATATATATATATTATATGCAATATAGGTACAAGTGATGAACCTACTCGATTTTTACCATAAGGATCTTCCAGGGTTAAATCCATTGAATTAATCAAGAATTGAATTAATTGCAACTAATTATAGTTGAATCGCGAGTTATATCCTCGCAGGATACCCCATTTAAAATCCCGATGTAAAAAAGACCTTGCGTTGATCCAGACATTCTGAAAAGAAATTTCAGTGTCTCCTAATTAAAATACTAAATGCCAAAAAATATCCATGCTGTTATCATTTAGATTTTATTTTTTAATGTTCTCCACGAATATTAATCAAATATTCATTATTTTTGTTCAAAAACCAAGATCTGATGATAGTGAATATGTCTATATATATTTACTTTGTCATTTATTGTTTTATTTTCGAAGTTTGCCCCAGATATACACCACACACAAACTGCCCTTTATATATATATATATATATATAGTTGTGTCTAGCCACACTGAAGAGGCATGATATGCCGAAACACGTGTCTGTGGATGACTTATTAATATTATATATATATATATTATACTATAATATATATGTTTACAAGAGATAACCTACTCGAGTTTCACCATAAGGATCTTCAGGGTTAAATCCACTGAATTAATCAAGATATTGATTAATTGCAGTCGATTTACACATGTGTGTCTATCGCGATGAACGGTTCGTTATGAGGAATACTGGTTTCAAATTCAAAATGCACTAAAAGTAAAAGCGGAAATTGTATTTTCGTAAGGTTCAAAAAATATAAAAACCAATGGTTACATTTTTGAACCTTGAAACTCGAGTAGGTTATAACTTGTGCCTATATATAAATAAATTTGCTATACTAACGTATTGAGCACTTTTTCATTTGTTATTCGCTTCTTACTTTCTGAATTTTTTTGCTCAATAACACATTGTGACCATCTTCATCGAGAAAGTCACCTTTCCAAAATACACCGCCCACCACACACAGCACACACACACAACACACACATATATATAATATAGTATTATATAATTATAGGGAGTGAAAAGATTAATCAAATTTCGACAGTATGTGGAGAAAAAGTAGACAGAAACTGACCACCGCCCGATCCCAGTCACGACTCAAGAATCTTGTCAGTAGAGAACGGTATCTTTCAACACAGTAAGAACTCAGTACACTGTTTTTCCCAGAAGAAGGTCTGATAGACCGAACCGTTATAACGTCGACATCACTATTTAATAGAACATTCGATAACAGTACTACAATGTTTTATATTTTCTCTAACACACAAAGCACCACGCACACACACAACACACATATTATCACCCAAACACCAGACACGCACGGATACACACCCACACACACGCACACCATACCATAACACACACACAACTAACACACACAGCAGAACACACAGCACACACATTATCACCTCAAGACACACCACGCACAACAATCCCAAACACACACAATCAGCGCAACCATACACAAATACACACACATCACACACAACACCATCAACACTCAAAAACACACCGCAACATACACAACCACAAACACACCACACTATCACATACACAACTAACACACACACGACGACACATATACAAAACCCAACACACACGCACATACACATCCCCAAACACACACAACAATATACACAATAACACTGGCACGTAACAGCACAGCAGCAAGACACACAGACCCACATATACATGCCCAAACACACGCACCATGACACATCAAACACACACACAATATAACATACACAATAACACACACACAACACACACACAACCAACACACACATTTCGACACTATACACTCCCAAACAACACCACATACACATCCAAACACACACACACACATACACACACACACACAACAAACACAAACGGATCAATTTCAGTTTAATAGAATGGTGAAAATTGATTTGATATACGAGTAAAATGAATTAAGCCGGAGTGAATAAAACTCGTAAGTCAAGTTACTTTTGTATTTTGAAAAACATTTTTCTTTAGTCCGAATAATTTCCATTGTGTGTGGGCGGGTTTAGCTCAGTCGGTAGAGCGTTCGGCTAGAAACCACAAGGTTCCTAGTTCGATACCGGTCCTCGCCAACTCAGCGTATGTGTAGCACAGGTATCTGTGCGGTAAAGTACGGAGCTGACGGTAGATGTGGTGCTCCACCTCAGATGCCAAAAACAATCTCCATGGTCTAGCGCAAGTAAAAAGGGGATAGACTCCCTCGCTGATTGGCTGATACCGACTTCAGGCCGCCACGACGACCGACGACTAGGTCCTAATACCCAACACCTATCAATGTTTATAAAGTCATTTGATTTGGTTTGGTCTCTTTGTTTAATGGCATATCAAACTTCGTGGGTTATCTAATACCAAAGCCATCCTTGCAGAAGAACAGTAGTCGTACTATTTAAAGTCTTCTTGTTGGGATTGGGTAATCTGTTTGGTTTGGTTTGGTTTCTTTGTTTAATGGCATATCAACCATTGTGGGTTATTTAATGTCAAAGTCATCCTTGTAGAAGAAGCGGTGTTATTTAACCCATAGTTAAAGGACAAGGAGGTTCTTACATTTTCCAACTGCCATTACTCCCAGGTCCATTCTGACCCAGAGTGGTTATAACAGTTACGGTCCTATCTATGGGCCGCCCTGTCGGCTAGGGCGTTAGAATGCACCGACTGCACCTCTGCAGAGGGGTAAGACTCCCCCAATGGGGCCCACCTGTTGGCTGTGGGTGACGACCCGTGATGCTTAATGATAGAACCCAGGTGGATGATCAGTTCATGACTTGCAATACTCCACTTTGGCCTTATCTTGGGCTAGACGGGTGGTCATGTCAAGCCCTAGCACCTATATGATTTTCCCAACCCTATTTGCCCTCATGGCAAGCCCCAACCCTTTTTTTATCATATGGGGTGCTAGAAGGCGGTGACTGAGGGCCTACATGTCCTGGGAATGACGTTAAAACTCTATCTGATGTGAGGTTCCAGTTTTGGAGGTTTGGGGAGATGTTGGCACCCCTGTCATCACCAAAAATTGCTCCCTGGTCCACTCTGACCCGGATGTGGTAGTTAACCTGTTTAGGGTCCCAATCTAAATGGGTTTAAAATAGAAAAACATGGAGTTGATAAACAAATTGGTTATAATAGCATTAAGAATCGAATATTATTTCCACCAACTTTGTCAGCATTAAATAACCCACCCGAGGTTGATATGCCGTAAAACAAACAACCTATCCTGGGTCATAGATTTGTTTAAAATAATTCAATAAATCGTGATAGGATGTGTGGCAAAAAAGCCCCAACCAAATGAGACAAGAAAAGAACTCGTATAGAAAATGAACAAAGAACCTAGGTAAGTGGTAGTACCTGTTATGGTACCTCTATAGGTTAAAGTAGATTTGTTTTATGAATTGATTAGGAACAGAATAGGAACAAAAACAACTCGTATAAAAGGAAACTATAGAGAAAATAACGTGTATCCAAGTACGATTTTCCTAACTATCTGGATGCACGAAAAATAACCCTAGAGCTGGTTGAACATGTCCGTTAAAGTTATTCAATCTGAGTATGTATAACCAACGTGACTAAGTATAAGAAATTAACTTTTTAAC
>CM042168.1:3636064-3641064 GCA_023376005.1 Doryteuthis pealeii
ACGAAGATAACCGCGTTACGACCCACTTGTACGGGTCAAGGCACGAAAGTCCTATTAACGTGGGACACCACAAAACGGAAGCATGGAGTGGCAGTGAAAATTTGTCGTCGGCATTTCCCCTCGAAGGGGGGCGCCTCGAGGCACTTGGCGCAATAAATCCGGTACAGCCCGTGCCTGTGCCTTTAAATCGAGGGGGCCAAAAAATGGGGAGGGTGGTTGGGGCCGCCGCGTGGGGGGGGATTTTGGGCCCCCCCCGGGTTGTTGATGTGTGGTGATTGATGTGTGAGCGTGGTTTGGGTGTGCTGTGAGGGCCTGAGGTGGGTGTGGTGGGTCGTTGCGTGCGTGGAGATGTGCGCGGTGTTGTGATTTAGTGGATCGAGGGATGTGGTGAGGCGCGCAGGGAGGCTGGTGGTAGAGTGTGATGGCACTGCGTTCGGACTGTGGTGGTGTACGGCGCGGTTATGCGGGTGCGGTGGTAGTTGTGGTAGAGGTGATGCTGGAGTGAGGTACTTGTAGCTCGCGGCGGTGGTTGTTGCTGTGGCGGCAGCATGGGTGTGCTGTGTATGCTGCGTAAGTGTGGGGTGTCGGGTGTGTGCTTGCTGGGGCTCGTTTTGCGTTGCTCGGCTGGCTGTCTGGTGTGGGTAGGGGTGTGTGGATCTACTGTGGTTGATGGTGGGGGAAGCACTAGAAGTTGTGGCGTCTGTTGGGTGTTTGTTGTTAGAACGCGGGTGGGTACCGACCACAAGTCCGGAAGCTGCATTGGAGTGTGTCTCAGTGAAAGTAGTGGTTGCGTCGTGCTCGTCGGCATGTCCTCGCTCAAGGGTGGGGCGCCTAGGCGCGTCTGTGGTGCAATAAACTTCTCTGAGTGCCCTTGCCTGAGATCCCTGTGTTGTTTATAATCGAGGGGGCAGGGTGTGGTTTGCGTTTAGGGGAGGATGCCGCTGGTGTATCGACGGCCATTGGGATTATTATCAGAATGCTGGGTCCAGAGGCCGAAGCCACTGTTGACCATATCAACATACTAACAACATGCAATTATATTTATATATACAACAAAATAGCGGTTTACAGTGTGAACGGGAAGGCTAATTTGCATATTGATATTTAAAATGTGATTTTAATAAATTTGTGCTTGGTATTATTGATTTCTAACTGTTTGGTTTTATTTTAATGAATATAAACAAAAATCTTATTAATCTTAAAAGAAATCCATTAACAAGAAAAAATAACTGTCATTTTATTCTTTACTTCCTCTTTTAACTAAATACTTAAATTAGAAAAAATAACAATGAAAGACGAGAGTGATGGAAGAGTAAGTTTCAGTTGTACTATTTTTCTATTATACCTCCCTCTGTTTCAAATCATTTTATCTGCATTCTTATTTAGTTTCATTAGCATTTCTAATTTGATACAATATTTTATTACATTAAAACTTAAATACTTGCACCCGGAGGGTGCATATATTTGCTAGTCTATTAATAAATAAAACACTGAATAATAATTAAAAAAAACATCCTTCCTTTTATTTTAATAAATTTTATTACGATAAAAAGGAAGAGTGTTTTTTTATTATCATTCAGTGTTTTATTTATAAAATTAAAAGGAAATTTTTTTTTATCATCTTCTCTCTACAGATTTATCTATTAAAATAAAAGGAAGAATTTTATCTATTAAAATTTATCTATTAAAATTTATCTATTAAAATAAAAGGAAGAATTAAAAAAAGATATTTTGGCATTGTTGTTTTTTATTACTTTAATTGATTTATTAATTTTACATTGAATTTTAACTCCCACTCCCCTCAGGCTATATTTTTCAAAAGTTTATTTTTACACTGCCCGAAGGACGGTTTTGTTTTACTAGTATATATAATATAATAAAATAAATATATAAAGGTATTACATATCTATTTATGTTTGAAACTTATGATCCCGATAGAAATTCAATGATCCAAATCAAATCCTACAATTGCAGTCGACTATTAAGTTTCCTCCCTATGAAACCCTATGATTGCGATCAAAAGCCTGTGATCCCAGCGAAAATTCTTGGTTCCCTATAACAACCCTGTAATCCGTATGGTGAGTAATTAGTGACAGCACCCTCCCGCCCCCTTGGATTGGGTACGAACGGGCTGACATTTGAGACATTTTTTATTTGTTGTTTTTGGCATTTTTGACTCATTTTGGGGGACCCTGCCCAACCGAGCGAGATGTTCAGGTAAAAGTTGATTATATTATATGCCCTTCTCCCTCTACCCCGTACCCCAACTCTCGTTACAGGTAATCAGCTGTAGGTGTGTGTATGTGTGTGTTTGTGGGGGGTGGGGGTAAATGTAGACCTTGTTTCTTTCAAGCGACACCCCACCTGCTTGCAATTTGAGCGATGAGATTATTTGTCAACCTGGAAGTTGATAAAAAGCCGCACTCACTAAAGAAGAAGAAGAAGAGGAATGAAAGAAAAGAAAAAAAGAGAGAAAGAAAAAGAAGAAGAAGAAGAAGAGTGAAAGAAAATAGATAAATAATAAATAGAAGAAGAAGAGAAGAAGAAGAAGAAGAAGAAAGAAGAGAGAAGAAGAAGAAAGTGAAAGAAAGAAAGAAGAAGAAGAAGAAAGAAGAAGAAGAAGAAGAAGAAGAAGAAGAAGAAGAAGAAGAAGAAGAAAGAAAGAAGGAAGAAGAAGAAGAAGAAGAAGAAGTGAAGAAAGAAGAAGAAGAAGAAGAAGAAGAAGAAGAAGAAGAAGTGAAAGAAAGAAAGGAAGAAGAAGAAAGAAAGAAAGAAGAAGAAGAAGAAAGAAGAAGAAAGAAGAAGAAGAAGAAGAAGAAAGAAGAGAAAGAAAGAAAGAAGAAGAAAAGAGAAGAAGAAGAAAGAAGAAGAAGAAGAAGAAGAGTGAAAAGAAAGAAAGAAAGAAGAAAAATGAAAGAAGAAAAATGAAAGAGAAAAATGAAAGAAAAAGAAAAGAAAGAAAAGAGAAAGAAGAAGAAGAGTGAAAGAAAATAAATAAATAAAAAAAGAAGAAAGGAAGAAAGAAGAAGAAGAAGAGTGAAAGAAAATAAATAAATAAAAGAAAGAAGGAAGAAAGAAAGAAGAAAAGGAAGAAGACGAATGACGAAAAAAAAGAAAAAAGAAAGAAGAGTGAAAGAAATAAATAAAGAAATAAAGAAATAAAGAAAGAAAGAAGAAGAAGAAGAAGAAGAAGAAGAAGAAGAAGAAGAAGAAGCAGAAGAAGAAGATTGAAAGAAAAAGAAAGAAAAAATAGCGAAATTTTAGCATGAAAGCATAATAGACTATTTCTGGAAATCTTGAGAATTTTTTTACCTTCCAGTCACCATATATATATATATATATATATATATATATATATTATATATATATATATATATATATATATAGTATCCTATGGGTTAAATAGTAGGGCAGACTTGGGCTCTTCAGCCTTGGGTAGGTAACCAGTCTAGGAGAGGGATAACTCTGAATTCAAAATTCCTGAGGTCGGTCGTTGATTGGGTTTGTGGCAACCCTTGATGCACCAATTCTTTCCTATCGACTGTGCCAAAAAGTGCGGATGGTCCAACACAAGCCTTCACCACTATAAACAAATCACTGTGTGGGTGTTCATTGTGTGTGTTAACCCTCATGCGTCGAAAATCGACGAGAGAGTCCATAATATAGTATCCAATTACCGCTTCAACTTTTCAGTGGCAGTGGCATTTGTAAATTATCAAAACTAGCAAATATATGCACCCTCCGGGTGTAAGGATTTAAGTTTTAATGTAATAACATATTGTATTAAATTAGAAAGGCTAATGAAACTAAATAAGAATACAGATAAAAAGATTTGAAACAGAGGGAGTATAATAAAAGATTTGAAGCAGAGGGAGTATAATAAAAAATGGAACAACTGAAACTTACTATTCCATCACTCTCGACTTTCATTGTTATTTTTTTCTAATTTAAGTATTTAGTTATAAGAGGAAGTAAAGAATAAAATGATAGTTATTTTTTCTTGTTAATGGATTTCATTTAAGATTCATTGAAGAGATTTTTGCTTATATTCATTAAAATAAAACCAAACAGTTAAAAATCAATAATACTAAGCACATATTTATTAAATTCGATTTTTTAATATTAATATGCAAATTAGCCTTCCCGTTCACACTGTAAACCGCTATTTTGTTGTATATATAAATATAATTGCATGTTGTCAGTATGTAGACATAGTTAACAGTATTAATATTGTAAGACGATTTTATTAATAATTGAGGTTTAGATAAAAAATAAAATCATGGAGAATGTGATGTCAATAACTAAGAGAATTGTGACTGAGTAGGAATATAGTTTCGGTTACAGACAGAAAAACACACAATCTCCATTATAATAAGATATGCTTGATATATGAAAAACATAGAGCAATGTTGAATGCTTTGTCAGTTCAGTTTTTTTCCATTTGCCGTGTTCAGCTTATTCTGTTCGTTTATTTATTCTTTAATTCTCATTTCTTAAGAATGACATCGACTTAGTTAAGTATAAAGTAGAGTCCTGATAAGATCATAGGGATCGAAACCATGATAGACCTTTAATCTTTTTTTCTCCTGACAACAGCATTGTTAACATCGGCTAGAATACACAGAAAAGTCCTGGCAACCCGAGGAGACCTGTTGTTACTCTGTCTCCTGTCAAAGACCGCTAGCTAAAGATAGTGTGAAAAGCTCGCAAGGAATAATATTGATAATCTTATTATATATATGATATTAGATTAGATTCAGTATCTATATGTCTGTAAACGAAACTACGTCACTGTTTACTTCACAATACCCTCATGAATTCCGTAAGTTTTCAATGAGTATTTAATTTATAGTCAAAAATATTTATATATAGAATAAATTATATTTATTGCTGATGTCCATATGAAAATCCAAGTTAGATTTGCCTCAAAACAACCCATATTATTAGTGCGTATAAAATCCTGCAATAAATTTCTCTGGGACTTTGAAATACAAACGGAT
>CM042168.1:3646064-3668564 GCA_023376005.1 Doryteuthis pealeii
GCTGAGAATCTTTTTTTAACATTTCAACTTTAGTTTGATATTCAGGAAGTATTGAACGGAAATAAAATGCAGTTTTATATCATTATTAAGTATAATTCAATTGCACAACTAACTCTGTCATCATTTTTCTACATTTTAATTCAAAACAGAAATAGAAATTAATGTTAAACTAGAAGTGGCTACCCAGCGTCAACTGAGTAGAGGTGGGGCATTATCTGGGAACTTACCAATTTAGAACTGGAGAATTGTTCCTTAAACACAACCTCCCTATATTGTTTTTGTTCATACATAAGATCCCCATTCCCCCCCCCCACCATAAAAAAAAACCTCGAAAAATTATCCGGGTATTATCTGTGGGATTATCAATTTGGCACTGGAGGTTTGTCCCTTAAACACAACCTCCCTATATTGTTTTTGTTCATACATAGACCCCCCCCCTCCAAAAAAAGAGCCCCTCCCAAACATGATCCGGGTATTATCTGGAAAGTTAAGATATCTGATGATTGTTTACTCGGACGCCGTTGACTCTCCGTAAATTGCACCGAACGTTTTACCCACTCTGTGTTGACCCGTGGGTCAAAAGCGTTTGGCTGAGGATTCTTTCACTAGATGACCTTGGCTTTAAGGGTGGGTGGGGTTGGGGTTGGGAGCGTCCTTCACTGACAGCCGTTGTCTACTCGTCTAATAGGGGGTTCGTTCAGGTTCATTGCCTGATAAGTGAGGCACCCACGAAGGAAGTAATCCCGACGGAGCCAAAACTATTCCCTTTGACATTGCCCTTGGCAAAGCATTTGTGGGTGGGTGTGGTGGGGGGTGGGTGCGGGTTCTTAAGAAACTGACCTCGTGTCACATCGCACCTGTAAAGTGTAGAGTTGGAGTAGATCTTTTGTCTCGTCTAACTTCATAATCCTCTAATCGTAAATACACTGTTTTTCATGTGTCATCCAAGACACTAATAATTGCAATTAACTTAAACCCAAATATCATTTGGTTGGCTGGTTGGTTGGTTGGTTGGTTGGTTGGTTGGCTGGTTGGTTGGTTGGATTTATGGCATGCCAACCCATTGGGTTATTTTATGCGATTTTCAAGGGCCGACTTAGCCCAGTCGGTAGACCCTCCGACTAAGAGCCACTAGGCTTGATACCGGATCTCGCCAACTCAGCGTATGAGTAGCACAGGTATCTATACGGTAAAGTGAGGAGCTGATTGTAGGTGTGGCGCTCCACCTCAGATGCTAAAACAATCTCCTTAGTCTGGCGCTAGTGAAAAGGAGATAGGCTCTCTCGCTGTCTGGCTGATACCGATTTTAGGCCACCCCGACGACTTTACCTTTTTTATACCGAATTAATTCATTCTTGTTGAATATTAATATTTTTAAACACATCTTTTAATCTATTCAATCTATAGATGGGAGCATAACAGGTACTACCACTCCGGGTCAGAGTGGACCTGGGAGTAATAACAATGAAAGGGTACCACACATTGCACGGAACTCCTGATTTGGAACTTCACTACAAGATACATTTTAACATCATACTCAGGACACTAAGAATCTTAGCCACCGTTTTCATACGCATAATAAAAGTTGTTAATCGTAAATACACTGGTTTTTTATGTGTCATCCAAGACGCTAATAATTGCATTTAACTTAAACCCAAATATCATTTGGTTGGTTGGTTGGCTGTTGGTTGGTTGGCTGGTTGGCTGGCTGGTTGGCTGGCTGGTTGGTTGGCTGGCTGGCTGGCTGGCTGGCTGGTTGGTTGGCTGGTTGGCTGGTTGGCTGGCTGGCTGGCTGGTTGGTGGCTGGTTGGTTGGCTGGCTGGCTGGCTGGTTGGTTGGGTTGGTTGGCTGGCTGGTTGGTTGGTTGGTTGGCTGGTTGGCTGGTTGGCTGGTTGGCTGGTTGGTTGGCTGGTTGGCTGGCTGGCTGGTTGGTTGGTTGGCTGGTGGCTGGTTGGTTGGCTGGTTGGTTGGTTGAATGGTTGGTTGGTTGACTGGCTGGCTAGTTGGCTGGCTGGTTGGTTGGTTGGTTGGTTGTCTGGCTGGTTGGTTGGCTGGCTGGCTAGTTGGTTGGGTTGGCTGGCTGGCTGGTTGGTTGGTTGGCTGGCTTGGTTGCTTGGTTGGTTGGTTGGATGGCTGGTTGGTTGGCTGGTTGGTTGGTTGGATTTATGGCATGCCAACCCATTGGGTTATTTTATGCGATTTTCAAGGGCCAGCTTAACCGAGTCGGTAGACCCTCCGACTAGAAGCCACAAGGTTCATGGTTCGATACCGACCCTCGCCAACTCAGCGTATGAGTAGCACAGGTATCTATACGGTAAAGTGAGGAACTGATGGTAGGTGTGGCACTACAGAGCCAATGAAAAGGGGATAGACTCCCTCGCTGTCTGGCTGATACCGACTTTAGGGCACCCCGACGACAGCATATGTGTATCTGTCTATCTCAGTTTGTTCATATCTATCTATGACAATCTGTCTTATCTATCAATCTAAGTATATTCATCTCTCTCTCCCTCCCCCTCTCTCTCTCTCTCTCTCTCTCTATCTATCTATCTATCTATCTTAAGTCTTTTAATATGTATCTACTAATGTATCTATTTCAATTTGATCATATTTATCTAACGTATTCTATTCATATCTACCTATCTATTTGTTCATATCTAAATATGGTGAGTCTGGTTCTCAGTGTGTATATATTATATTAGTATATGTGTTGGGTATATATAAATGTCTCTAATATATATTATTTGGGATTTAGTGTGAAGCATGGGGTGTGAAATATATAAGAAACTCAGTTTGTGGGATGTTAAGTTTCGTTTTATTTCATTCTAATATTTTGGAGACTTGACTCTCCTTCTTCAGATGAATTTTATATATATATATACCTACATAGGTTTTACCTCAACGACATTGTCACGTCGTCTAACTCTCTATTTGACAGATAATAGCTCCATTTCATAACACCTAAAATTACATTCATGCCCCCACTCTAATTACCGAAATATCCTAACGGAAAATACACACATTCTGAACAAAGAAAAAAATAAACAAAAACTCCAAATACTAGAAGCTTTATACATAAAACAATACAAACCATCCTTAAATAAAATTAATTTTGAATGCAGTACACACATTTTAAAATGCCTATAACACTTTTCCTATCAATTCTCTTCCTTCCAGCCTCGGCATCCATTAATATAATTTGAAAAACTGGAACACATCACCCCTGATGATGGCACTTCGAAGTGCCAAAAGTACTCGGGACATGAACTTTGGTGGACTAATCCACGAATTCCACCCAAATATTAAAAAGTTGGCCAGAAAACTTGAAAAAAATCACAAATGAAATTGTCAAACAGGAGATGTGTCTTTTGTTTAATTCAATGCATATATATATAATATATATATATATATATATATATATATATATATATATGAAGTGGTCAAACGATGTGTTTGAAATGGCGAAGGCCGACAATTTTTAGGGAGATTATGTGCTTAATTAAAGTCATACCTAATTTGTTAATTGATTAATTATAATTAAATGAATTAGGCGTGCATATCAGTTTAAATGTAAAGCGTAAACAAATCGAGTAAAAGTCGATCTCTGTATGTACATTTCAGCCCATTAGGCCTCATCAAAAAATTGTCGGCCTTCGCCAGTTCAAACACATCGTTTGACCACTTCATACTGTCGTGCCATAAGTCACACAAAAAGTGCGATATACACATCAGTTTAAAAAAAAAAAAACGAAATTCTGGGGAAGCCAGCTAGTGTAATGGTTAGAATATCCGCCTGTCAGCCTGACAGGTAGGGTTCGAATCACGCACAAAGCACTGCTCTGTCTATATCTCTGCTGATGAGGCCTAATGGGCTGGAATGTACATACAGAGATCGACTTTTTCTCGATTTGTTTACGCTTTACATTTAAACTGATATGCACGCCTAATTGATTTAATTATAATTAATTAATTAACAAAAGTAGGTATGACTTTAATTAAGCACTTAATCTCCCTAAATATTATATATATATATATATATATATATATATATATTGATTTTAAAACAACGTGACATTATTTTTCCCGAAAATATAATTTTTCTCCATTTCACACACACACACACACACACATATATATATATATATATCTTTTTTCCCTCATATTTGAAGATTAACAAAAGCAACCACTCACCAAAAACTTTTGTTTTCATTAATAATTTATTTTTTCCTTAAACCAACGAAAGGTTTCTTAAACAGACCGAAACACTGCAGCGTAGGCTTATTAAACATCATTCGTCAATGAAACTTGTGATTTTTCAATTTTTACAATATCACACACACACACACACACACACACACACGCATATATATATATATATATATATATATATATTATATATATATATATATATCACCCCGAACAAACCCCAATCTTTTGATCTTTTCCCCTCTACTTTCCATGATAGATGTCCTCTGATCAACCAAATCCTCACAAACCTTCCCCTTCCATCCTAGTTTACTCACCAAACTCTTCCCCACCCACTCACTTTCTCTTCTATAAATACAATTATATGTTTGTATGTACAATGTTTTAATAAAATTGACTGAAGAAGTACCGCTTAACGTGGAACGAAATATATCTCTCCACATCTACTTGTTTGAGTTATTCCTTTTTGTCCACTTTTCCTTTATCCTTACCACATTCTGTCGGTTTTACTCGAACCCACCTATCTTCACACACACACACACAGAGAGAGAGAGAGAGAGAGAGAAGAGAGAGAGAGAGAGAGAGAGAGAGAGAGAGAGAGAGATACATTATCCCTCTTTGGACGGCCGAAGAGCCATGCCTTTTGCGGGGCGAGAAAAAAAAAACGAAAGATCTATTTCAAGCCGTTGTTTTTTTTTTTTCGTTTTTTTATTGCGTCTATTTTTGTGTGTTTCTCTACAAGTCACGTGATCTGCGCCATATTTTCCCAGTCGGAGGCCAAAAAGAAGAAGAAGCTGAAGAATCTTTCGAGAAACAAAATCTCAAATTTCTTCGACATGACAACATCGACGACGAGATGCAAAAAACGTCGGTGGCGGCGGTGGTGCTGGGGTGGCGGTGCCGGCGCCGGCCCCCATTTCGGCCATTTTTAAAGGAAATGACTCACAACTCTCAATCACCTTCAAAGAAGGCAGAGGTAAGAAATAAGAGCCCCACCAAGTATATATGTATATATATATATATATATATATATATATATATATATATATATATATGTGTGTGTGTGTGTGTGTGTGTGTGTGAGTGTTTGTGTGTGGATATATACAAGCGTGTATGTGTGTGCCTCTTTGATAAAGTTATGTTCATATATATATATATATATATATATATAGTAAGTAAAGTCGACGGGGCGGCCTAAAGTCGGTATCAGCCAGTCAGCGAGGGAGTCTATCCCCTTTTCAATAGCACTAGACCAAGGAGATTGTTTTTTTAGCATCTGAGGTGGAGCGCCACACCTACCATCAGCTCCTTACTTTACCGCACAGATCCCTGTGCTACTCATACGCTGAGTTGGCGAGGACCGGAATCGAACTAGGAACCTATATATATATATATATATATATATATATATATATATATACATCGGTAATCTTTTTTAGTATTGGTGAATTTAAACTAATGTACTCGATTATATGTGTAAGAGCCGTATTTATTCATTATAGTGTACAATACACTTAAGGTACAATTGTTACCGTTGGTTTCCAAGCAGCATGTTAGCCACTTTTCTTGGACACAATGCGCCTGTTAAGAAATGTTGTGATTGTCAATTCATATATATATATATATATATGTGTGTGTGTGTGTGTGTGTGTGTGTGTGTGTATTGAAGGATAGCTGATATGAAAAGGGTTTGTATACAAAATGGCTCAACTCAACTTACCAGAACAGGTTTAAAATCTCAAATACAATATTATGGTACTAATTCACCGTTACTAAAGTGTCATGCTATTCAATCGTCTGACGATTGCTTAATACGCAAGATTTTTAGATTTTAAACCTGTTCTGGTAATTTAGCATTGAGCAATATCCTATATGTGTGTGTGTATGTTTAAAATAGAAATTAGAAGGCAGTTGTCAATGCAATGGAATAGGTGATGAAAATGATGTTTATTTACCTGTTTCCTAAATATTTTCGGGATAAAATCCCATTTTCAAAGGTTTTGGAGGTAAAAGAAAGTCTAAGATAAGTATAAAAATTTAGGAACCAAATACATCCAAATCCATTGCATTGTCAATTGCCTTCTAATTTCTATTTTAACACATACGCAAAATGCTTCAAGCAAACTATAAAAACACTTATATATATATATATATATATAGTTCTATTGAAATCACACGTGTCCCATAGATATATCCAATTATGAGTCATTTGCACCGGTCTGTGGTAAGTAAAAAACAACTTCGTTTTTTTCTCAAAATAAACAATAATAATGATGCTTTTCATTGAACAAATGGACTTGTCACTGTTACCAGTACATTTTTTCACCCGATTTATGCGGCTTGTCAAACACTTTGAAAACTTTTGAAAACTTTCTAAAAACAATTTAAGGACATAAAGAAACTTGGAACTTATGTAATAAAAATCAAAAGAGCATTTAAAATTCACGACACCATTGAGGGCTATTTTTTTGTTTTACTCAGTTAATTTTTACTGCTAGTTTAAACCCAGTATATTGTAATTAGAAGCGGCTACCCAGCATCACCTAGATAGGTTGACAAAAGAAACATAGTGTAATGTTAGCAATTTTCTCCTGATGATGACGTTAGGTCGAAGTAGTTAAGAACAATTCAAAAATAAATAACTTATTATAAATATTCCTGTTTTTCTCATCACTTTTTGTTACTGACAGTTTCTCGCATATGCGATCTTCAGACCAATTTAGCAAAACTAGAGATTTCACCGTTAGCGTAAGGCAGTACTCGTCTATTGTTTACCGATTTGAGTTCTCTGATGATCGCACACCCCCCCCCCATATATATATATATATTGTGTGTGGTGAACCCTCATACGTCGAAAATCGACGGGAGAGTCCATAATATATATATATATAATATATATAGAGATATAGAGAGAGACGAGAGAGAGAGAGAGAGAGATGAGAGGTATCCAAAACTTGGCAGTGAGGGATGATTCTATATGTGATTTCTAAGACACACTGTATTATTATTGTATGATCCAGTATGTATAAATACAGTGAATCTTTAAATCACTACAGAGAGCTCAATGTATAATAAACTTTATAGATTATATACAGAGCAAAATTTATCATAGAAACTCAAACACTCAACACCGTAATTCCATAATAAATTTATTTCGACCAAAAAAGGGGCCTATATAAATCTCATCAGATGGGAGAATCAAGTTATCTGCAGATAACTTGATTCTCCCATCTGATGAGACTGGATTTTGGGGGGCTATATTAAATCAACTTAGATTTATATAGGCCCCTTTTTTGGTCGAAATAAATTTATTATGGAATTACGGTGTTGAGTTTTTCCTTCCTTTCTGCTATATATATATATATATATATATATATATATATATACCGATGTATGTATTTATCAGTTAAAATGTTTGTCTCTTACTGACAGCTGCTGACGACCGAGGGGTAAGAAGTTGTATTGATGAAAAGTCATTCGAGTTTCGCTCCCTGTTAGAAGTAGTTGCTAAGTCAAGTCACACTGATGAGACTTGAACCGTCGAAACACGGTGTCTGTGGACTTTATATATATATATATATATATATATTAGGGTAACGAAGCCAAAAAGTCAACGGCGCTTGGTAACTGTCAGTTTTTCTCCTATGTGACTGTCACATGACTAGGTTTGAAATATCTTGGTTAGAAAAAAATTGCATAGGTTAGAAATTATCAGTTATCAAGCGCTGTTGATTTCATATCTTTCCTACCCTAACTAAGAGGTACATTTTTACGCCGGTAACCGGAAATTAAAAAAGAAATCGTGGCATAGCGTTATTAAGGGCAGGGATCCGGAACGACCTTAGTACAGGATGCCCCCAAAATACAGAACCAAACTTCAGTTTTTTTTTGTTTTTTTTTTGGGGGGGGGGTCACCCTCTATAATAGCTCCAAACTCTTAAGTGTAATCCCCTAATAACAAAAAATACCCAGTCGGTTGGGCTTAAAATACACTGACTGCACCTCTGCAAAGCGATAAGACCCCCCCCAATGGGGCCACCTGTTGGCTGTGGGTGAGGACCCGTGATGCTTAATGATGGAATCACACACGGTGGCTGGGCAGTCCATGATATGCAACATTCCACTTTGGCCTTTACATAAGCTAGACGGGCGGTCAGAGAGAACCCCATCCGACCAATTAGGCTGGTCACGTCAATCCCTAGCACCTATATGATTGTCCCAACCCTATTGCCCTTATGGCAAGCCTCAACCCTTTTTAGCATATACATGCTAGAAGGCCGTGGATGAGGGTCTTATTGTTATGGGTATGACGTTAAACTCTATCTGATGATGAAGTTCCAGTTCGTGAGCTCAGAGAATGTGGAATACCCCTTCATCACCATTACTCCCAGGTCAACTCTAACCTAGAGTGGTAATACCTTTTAAGGTCCTATCTATGGGTTAGATAGTAAAATGAGTTTTAAAAAATGAGTACCCATCAAGAATGAATTTATTTAAAAAAATTGTTGGCATTAAATGACCCACCGAGGTTGATATGCCATAAAACAAAACAAAACAAACTAGAAAATTTACCACTACAAAACTCTTTAAATTTTTCACAGAACAATATAATCTTCTTGAAAAAAGTAAAATAGGTGAATCTCTTTGTTATATTCATTACTCGCACGCATTGCAAGAGCATTTACCATCTGCATTCTGTGGTGCATGACGACAAAGACATCGCCGCTCTGCAGCTCTATTAATCTCGATATTGAGTCGTTCAGCTCCTATGCGGCACGTGTCTCGCCAGCCCTGTCTGCTGGAGACCAGATGTTCCAGGTTTGAAGGTGCATGATAATAATAATAATAATAATAATAATAATAATAATAATAATAATAATAATAAGAAGAAGAAGAAGAAGAAGAAGAAGAAGAGTCCTGGAGACCTGAGAGACTTGCTGTCACTCAGACTCCAGTGAAAGACCATCAGCTAATGCTGATGTAAAAACTCAAAAGGAGTAAATAATAGTGCAGCCATACAGTAGCACTGATACAACTACGGCTTGAAAGAATTGTTTCTTTAACTTGTCAGTGAGATCGGATTTCCATATGACTGATGATCTGTCTATAGCAGACTATGCCTTAACGTCGCTTTCTGTAGATGAGATATTACTACCTAGATACGGGAATTGTTCGAGTTTAGGAGCTTAACGTCGAGTGTGGAGATGCCTTTTTCATAAAAAAAAAATGAACTCACTTTTATCAGAGTGCACATAGAGACCAATGTTCTGCATTGCCTTCTCCAGGTTATGTAGCCGGGATTCGGCTTGTATTAGCGCATTTTCAAGAAGTGCCAGATCATCTGCGTAGTTCGCATCCGTTGTAGTCTATGCGGGATATCGCCTGGTTCTTGCCTTTTTTTAGTGTGGGCCTTTTTCTTTTATGGGATCTTCGATCTAATGATGTTCGGTGTTTCCTGAATGAGAGTGTTAATAAATTCAGTTAAAAGTAAGAAAAGAAAAAAGAAGAAAAAAGAAAATGAGTCTTAGTGGTCGAGAGAGTTGAAGTCAGTAAGAAAAAATTAACAAGGTGTTCTATGAAAATTGTTATAATCCTGGCAACACTGTTATGTCTGTTGTTGTTTTCTTTGTTTCCTTTTGAAAATTGGTGAAAATGGCGGGAAATGTACCGCTCAAATTTTAGGGGTTAACTCTCTCTCTCTCTCTCTCTCTCCCCCCCCTCTCTCTCTCTCTCTCTCTCTCTCTCTTGCTCTCGCTCTACCACTCTTTAAACAAAAAAGCTTTTTTTTTTAGCTTTTTCATCCAACTTTTTTTCTTTTTCTTTCATTCCTTCTTTCATTCAAACACTCTTTTATTTTATTTTATTCATTCTTTTTTTCTTTCAGGTACTATTTTGTTTTCTTTCTTTTTTTCCTTATTTCTTTATTCTTTCTGTATTTTTTCTTTCTTTCACTCTCATACGTTTTCTTTCATTTTTTTCTTTTATGATTTTCCTTCTTACTAATATTTGAAACTTTTTATTTCCTCTTTCTTTTTAAAATACTTTTAGTTTTCCCTTCTTCTTTCTTTCTTTTCTTTCTTTCTTTCTTTCTTTCTTTCTAACATAATTTTCATTTATTTTTGAATTTCTTTTCCTTTGATGTTTATATTCTAATTATTTCGTCTTTCATTTATTTGTTTCATTCTTTCTTTTTATTTTCTTTTTCTTTTCTTTTCTTTCTTTCTTTCTTTCTTTCTTAAAATCTTCTTTCTTTCTTTTCTTTCTTTCATACAAGCTTTTTACTTTCTTCCTTCCTTTCTTTCTTTTTTCTTTCCTTATGTTCTTTCTTTTTTTTTTTTTCTTTCTTTCTTTCTTTCTTTCTTTTTCTTTCATACAAGATTTTTACTTTCTTCTTCCTTCCTTCCTTCTTCTTTTTCTTTTCTTTTCTTTTCTTTTCTTTTCTTTCTTTCTTAAATCTTTCTTTCTTTTTCTTTCTTTCTTTCTTTCTTTCTTTCTTTCTAGCAAGCTTTTTATTTTGTTTATTTTTCTTCCTTTCTAACAAACATTTCATTTTATTTTCTTCTTTCTTCCATATCATTTTTTTCTTTTTTTTTCTTTCTTTCTTTTTTCATTCTTCTTCTGTTGTTTTCCTTCTTCGGCCACAAAGAGAGTCACACTATAAATCTGGAACGTAACTAAATTTACCAAAAAAACATTCCTATCGTAAATCTCACGATCTATTTATACAATAAACTAAACGTGTTTTTACACACACACACACACACACACACACACACACACACAACACACACACACACACACACAGAGTTATATATATATATATATATATATATATATATATATATATATATATATATATATATATAAGGCACTCTTTATTTATAAGAATGCGTGTGAATATATCTTACTGCAACCAAATCTATTTTTAAATATCTTAACGTACACAAACAAACACACACACACACACACACACAACCACACACACACACACACACACACAATATATATATATATATATATATATATATATATATATATATATATATATATTCGGTCTTTGTCTATTTATAAGAGTGCGTATAAATATATCTCGTCGCAACCAAATCTATTTTTAAATATCACCCCCCCTCCCCACCTTCCATTGCCGCATGCAATAAAAAAAAACCCAACATACTTATGTTTATTTTTATCCCTATTATATTTCGGTGCTATGCAGAAAATTGATGATTCAAATCATCAAAACAGACGACACTTTTTGTCAATTCGCGCCAATTCTAATCATTCCTTTAATTGTTCGCTCGTTCGCTGTCATGGATGACCTTTTTTTTATAAACAACAAAATGTCTGTCGTCTGTTCGACATTTCTTAACAAGAGACAAATAAAGAAAAACAGAAGGTTATGTTTGACTTCTTGGACCATATGATCTTAAGGCACCCCTATTGCGATCTCGATTCGTGGGGACATTTTTTCTATTTACACTGTCAAAATCCGGTTAATAGTTAACTTACGATTTTTAGAGTTTTTTTTTAAATTATAAAACTAACCCCTAACCCTAACCCCTAACCCTAAACATAACCCCTAAACATAACCTCTTAACCCTAACCCTAGCCCCTAACAATTAACCGGATTTTTACGGTGTAAATGAGAAAAGTATCCCCACGAGTCGAAATCGCGAAAGGGGTGCCTTAACGTCATATGGTCCGTCTTCTTTATAGGATCTATAGGTTATTTCCTATAACTCCAACATAAACAAAGGGGGACCACTCTTGACTGATAAATCATTTATTTATTTTCCCATTAAACTAACCTAAACCCTAACCCTAACCCCGTCTTCATTTTTCCTTGTAGATCAATAAATAGATAAATAAATTATCAGTCAAGATTATGTTGAGCTATAGGAAATAAGAATATTAATCACGTTAATTGCAGTTTATGGTTTCAGCCCTCTCTCCTGGCAATACAGCTTATTTAGAAAATAGACACAGTGAACAACCTTATTTGAAAGCCAGTGAACTTGTTAGATTCCATCAAGCGCTCTCACCACTGGGTTCTATCTTAACGGTTCCACTATTGTATCACCCTGATAGCAGGGAATTAACGGAGTGTTGTTAATTGATATTGCAGTTTGTCAGTTAACTTTGCGTAAAACGCTTTGGTTATTTTAAAGTTTTCGTTATTTTGAAATAATTTCATTCTTGATGTGTACTCATTTTTTTCAAAAAACATTTTTCTATTCAACCTATAGATGGGACTCTAACAGGTACTACCTATGATGAATAACACTGTACAAAATTTCAGAAAAATTGAAGAGGGTGGGTGACAATTTGACTTTTTAATCTGAGTTTTCTAATGAATGCACAAAGTCTTTTTTACAATAAAATGTTTTTATTTTAAGTTCTGGAGAAAAAGTCTTGTCTTAAGGAAATAAAAAAGAAAAATGTTATAAGAGTAAATGAAGGTTTTATCAGAAATTAAAAACAGCATTGAATACTTAACTTGTAAAACCAGTTAAGAAATATAGGTTAAATCTTTGAGCCGTAATACAGATTCACAAAGATACGTGATTCAAAGTTAATTGATCTGAAAAAAATGTAAAAGTTTTTGAATAAAATAACTGGTGCATATCTTTTATTCATTAATGTATCAACACTGAAAATTTAGTCATTTTTTTACAACAAATAAAACAATTTTAAGTCACATTGTGTACGAACCTGATTAACATTATTTTTTTTAGAAATCAAACAATTTAAGTAGATTTTTGAGTTAAATTGAAAGTTTAGTAAAAAAAATAAAAAAAATAAAAAACTGAAATATAAATTAGGGGGAACAGACGGAATTCTTAAAAAAAAATTTGTTAGTAATCTTCCAACTTTAACATAATAATAGTTTCAAAGTTTTTTATTTATTTTATTAGTTATTTATTAGAACTTTATCATTAAACATTAATCATAATAATATAATAATAATAATAATAATAATAATAATAATAATAATAATAATAATAATTTTTGGGGGTAAGTAACTTAACCGTTATTAACGCTCTGTCGGCTGTGGCAGTAAATACATCGACTACCCCTCTGCAGAGGGATAAGTCCCCTCCCCCAATGGAGCCACCTGTTTGCCGTGGATGGTGACCTGTGTGTATTTAGGATGAAATCCTGTTATCTGATCAGTCCATGACATGCAACACTCAACTTTAAGCCTATACTTATATATACATATCATCTATATGATTGCCCAAACCCTCTTATGCTCTTATGGCAATTCCCCAACTCTTTTTCATGTGCTAGAAGGCGGTGACTGAGGGTTTTAATGTCCTGGGTAAGTTCACTCCCATTACTCCCAGGTCCACTCTGAGTGATAGTACCTGTTAGGGTCTCATCTATAGGTCAAACAGTTATGGATTTGGGTCCGTAGTGTCCTAGATATGATGTTAAATTGCATCTAGTGGTGAGGTTTCAATTCTGAAGCTCTGGGGAAGGCGGACCACCCGTTCATTGTCATTACTCCCAGGTCCACTCTGACCCGGTTGGTAGTACCTGTTAGGATTTGGTTAGTAGGTTTGTTGGATTTTACGGCATATTAACCCATTGGGTTATTTTATGCCGAATACGTTTTGTTTTATTCTTTCTTGATGGGTACTCATTTAAAAAAAAAAACAATTAAAAAACAACACACATTTACATCTAATTTTGTAATATCTAACCTATCACAGGTACTATCACTCCGGGTCAGAGTGGAACTGAGAGTAATGGTGATGAAGGAGTACTCCACATTCCCCAAAGCTCCAGAATTGGAACTTCATCATCAGATAGAGTTTAACATCATACCCAGGACATTAAGACCTTCAAAGTGGATCGGGAGTAATGGTGATGAACGGGTACTCCACTTCCATAGAGCTCCAGAATTGGAACTTCACCATCTAGAGTTTAACATCATGCCAGGACATTAAGACCCTCAGAGTGGATCTGGGAGTAATGGTGATGAAGGGGTACTCCACATTTCCTAGAGCTCCAGAATTGGAACTTCACCATCAAATAGAGTTTAACATCATACCCAGGACATTAAGACCCTCAAAGTGGATCTGGGAGTAATGGTGATGAAGGGGTACTCCACATTTCCTAGAGCTCCAGAATTCGAACTTCACCATCAGATAGAGTTTAACATCATACCCAGGACATTAAGACCCTCAAAGTGGATCTGGGAGTAATGATGATGAAGAGATACTTCACCACCAGATTAGAGTTTAACATCAATCCAGGACATGAGACCCTCAAGTGGATCTGGGAGTAATGGTGATGAAGGGATACTTCACCACCAGATAGAGTACATCATACCAGGACATTGACCTCAAAGTGGATCTGGGAGTAATGATGATGAAGGATACTTCACCATCAGATAGAGTTTAACATCATACCCAGGACATTAAGACCCTCAAAGTGGATCTGGGAGTAAGGTGATGAAGGGATACTTCACCATCAGATAGAGTTTAACATCATACCCAGGACATTAAGACCCTCAAAGTGATCTGGGAGTAATGGTGATGAAGGGATACTTCACCATCAGATAGAGTTTAACATCATTACCCAGACATTAAGACCCTCAAAGTGGATCTGGGAGTAATGTGATGAAGGGATACTTCACCATCAGATAGAGTTTAACATCATACCCAGGACATTAAGACCTCAAAGTGGATCTGGGAGTAATGGTGATGAAGGGATACTTCACCACCAGATAGAGTTTAACATCTTACCCAGGACATTAAGACCCTCAAAGTGGATCTGGGAGTAATGGTGATGAAGAGATACTTCACCATCAGATAGAGTTTAACGTCATACCCAGGACATTAAGACCCTCAAAGTGGATCTGGGAGTAATGGTGATGAAGAGATACTTCACCACCAGATAGAGTTTAACATCTTACCCAGGACATTAGACCCTCAAAGTGGATCTGGGAGTAATGGTGATGAAGAGATACTTCACCATCAGATAGAGTTTAACATCTTACCCAGGACATTAAGACCCTCAAAGTGGATCTGGGAGTAATGGTGATGAAGAGATACTTCACCATCAGATAGAGTTTAACGTCATACCAGGACATTAAGACCCTCAAAGTGGATCTGGGAGTAATGGTGATGAAGGGATACTTCACCATCAGATAGAGTTTTAACATCATACCAGGACATTAAGACCCTCAAAGTGGATCTGGAGTAATGATGATGAAGGGATACTTCACCATCAGATAGAGTTTGACATCATACCCAGGACATGAAGACCCTCAAAGTGGATCTGGGAGTAATGATGATGAAGGGATACTTCACCATCAGATAGAGTTTGAACATCATACCCAGGACATTAAGACCCTCAAAGTGGATCTGGGAGTAATGGTGATGAAGAGATACTTCACCATCAGATAGAGTTTAACATCTTACCCAGGACATTAAGACCCTCAAAGTGGATCTGGAGTAATGATGATGAAGGGATACTTCACCATCAGATAGAGTTTGACATCATACCCAGGACATGAAGACCCTCAAAGTGGATCTGGGAGTAATGGTGATGAAGGGATACTTCACCATCAGATAGAGTTTAACATCATACCCAGGACATAAGACCCTCAAAGTGGATCTGGGAGTAATGGTGATGAAGAGATACTTCACCACCAGATAGAGTTTAACGTCATACCAGGACATTAAGACCCTCAAAGTGGATCTGGGAGTAATGGTGATGAAGGGATACTTCACCACCAGATAGAGTTTAACATCATACCCAGGACATTGACCCTCAAAGTGGATCTGGGAGTAATGATGATGAAGGGATACTTCACCATCAGATAGAGTTTAACATCATACCCAGGACATTAAGACCCTCAAAGTGGATCTGGGAGTAATGGTGATGAAGGGATACTTCACCATCAGATAGAGTTTAAACATCATACCCAGGACATTAAGACCCTCAAAGTGGATCTGGGAGTAATGGTGATGAAGGGATACTTCACCATCAGATAGAGTTTAAATCATACCCAGGACATTAAGACCTCAAAGTGGATCTGGGAGTAATGGTGATGAAGGGATACTTCACCATCAGATAGAGTTTAACATCATACCCAGGACATTAAGACCCTCAAAGTGGATCTGGGAGTAATGGTGATGAAGGGATACTTCACCACCAGATAGAGTTTAACATCTTACCCAGGACATTAAGACCCTCAAAGTGGATCTGGGAGTAATGGTGATGAAGAGATACTTCACCATCAGATAGAGTTTAACGTCATACCCAGGACATTAAGACCCTCAAAGTGGATCTGGGAGTAATGGTGATGAAGAGATACTTCCACACTAGATAGAGTTTAACATCTTACCCAGGACATTAAGACCCTCAAAGTGGATCTGGGAGTAATGGTGATGAAGAGATACTTCACCATCAGATAGAGTTTAACGTCATACCCAGGACATTAAGACCCTCAAAGTGGATCTGGGAGTAATGGTGATGAAGAGATACTTCACCACCAGATAGAGTTTAACATCTTACCCAGGACATTAAGACCCTCAAAGTGGATCTGGGAGTAATGGTGATGAAGAGATACTTCACCATCAGATAGAGTTTAACATCTTACCCAGGACATTAAGACCTCAAAGTGGATCTGGGAGTAATGGTGATGAAGAGATACTTCACCATCAGATAGAGTTTAACATCATACCCAGGACATGAAGACCCTCAAAGTGATCTGGGAGTAATGTGATGAAGAGATACTTCACCACCAGATAGAGTTTAGCATCATACCCAGGACATTAAGACCCTCAAAGTGGATCTGGAGTAATGATGATGAAGGGATACTTCACCATCAGATAGAGTTTGACATCACATCATACCCAGGACATTAAGACCCTCAAAGTGGATCTGGAGTAATGGTGATGAAGAGATACTTCACCACCAGATAGAGTTTAACATTACCCAGGACATTAAGACCCTCAAAGTGGATCTGGAGTAATGGTGATGAAGGGGTACTCTACATTCCCCAGAGCTCCAGAATTGGAACTTCACCATCAGATAGAGTTTAACGTCATGCACAGGGGAGTAAGGACCCTCAGTCATGGCCTTCTAGTACATATGATAGAGGGTCAGTGATTCACCATAAGGACAATAGGGTTGGGACAATCATATAGGTGCTAGGGGTTGACGTGACCAGTCGTGAGATCAGTGGTGGGGGTTCCGACCGCCTGTCAAGCCTTGCATAAATAACAATCGCACCCAACAAACAATGAATAAAACAAAAACGTCTTCGGAATAGAATAACCCAACAAGGGTTGACATGCCGTTAAAAAGTACCAACCAACCAACCAACCAACCAACCTTAACTGCTATTAATAGATATAATGAATTTATGTATATATTTGGATAGCCCATATTTTTTCTGCGCAAATGCGAATCTCTCGGGTGATAAAAGCGGAAATCTACTCGGTAGGAATTTTTTCGATGACTCAAATAAGACATTTTTATTTACTAGTTTATCGTGTTGTAAAATGGAGAGAAAAAAAGTACAGAGTAAAATATATCGTACTTATATAATATCTATAAGTATCATATGTAACTCAACCCCCTCCCCCTCCCTCTCTCTCTCTCTCCTCTCTCTCTCTCTCTCTCTCTCTCTCTCTCCTCTCTCTTCTCTCTCTCACACGTTTGCTTTCTCTCTCACGCCCTCTCCCTTCATTACCCCCTCTCTCTGAAATAACACTCTCTTTCTCTTTAATGGTGTTCATATTTTACTCTCTCTCTCTCTCTCTCTCTCTCTCTCTCTCTCTCTCTTCTCTCTCTCTCTCTTTCTCTCTCTCTCTCTTTTTTTTTTAGATCCAAATAATTTCTGAGTTGAAAAGGAAAATTTTAGCTATGTAGATTGTAGTTTTATGTCTCAAGGGTAAAATAAGAAGCGATAATATTTCTGATTCGTAAGCTGAATATTCCACGATCACCAATGAATAGTTAAGTCGTTTTACTTATCAACATATTTAAAAGTAATTTCTAGTTTTGCTTCGTCATCAGAAGAGGAAATTACACAGAGATGACAAATTCAGAATATATATTTATATATACTAGAAGCGGCTACCCAGCGTCGCCTGGGTAGAGAGGTGGTGGGTAGCAAAAAAAGTTAGTCTCGCAGATCCATTATTACTGAATCACGAGTTGTATCCTCACAGGATGCCCCATTTAAATCCCTATGTAAAAAAAAGAAGGCCTTGCGTTGATTCAACCACTCTGAAAAGAAAAAATTAATGTTTACAATTCAAAATATTAAATGAAAAAAAAAATCCATGCTGTTATCATTTAAATCTTATTTTTTAATTATTTTCACAAATATAAATCAAATCTCTATTATTTTTGCTCAAAAACCCAAGCCCTGGTGATATTTAATGTGTATATATATTTACTTTGTCGTTAATTGTTTTATTTTCATAGTTCCATCCGGACATACACTACACATACACACAATTGCCCTTTATATATATATACTAGCAGCGGCTACCCAGCGTTGCCTGTTTTTATTAAGTTAGTCCCGCAGATCCATTATTACTGAATCATGAGTTGAATCCTCGTGGGATGCCTCCATTTAAATCCCTATGTAAAAAAATAGACCTTGCATTGGTCGAGCTACTCTGAAAAAAATGTTAATGTCTACTATGTAGAATATTAAATAAAAAAAAATCCATGCTGTTATTTTAACTCAAATCTCTATTATGTTTGCTCAAAACCCAAGCCCTGGTGATATTCAATGTGTATATATATTTACTTTGTCGTTAATTGTTTTATTTTCGAAGTTCCATCCGGACATACACATACACACAACTGCCCTTTATGTATATATATATATATATATATATTATATATATATATATATATATATATATATATATATATATATATATAAGTCGGGGTGGCCTAAAGTCGGTATTAGCCAAACAGCGAGGGGGTCTATCCCCTTTTCACTAGCGCTAGACTAAGTAGATTATTTTAGCATCTGAGGTGGAGCGCCACACCTACCATCAGCTCCTTAGTTTACCGCACAGATCTATATGCTACTCATACGCTGAGTTGGCGAGGGCCGGTATCGAACCGGGAACCTTCTGGTTTCTGGTCGAACGTTCTACCGCTAGATTTAGTTGATATGTTAAAAAGCCTTGTCTTTGGGGAATGGTTTGATGTGTGAGAATAGTACAAGATTCCATAATCCTACGTAGTTTTCTATTGTGTATGTAAGTTAATAACTTTGCTCCTTTGTATCTAAAATGTGTTTGGCTAAGGAATTATTGAGAAAACCACGTTTAATGTCATAAGTGTGTTCAGAGATACGCTTGGCTAAAGATCTAGAAGTCTCACCTATATATTTTTTGTTAGAATCAAGACAATCTATTGTATAAACACCCGCTTCGGATTTTTTTGTCTTTATGAATATTTTTATTATAATGTTTTTGATTGTTTTCGTTGGATATGTATTAATAGCAATATTATTCAGGTTTCTGTTTCGACTACATCAATTTTTATTCACACCACAACAACAAGATAAGAAGAGGAAAAGTTATTGGCTTTTTCCTCAGAGCTTTTGGGATAAGCAACAAAAAGTATTTAGATGAGGAATTTATCCATATTGAAAATTCTTTCACAAAATTACAATACTCTTTAAACTTCATACACCGCGCTAAAAAAAAAAGTCTTTTTAAATACACAAAAGAAAATTTGTTTGGTTTGTTTGGTTAGTTTTGTTTTACGGCATATCAACCTCAGTGGGTCATTTAATGCCGATAAAGTTTTGAAATAAATCAATTCTTAATGGATAATACAATTTTTTTATAAATACATTTTTCTATTTAACCCATAGATGGGACCCTAACAGGTACTACCACTCCGGTTCAGAGTGGACCAGGGAGCAATGGTGATGAAGGGGTGCTCCACATTCCCCAAACCTCCAAAACTGGAACCTCACCATCAGATAGAGTTTAACGTCATTCCCAGGACATGTAGACCCACAGCCACCGCCTTCTAGCACCCATATGATAAAAAGGGTTTGGGGCTTGCCATAAGGGCAATAGGGTTGGGGTCAAAAGAAAATTAACACATTTCCCGATAATACATACTAAAATAAGACTAAGGATTCTAATAGATATTCTAATAGACAATTATCTCTGAACTGCAGGTTCAATCTTGATCAATGGCAGCAGTAACATAGAATAATAATTAACACAGCTTAACGCCTATACCGCAGCTATGGTTAGCGGAATGAGAACAGGATACATCCATGGACTGAATAAAGGGTTAGGTTCAAAGTTCCGTGATTGCTCCCGATAACGACAAGAAAGTTCCCGAGTTCGAAAAGAAGGTTCCCGAGTCCGAAAAGAAGGTTCCCGAATCCGAAAGGAAATACCTGAAGAAGACCGGAGGGCATATCGGCCGAAACGTTGTACAGATAACAATGAAGATGAGGACAATAGTCCGAATAACGCAGATAATAGTTATCATCAAGCCTCATCTCAAACATTCTGAGAAACTGAATGATATAGGTATTAAGACAGTTACATATTCAACGAAAACAATCAAAAACATTATATAGAATAAGCATAATCATAAACACACACACACTCCGAAGCGGTTGTTTATACAATAGATTGTCCTGATTGTAACAAAAGATACATTGGGGAGACTTCTAGATCTTTAGCCATATATATAAATCTATGGAAGCGCGTGGTGTAATGGTTACATTCATTTGTTCTTTGGGTGTTCTCTACTTGGTGATGATGATAGATTGTGGCTCTCCATTTTCTGATGGTGATAGACAACTGTTAGTAAACACGTGTTGACACCATGTCTACGCTAACTTATATATATATATATATATATATTTAGTCGTATCGATGGATCGTTTAACTACGGGCAAAGAGATGGACAATCGTTGGCGTGCTGGGTTCCATTTGGTTGAGGGGATGAGAATGACGACGGGGTGCTTACACTTAATTTTTGTTTCAAATCTGCTTGATTCTAAATAATATATAAATAATAATATAAATATAAAAAAAAAAATAAATAAATAAATAAATAAATAGAAAATCAGTTAATATAGAAATTAAATATTTTTTAATTAAACAATAAACTAATGCGTTCAGTGTTTTTATTGGTCAGTATGATTTGATAATTTAAATGATTAATGTGGTTAGTAGTATTTATTGGTCTTGCTCCTTTTCTTCTTCAGTCAGATTTTAGCCCTGAAGAGCTTTATGCGAAACTAATAGTAGGTTCGTCTGACTCAGTAGATATCCTTATTACTTGGCTCTACTTAGGTATCGAGCACTTTTTACAAATTAGCTTCTCCTAGCGGTTATATGAATATATATATATCTTATATACATATATATACATATAAATTGTTTTTTCTTTTGGCCAAATACTATACCCAATAGATTATTTTTGTTGGTACGAATATCTTGGTCTTTTCTTTTTTTCAAAAATTTTTTTCTTCCTGGTTGATGTTTGGTAGTATATTTTTACAATCAAACTCTCTGCCGGGTTTTTTCTCTCCGCAAGGATCTACCAACACGCTTGGTATATTATATATATATATATAATATATATATATATATATATATATATATATATATTTAAGGTTTGAGATTCAATAATACTAGACCAATCGAAGCCATATATAGTGGTTCAAAAAATGCTCATTATGCACAACAGAAAAATTCCGTATTCTTCAAGGAATAAACTCCGAAGAAAATTTCCTAAACAACAAAACAGAAATTTTTCGAGCATGCCGACACAGAAAAAAATTCTTAATATGGAATTGGACTAACCAAAACATCAGACCGCCATAATTAAGAATTCATATATAAATAAACACACATAAACTAAAATAAATATAAAAACGGAAAAAATTTAAAATCACCATAAGAACAATGACGACAAATAATGATGCCGTTGAATGACGTAACCAAAATGCAGGAGCAATTAACGGATCGCGTGGACACGTGCCGGGAGTTTAAAACTGTCCATTTTTTTCAAAAGTCAAACACCTCTGAAGACGAATAACACCGAAAAAGTGTTATTCAGAAACCAATGGTAGGACCGACTTTATAATTATAAATAAATAAATAAATAAATAAAGCTCTTACATAAGTAATTGAGCCCTCTATAATCAATTCTCCAACAATAATAATAATTTAACCTATATATATTATATATATATATATATATATTATATATATATATATAATATATATTCTTATCATATATATATATATATATATATAT
>CM042168.1:3673564-3726064 GCA_023376005.1 Doryteuthis pealeii
GAGAGAGAGAACGAAGACAGAGACAGAGACAGAGACAGGACAGAGACAGTGACATAGACGGAGGGAGAGGGGTATATTAGCTTTAAATCATTATAAATTCAAGATATACAAAGTGCCTATGTTTAACCCCCCCCCCGAATCAGAGAGAGAGAGAGAGAGAGGGAGAAAGAAAGAGAGAGAGAGAGAGAGAGGTAGGGGGAGGAGAGGGGGGATATTAGCTTTAAATCCGGGCGTAAGTATTTAAGTTTTAATGTAAAAAGAAAAGTCGCTGTGGCGTCCTAATGTCGGTATGAGCCATACAGCGAGGGAGTCTATCCTCTTTTCACCAGCTCTAGACCAAGGAAATTGTTTTTTGAGTCTGAGTTTGAGCGCCACCCCTACCATCAGCTCCTTACTTTAATCGCACATATCTCTGGTGCTACACATACGAGGGCCGGTATCGAACTAGGAACATTGTGGTTTCATGCCGATCGCTCTACCGACTGAGCTAACTTGAGAAAGACTAACACAATTCGATAAAGACTCATATAAAAAGATTACAGTTATTCTTATTATATTTCAATTGGTTTCTATATAAAAATCAATCCTTTGATTGACAGATTCTCAAAGATAAATAAAAATGCGATTTAAACATTCCTTAATATTTTTCCCTGGTATATTTTTTTTTATGATATAAGTGATTTTTTTTTCTTTCATTTTTCGAGCACTCTCCCGGCACACAGCGTTTCCATATTTTCGAAATGTCAGTTTTGTACAATTTTAATATAACTTATCTAAAACTACTTTTCGCATGTTCTTTTCTTTTCTCATCTGAATTTCTGAGACGAAAAGTTAATTTTGATTAAGACACAATGACTTCATGATATAGTGGTCCAAACCACGTTATGATAAAAATAATAAAGACGAGGAAACTCGTCTGAAAGAATTTTATAAAATCTTGTCCTATTATTCGAATGATTTCATCAAGTATAAAATTTAATTACGAATATTTATATATATATATATATATATATTATATATATATATATATATATATATATATATATATATATTAATATTCGTAATTAAATTTTACGAAGACCCTTTAATATATCATCATCATCATGTCGCGCTATTAGCACGGATATCCATGACAATCTCTCGCCAACCTTTCCTATCATTCATTTTCCCAGGGAGGTCCTCTGCGCAGCAACCTGCATCTTTGCTTAGTTGGTCAATGTAGTTCTTTGATGGGCGGCCCACACTAGCATGTCCGTGTGTTGGCTTCCACAGGAGAACGTCACTTATGAGCTCATCCTTGCTTCTCCAGCAGTGCCCGGCATGTCTTGTCCGTCTCACTTGTATGGTTTGTGAGATGGGGGGCAGGTGGCCATATAGCTGTTTCCTCGTGGGGTGCTGCTTCCACGATTTATTCAGGACTGCACGCAGCATTCTTGTGCAGCTCCCGTCCAGCTTATTCTCAAGGCGCTCGTTAGGGTCCAAGTGGTGCATCCGTACAGCAACACTGATACAACCACCGCCTGGAAGAAATGTCGCTTTAGTTGTCAGTGAGATCGGATTTCCATATTACTGATAATTTGTTTGTGGCCGACCACGCTTTTCCTATTCTTGTATTTACATCGCTTTCTGTGGATAAGATATTACTACCTAGGTATGTGAATTGTTCTACTGGCTTAAGGGGCTTACCGTCGAGTGTGGTTATGTCTCCTTTCCTTTTGAAACATATGTACTCTGTTTTATCGGAGTTTACATGAAGGCCAATCTTATTTGCTGCCTTCTCTAGGCTATGCAGTAGTGACTCGGCCTGTGGTGGTGTATCTGCAAGAGTGCAAGAATGGTTAAAAAGACAAAGAAACCTTAAAGTTAATTGACCTGAAAAAATGTAAAAGTTTTTTTAAATAAAATAACTGGTGCTATATATCTTTTATTCATTATATATCAACACTGAAAATTTCATTAAATTCGGTTAATTCCCTGATTTTTGGTATTTTATTTTCTTTCGGCGGGGTGACATACGATGGTAGAATTTAGGTCCGTTAAGTTCGATTTAACTGAATAAGCTTTATTTTTCATAATAACAAAAGAACCGTGTCTATTATATAAAAGGTTGTGTACCTGATTTTAAAATATTTTGTTAGTGTTAAAATCAGTGTGATTGACAGTCTAAGGTCAGTTGTTTGGTTTGGTTTGTTTTACGGCATATCAACCTCAGTGGGTCATTTAATGCCGAAAAACTTTTTAAATAAATTCATTCTTAATGGATAATCAAATTTTGTTTATAAACACATGTTTTTCTATTTAACCGTTAACCGTCAGTGTAATGTGTTAAGTATCTGGTCGGCATCCTTAGTTCCAGATGTAATAAGTAAGTAAGTAAGCCAATAAGAATCCGGTGTTATAGTATTCTTTGTAAGTCCGTCGTCCAAGAGAATCCAAGTATCAATGACATAAGCTCAGAATATTGCCTCTATTAATACAGCAGAAGCAGCAGCAGCAGTGCCTGTGATTGGACAATAGAAATCTACCCCAGGTCACGTGGTAGTCAACGAGTCTATATTTAGGAGTGACCATTTACCTCATGCCTTATATCAACAAAAATCCAACATAATGGACATTTCAAAGTCAGTTGAAAGTCTGCCTTTCATTCGATGAGTTAAAGTACTTAAATTTCTAGAAGTTAGAAGTTAGATTTTAACTTTAATTTAGTCAGCTGAGAAACCGAAGAACGAACGGTTGTCTATTTTTGATCTCTGGTCCGACTGGCTCCCAACTCACGTACGATCGGTAAAATGTATGGGAAGAAAAGTCGTCGATCATAATAAAGTGTGTGTCCACACTTGGTTATTAATTGCAACAGTAAGAACTTGAAACGGCATGGGGGTCACAACGAAAGAAGACATGTCAAGAAGTGACCACCGGCCGTAAAGACAAGATGTCGAAGTGAAGTATATTGAATTTAACTAGTATTCCCACTGTATAGATTTGAATGATATATCAACTGTAAGGAAGCACGTGGTATAATAGTTAAAGTCATGGGAAATGAACTCGTCGCCCCGAGTTCAAGTCCTGGATGCAGAAATTGCATTTTCACTTAATGCTAATACCCTTTGGAAAATTATGAATCCTACTCTCCCTCCAGCTATGGATAAATAGTAGGGCAGACTGGGCTCTTTAAACTTAAGCAAAAAAGTCATTTCACAAGTCAAAGTTCTGAACAACCTAATGTTGATGGAAATGTAGTCGGTTACAAATTTGGCATTCCACAAAAGAACCCAAATAGGAAAAGAGAAACAGAAACTGTATGGGAACATGAAACTAGAAGGACAAATAAAAAAACTATAAAAACATGAGAAAAAAACATAATGAAAATAAACAACTGTAAAAAGGCCAACAGCAACAGAGAAGAGAGACAATAGACCAAAGGAGGAATAAATTAACGAGAAATATTGGTTAAGGAAGGAAGACTCGGAAGATATCGGAATAGGATTAAACAATACAAACAAAACAGGACATTCCACACACACACACACACACACACACACACATACACACACACATATTCACAAACGCCAGGAAATTCCCCCAAAAAGTCAATGGACATAAAATGAATAAAATTATGCAACCGGATGAAAACGATAAAAAAAATATCTGGATCAAAAACTATGGAAGCCGAGACAAGACAACTCAAATCCTGAATGATTAAAGTCTTACAATCCTGGTAGCCATTTTATAAGTTTGATGTATTCCTTCAAATCTTCTTTCTATTAATAATGGAGATTCGCTTCCGGTTTTTGTCTGTAACAAAAATTTCATCACTGCCTACGTCGCATTACCCCAAATCATCATAACATAGAATACACTCAAAATTTGAACATGCAACATTAGACAGTCCTCATTGTTTTTTAAAACAAGTTTTAATAAATACATGACTGGTATTATATATCTGTATATAGTTTGTTTTATTTTAATACATATTTAAAGTTTACATTTCAAATTGTTTTATTTGTTAATCCTTTAATGAATTTGATGATTTTACTTACTTAGGGTACAAACTTGCTGACATTGAATTTTTAACTCCCACCCCTCAGGCAATATGTTTCAAAAATCTATTTTTACATCGACCGGAGGGCGTTTTTTATTTTGTACAAGTAGATATAAGGGAGAAAGAATGTAATATCCATAGATACTCCTTGTCAGTCAATCTGTAGTATTTCTTATTAGAAAGATTGTAGTATCAGGTACTCCTTATGGACTGCAGTGTTCCTTCTGGGAGGGAATCTAATTAGCAACTGATTTTAAGACAATTTATCAACGACCTTAAATACATTTTTGTCGTTTTTTCATTTGTCAATCCTACTCCTGTTAATTGGGCCAGTCTATGAATATAACTGGTAACTTTTCATACAGCCTTTTACTGAGATAAGTTTAACATAAAGAACAGGAAAAATAGAATAATAAATGATAATGAATTGAGGAAATCTCGGATTCAAGCCGATTCTGGAAGTGTTCTTTCCCTATCAGGAGTCTGTCTTACTGGTTGACAGATTTCAGCTTTGATCTCGAGGCGTTTTTTTTTTATCACCGTTAATTTAATGTAGTGTCCGCCATGGTAATTGTGATTGTATATCTTTTACAGAATTTCTGATTTAATCTATTTGCTTTTGGGTTTATTCTTGTTCTTTTTTGGTAAGTTTTAGTTAGGTCTATCAGGGAAAATATCGAATTGATGATATTAATATATTTGACAATAATAGAAAATGACTAGACTCTCTTACACACACACATACCACACACACACACACACACACACATATATATATATATATATATAATATATATATATACATATATATACATATATATATATATATATACTAGTCATCTACAGACAAGTGTTTCGAAGTTTACTTCTCATCAGTGCGGCTCGACTTTTCAACCCATCCACCCCCAGACATATATATATATATATATATATATATATATATATTATATATATATATAAAAAGTGTTGTTATGGGTCCAACATATATATATATCGGAATGGGTCGAATATGTGTATGTGTATGCATGTGTGTGTGTATATATATATATATGTGTGTATGGGTCCAATATATATATATGTTTGCATACATGTATGTATATATATATATGTATATATATATGTATATATATGGGTATGGGTCGAATATATATATATATATATATATATATATATATATGTGTGTGTGCGTGTGTATGTGTGTGGTGTGTATGTATATATATGGGTATGGGTCGAATATATAATATAATATTATATATATATATATATATATGTGTGGTGTGTGTGTGTGTGTGTGTGTGTGTGTAAATCAAAACAAAAATGTGATTTTAATATACAAACTAATTATTTAAATCCCAACTAGAAGACCAGACTTAACTTAATTAACAAGAAAGCACTTGTCATCTTGAGGATTTTGTCGTTTTGGGGGAGTGGTTGACTGGGAGGGGGGAACAACTAGAATTTGAATGAAGAAGAAGAAGAAGAAGAAGAAGAAGAAGAAGAAGAAGAAGAAGAAGAAGAAGAAGAAGAAAGATGATAATAATGATAATTACAATAATGATAATAATAATAATAATTGTTGTGATGTTAGTTCAACAGTAAAAAAAGAAGTCAAGTCGAGGTAGGGTAAAATGAGACAAGTGTATTTACATAAAGGTACAGGAACGGCTAGCATGCAGCTAAACAGTAACAGTACGGTAACAGTACAACCTTTTCACTCGGTGTCACACTATTTATAGTGAGAACCGGTGTATATTCTCCACTGTAGGAACGGCCGGTACAACAATAATAATAAACCAGAATCTGTTCTTGAGAATGAAACAAATTCTCTAGGACTTTGAGATAAAGAGGGGTCACCTTATTCCAGTCAGAAGACCAGACTTAGTGTTAATTAGCAAGAAAGCACTTGTCATCTTGAGGATTTTGTCGTTCCGGCAGACCGCAGAGTAAAAGTAAAAATGAAAGAACACGTAAAGTTTGACAAATACTAGGACCTTGCCAGAGAACCCAAGAAAAAAACTGTAGAATATGAGGGTGAATGTTGGTGGTTCACTTGGAAAACGAACTGGGGGAATTGGTAATCAGTAGAAGAATCGAGATAATCCAGACAACAGTTTTGTTTGAGAGATTAAGGATGGAATACTCAGAAGAATCCTGGAGATCCGAAGAGACTTGCTGTCACTCAGGCTCAAGGGAAAGACCACCAGCGAGTTTAAGAAATAATTATTTGGTATTATTGCTCTCTAATATTAATGGTTTTATTCTCCAACGTACTAAAATCAATCCTATGAATTATTTTATAAAGAAACCAATTAAAATATAATTAAAATAAGTCTAATCTTTTTATATGCGTTCTTATTTAATTTCGCTAATCTTTCTAATTTAATGTATTTCATTACATTAAGATTTAAATACTTACGCCCGGAAGGTGCATATAATTGCTAGTTATAGTGATAGATAGATTTCAAAAAGTTTAATATCGTCTTGGGATCTATTTTTTCCAATAGTTTGTCCATACTGTCAACATTGTAATGTGGGAGAGGTGTATGTATTTAAAATCCTACTAGGTGCCTTATATATCACTAAGAAATAAAGGTTTACATAATATATGGTGTGGTTAATTTGCACATTGGTTTTAACAAAACCGGGTTTAATAAACAATTACTTGGTGTTATTGATCTCTAATATTATTTTTTATTCTCCAGCGTATCAAAATCAATCATATGAATGATTTTATATAGAAACCAATTAAAATATAATTAAAATAAGTGTAATCTTTTTTATATGCGTTCTTATTTAATTTCGTTAGTCTTTCTAATTTAATATATTTCATTACATTAAGATTTAAATACTTACGTGTGAAAAAAACAACTTATAATGAATGATCCAGGAGGAAATGGAAAGTGATAATAATTGTTGGGTAAACAAAGTAGAACCTGTTGAAAAAAAAAACCCAACAACAAAAACAAAATAACCTTGGAGATGATTAGGCGAAAACAGAGCAGCAAATCGAAGTCATGTGACCGGAAGTTGTTATTGTGGGGGAAAAATAAACAAGATGAGTTTTATATAGTGAACTCGAAAATTAATCTGACTTGCAAAATCAACAAAAGTAGAAATTATCACTTTCACATAAATTATATTTCATTTCATTTCAAAGTTTTTTTTTTTTTTTCATTTGGAATGTCTTAACTTTTCTTTCTTTCTTTCTTTTCTTTCTTTTCTTTTCTTTCTTTCTTTCTTTTCTTTTCTTTCTTTCTTTTCTTTTTCTTTCTTTTTTTTCTTTTCTTTCTTTCTTTCTTTTCTTTGTTCTCTTTTTCTTTCTTTCTTTTTTCTTTCTTTCTTTCTTTCTTTTTTCTTTTCTTTCTTTCTTCTTTCTTTCTTTCTTTCTTTCTTATTTTTCTTTCTTTCTTTGTTTCTTTTCTTTTTTCTTTCTTTTCTTTTCTTTCTTTCTCTTTCTTTCTTTCTTTTCCTTTCTTTCTTTTTTCTTTCTTTCTTTCTTTGTCCTTTTTTCTTTTTTCTTTTCTTTCTTTCTTTCTTTCTTTCTTTCTTTTTCCTTTCTTTTCTTTTCTTTCCTTCTTTCTTTCTCTTCTCTCTTTCCTCTTTCTTTCCTTTCTTTCTTTTCTTTCTCTTTCTTTCTTTCTTTCTCTGTTCTTTTTTTCTTTTTCCTTTCTTTCTTTTCTTTCTTTTCTTTGTCCTTTTTCTTCTTTCTTTCTTTCTTTCTTTCTTTCTTTTCTTTTCTTTTCTTTCCTTTCTATTTTTCTTTTCTTGTTTATTTCTTTGGTTTCTTTTCTTTTTTCTTTCTTCTCTTTTTTTTTCCCCTTTCTCTTTCTCTTCGTCGTCTCTTCCTTTTTCTTCCTCTTTCTTCCTTTTCTCCTGTTTCTTTCTTTTCTTCTTCTCCTTTTCTTCCCTTTCTTTTTTTCTTTTTTTTTTCATTTCTGTCCTTTTGTCTTTCTTTTTCTTCCTTTCTTTCTTTGTCCTTTTTCTTTCTTTCTTTTCTCTCTTTTGTCTTCTTCTTGTGTCTTCCTTCTCATCTTTCCCTCTAATCTGTCACCGCTTCATCCCCCTCCCCTCCGCCACCACTCCTCCTCCTTGCCTCCACCCCCCTGCCTCCCAGCTGGCGCTCGGGGTCTCCCCCCCCTCTTTCTTTTCGCTTTCTTTGGGTTCCTTTTCTTTCCCTTCCTTTTATTTCTTCTTCATCTTTTCCTTCTTTTCCCTTTCTTCACTCTCCCCTTCTATCTTCTTTTCCTCCCTTTCTTTTTTTTTCTCCTTCTTTTTCTTTCTTTCTTTTCTTTTTTTCTTTCTCTTTCCTTTCTTTTTCCTTTTCTTTTTCCCTCTTTTTCCCTTTTTCTTCCCCCTTTCTTGGTGGGTTCTCCTTCCTTCTTTCTTTCTTTTTCGGCTGTCGCTTTGCGTTTTTTTTCTTTCTTTGCCTTCTTTGTCTTCTTTGGTCTTCTTTCTTTTTCCTTTCTTTTCTTTCTTTCTCACAACATTACACACAACAACCTAACTTTCTCATCCATATGTTGATTGTCTGTATTAACCATTTTGTTTTAATTTTTGTTTTTTTTTTTTTTAATGTTTCTTTGAATATTGTTCTTATTTTTAATAAATAATCATTCCACTTTTTTTTTGTTTTTTCAATGGCGTTCTAAAAGCAATCCGGTTCGCGCGGACGGACAGCCACGCACAATAACAGAAACCCCACAATCCGACAACACAAAAGAACACACACAACACACCACAAACGAACATGGCTACTTATACAAAGATATTAATTTGCGCTTTTGTTCATGAGAACGACAGAAAAAAAAGGATGAAAAAAGAAAGGGAAGAGAAAATTGAAATGAGGAACGAAAAGAAAAAAGAAAAGAAAGAAAGAAGAAGAATATATTGAATGAGGAAACACAGACAAAAGAAATGAAAGAAAGAAAGAAAGGATTGGAGGAACCGGTGATGATGAAATGATGAAAGAAAGAAAGGAGAAAGAATGAAGAAAAAACTGCGAAGAAATAAGAAAGATAGAAAGAAAAGAGAACTCGGGAAACGAAGAAAAGGAAGGCAAGAAAGAAAGGAAGGAAGGAAAGAAGAAAGATTAAGAAAGAAACAAAGAATGAGGAACCATGATGAAAGAAAGAAAGAATAAGAAAGAAAGAAACAAGAATAAGAAAGCGCCAAAGAAAAGAAAGAAAGAAAAAAAGAAAAGAATAAGGAACGAGAAAGAAAGAAAGAATGAAACAAATATAGAAGAAAAAAGAAAGAAAAAAAAAAAGAATGAGATGAAAAAACTGTGAAACGCAAATAAGGGCTTAAAAAAAAAAAAAAAAAAAAAAAAAAAAAAAAAAAAAAAAAAGAAAAAACAGAAAAGAAAAAAAGAAAAAGTATTTGAGAAAAAAGTTTTGTGAAAGGAAGGAAAGAAAAGAAGAAAGAAAAAAATTGAAAAAAAAAAAAAAAAGAAAAAGAAAAGAAAGAAAAGAAAGAAGATAAAAAAGGAAGAAAGAAAAAGAATGAAGAAAAGAAAGAAAATGAAAAAAAAAAGAGAAAGAAAGAAAGAAAGAAAAAAGAAGATACGGAAAGAAAGAAAGAAAGAAAAGAAAAGAAAAAGAAAAAAGAAAGAAAGAAGAAAGACAAGAAAAGGAAGACAAGAAAGAAAAGAGAAAAGAAAGAAAGAAAGAAAAAGAAACGGAAAGAAAGAAAGAAAGAAAAAGAAAAGAAAAGAAAAGAAAGAAAGAAAGAAAAAGAAATGAAAGAAAGAAAGAAAAAAATGAAAGAAGAAAGAAAGAAAGAAAAGAAAAAAAGAAAGAAAAAATGAAAAGAAGAAAGCAAAGAAAAAGAGAAAGAAAAAAAAAGAAGAAATGAAAAAACAGAAGAGAAAAAAAAGAAAAAATGAAAACGCCAAGAAAGAAAAGAAATGAAAAAAGAAAGAAAAAAGAACAATGACAAAAAAAAACGAAAGAAAGAAAAAGAAAAGAAATGAAAGAAAGAAGAAAAAGAAAAAAAAGAAGAAGAAAAAGAAAGAAAGAAAGAAAAGAAAGAAAGAAAGGAGAGAAAAAAAAAGAAAGAAAGAGAAAGAAAGAAAGAAAGAAAAGAAAGAAAAGAAGAAAGAAAAAGAAAAGAAGAAAAGAAAGAAAGAAAAAGAAAAAGAAAAGAAAGAAAGAAAGAAAGAAAGAAAGAAAGAAGCAGTTAACTTAAGTAGAAAGAAAAGAAAAGGTAAAGTTTCCATTAATAATTCAGAAAGGCGTTTGTACTTAGTTTTTTTGACCGAACTATAAAAGTTCGTCAAGTTTTAACTTCCATTTTAATGAATGAATACCACATCTGTGAGTGGCAATCCCTTTTTTTCTTTCTTTCTTTTTAGCTTCTTTCATCTTTTCTTTTTTTTTTTTTTTATTTGTTTTCGTTTATTTTTATTTATTTTTTCATTTTTTTTTATTTTTTTAAATCTTTTATTTTTTTACAAAGTCATTTTTTGGGTTTTCTGGTTTAAATAATATATAAAAGAAGAAACATTTTCAAGCGAGAATTGTATTTTTTTCATAGGGCCGACCAAAACGGCATGATGTGCATAAACGAAGAGTTGCAGTCATATTTGATAAACAGGTTGGAAGGCAGACATGTTGAAAAATACCAAACACAACAGGCCACACACACACAACACACATGCATGGTACACACGAGTACACAAACACCAGGCAGCACATAACACACAGACCACAAAAAGTACTCACACATGCATGTACACATACACACACACAGGCCCAACTTACACACAGACACACAGGCACACTATACACAGGCACACACACAGCACACACAATCACTCAGTATCACAGAGGCACACACACGACAACACAGGCACACACCAACAGAGGCACTACACACACCAGGGCACATCAACAAAGGCACACAACAACACAGGCGCGCACACACATACACACACAGGCACACATACACACAGGCACACACACAACCACAACACAGCATGTACATGTACATAACACACACACACAGGCATCACATACACAAGACACACTCTTGACACAACATAGGCATGTAACAGCACACACACACACAGGCACACATTACACACGACACACTTATCAGGCCCAGCACATTACACAGGCAGCACACACAGGCACAGGCACACAACGACACACACAAGAGGCACACACACAGCACAGGCACAACATGCACAGTGCGCACACACACATTACACACACAGGCCACACACCACAGCGAGGCACACACATACAGGCAACACGATAAACACCAGGCACCACACACACATGCATGTACAAACCGCACACACACACACTCACACACACACACGCATACGCACACCATACGCACACACACCTGCCATGCACATCTTTATCAAAACATATGTATACACACACATACATACATACAACACGCACAACACTTTCATCAATGACACACTACACACATTCACACGCACACACTAGCCATGGCACTTTACATCAGATATATGCACGCATGCACCACATGCACATACATTACACGAGCGAACACAGACACATGCACATTACATGCATACACACCATACGCACTACAGCACACGTAACCATATGCACTCTATAACAGAACATATGCACTCACACCACCGCATACCGCACATAATGTCACACACATACCTGGCACAGACTAACCATGCGACTTTTATCAGACCCATATGGCACGCACGCACACACACATGACGCACACACACACAAACACTATATACATATTGCACACGCACACAACTAGCCATGGCACTCTTATACAGAAAAATGGACGCACACATACACACACATTGCATACAGATACACACACACACAACACCGACACACTATGGGCGCACACTCACATACACACGCAACGCACGAGCCATTCACGTCTTATACAGACAGTATGCACCACGCTACACGCACACACACACCACCACATACACACACACTCTACACACATACAACCACACACACAAAGCATTAACTCTAATTGACAGACAAATGGACGGCACACACACATACACGTCAACACACCACACACGCACACACTAGCCATTAACTCTTACAGAACAGATCATATGCAGCGCACACACCACAATTACACATATATACAACAGTCGCACGCACGCACGACACACACACACAGCACACTAGCCATTCTCATTCTTATTCAGACAATATGCAAGCACACATACATCATACAGCGTCCACACGTATTACATATCACGTATACATACATGTACACACAGCACACACACACCACAACACACACACTGAAAGAAACAATAAACATATGCGTTATTCTTCACAGTTGAAATATTTATTCAAAACAAAGACTTTTTGTTCACATTCTTTAGGGAATAATTTTTATTGTAAGTAAAAAAGTAAAATTAGCTGGAGTGGCCTATTGTCCGTATCAACCGGACAGGACGAGAGAGTCTAATCCGCCTCTTCAACCTAGCACAACACCTGGAGATTATTTTGCTGAGGTGGAGAGACACATCTACCTTTAGCTCTCCGACTTTACCTCACTGCTCGATTAACGCAAAAGTACCACTCATGGCCGCTGAGTTGCCGGCGACATGTGTCGAACCAGGAACCTTGTGATTCCTAAACCAACCCCATTTTATGTAAAAAAATTCGCCTAAAAATGAGAATTTGAAATCTTTGTTTTGTTTATCGATAAATAAATCTAACGATAATTATATATACTATATATATATATTTTATAATATATAATATATATTATATAGAGATTTATCCAAAACTTGTAGTAATAGATGATTCTATAATGTGATTTCTAAGATACACTGTATTATTATTGTATGATCCAGTTTATGTATAAATTACAGTGAATCTTTAAATCACTACAAGAGAGCTCAATGTATAATAATTCTTATTATAAGATTATAATACAGAGCAATATTTATCATAAAGGAAGGAAGAACTCAACACCGTTATTCCATAATAAATTTATTTCGACCAGAATTGGGGCCCATATAAAATCGTTCTCATCAATCCGGCTCCCCAAATTTTTCTGTCTCATCAGATGGGTCTCAAATTCATCCCATCTGATGCAACAAAATTTGGCGGGCCGGTTTAAAATCAACTTGGATTTATAATGGGCCCAATTTTGGTCGAAATAAATTTATAGGAATTACGTGTTTTGGAGTTCTTCCTTCTTTATGTATATATATATATATATATATATTATAATTATATATATATATATAATATATATATATAGTATGTATTAGACGAGAGAGAGAGAGAGAGAGAGAGAGAGATTTTTGGTATAAAGTCTGGACACAGTCCTATCGAATGCGAATGAATTTGTAAAATTTGACCTATAGAGGAGAACTCTAACAGGGTACTACAAATTAGAGTGGACCCGGGGTAAATGGAAATTAAGGGGTACCCCATATAACTCAGAAGTGGAGACGCCTCAACAATCAATGTACTCTTTTCTTTCTTAAGTTACATTTTTTTCTGTGTAGCATGTCCTTTAATTCCCTTTTTCATTCTTTAGATAAAAACGGAATAGTTCAATTATTTAGCTGAGTAGACGACATCTCAAAAGAAATGAGAAATTGGTCGATAAGCAACACCAGATAATCAGGATTTACATTTAAGAATTTAATCTTTTAACGATTATGGGCGGTCTCATTATTAACCAGAAGGTTTTGCAAGAATGATAACAGTCCGTACGAACACGAGTATTAATATTCAATAATTCATTAATAGCCAATTTAAGTATGAAACTAGGACATTTTTACGAGGATGGAAAAACCGGAAAGTGCTAAAAAAAATCAAAAGCGGAAACGCTGTTCACGTATCCATGCCAAGAGCAAATCAATTGTAGGTTTCTGCTGTTCCGACGACACTGGTGTGTCGCTGCGTAGGCGTCCATAAAAGACCGTCCTTTGCTTCTCCAGCAGTGTCGAGTTTCTTTTGTTCGTGCTTTTCCGTTTGTTTGCGTGATCTGGGTCCAGTTTTTTTATATTATCATTATTATTATTATTATTATTATTAATTATTAGTAGTAGTAGTAGTAGTTTTTCACAACCTGCCGTGACTGGTGGTTAAGTAGAGGCTGATTTACAGTAAGTCTTCCTCAGATCCCCAAGACACTTATTGAGTATTCTATTATTAATTTATTATTATTATTATTATTATTATTGTGCACTTTTAGTTTCACATCAGCATTAGCTGCTGGTCTTTCAATCTGGAAGTCTGTGTGACAGCAAGTCTCACCCAGGTCTCTCAGGAACTCTTCTGAGTATTCCTGACAGATTGCAACAGTGGCGTGTTTCTGAATGGTTTCAATCCGTTCCCTCTGATTTTCCACCACTTTCCAGACCCTTTTTCCAATCCTTTTGGACTGTTTCCATTATTTTGTGCACAATTATAAGTGATTCAGTTCTCTTTGAGGTTTCCCCTTTCTCTTAACCATGTTCCCAATCTTTTCATGTTGCAACCTCTTCTATAATGTCGTTTGAAGCGTCCATATAATGTGTTTTTGTTCCCATTTTTGTTTTAGGTCCTTGTTGTTTTTCTGTTTGTCCATTTGTCGCTTCTAAACTATTGTTTGGCCACCATAAGAGTAGTTTTCTTTGTTGCTTTTCTTGTGTACTTCAAGTTGTTGGATTGTGGTTTCTAACGCATTCCTCTATGTTGGCAAGAACCTCTTCCCCCTTCGCTTCTGAACACATATAATGCTATTTCTATCATCTCTTGGGTGAGAGCTTTGTGCATGTGCATTAATTTTCTCGTCCTTTGGTCAATCTGTCCTGAGTTCTTCTTTTGTCCATTTTAGAATGGTCCTATTAATTATTAATATATTATTATTTATTATTATTATTATTTTTCCTCCATGAGCGTTTTTTTCTTTTCACATCAGCGATTAGTTCGATGGTCTTTCACTGGAGTCTCTGAGTGACAACAAGTCTCCTATGTCTCTAGGACTCTTCTGCGTATTCTAGCCGATTGCAGCTTGCAGTAGTCTGGATGGTGTCTGAAATTCTTTCCTGCTTGATTTCAAGATTCTCCTGTCATTTTTTCAAAAGCTTTTGGGGACCGTTCCATGCAGCCATCTAACAATTGGTATCACTTTTTACCTCATATTCCACAGTTTTTTCAATTCTCGGCAAGGTCAGATATTTGGTCCAATCTTTTGTTTTATTTTCATCTTCACCCTGTGATCTGCTGGAACCTACTAACAAAATCTAACCAGTGACAAGTTCTCTTTTTCTTGTGAATCAATGCCTAGATTATTATTATTATTATTATATATTATTATTATTATTATTATTTATTATTCATTATTGCATGCACCGGATGGTGAGGCAACCTGTTCTGAGATACGTGGAGTGTAGAGTATCCTTCATGTGTCATTACTCTGACCCGAACTGGTCGTACATTGTTCAGTCCAAATCTATGGGTAAATCGAACTGTTTTTAAAATATTATTCATATTTTATAGAATATATTTGACACCATGAATGTATTGCGAACCAAGTGAGTTTTATTATTGATAAAAAAAAGGCATTCAAAAAAAGTTCTTTTACATAATAATCGCAATTAGACAGGACTTTACATAATATCAAATAACAGGTCTAAAATCAGTATCAAAATAAACAGTATTGACTTACATCAACAAGTTTGAATCACGGGCTTATCAACGTAAGCATCTATCTATCTAATCTATCTATCTATCTATTTTCATGTCTGCTTATCTTCTGACTATCTATCTATCGTCGATTCTGAAATTCTCTCTCTCTCTTGTCTCTCCCCCCCCTCTGCTTCTCTCTCTCTCTCTAAACCGTCGAGAGAGGCCTCCGAAATGGTGCACATTCTCCTCCTGATGATCCCATGCATTTGTTAAACATCATTTGTTTTTTTCAATATATCTAATTCAACACTGTCGGATAATTTCCTTTTATTTCACACACCACACACATACACACACACACACACACAATATATATATATATATATAATATAATTAAATATAAGTGTTATACAGAGGTTTTGAATAACATTTACCTTACATCTATATAATATATATATATATATATATATATATCGGCGTAATCCTCTATCTATCTGTTCTATCTATCTATCTATCAATCTATCTTCTATCTATCTATTCTATCTATCTATCTTATATATATATCATATATATAATATATATATATATATATATATAATCGGCGTAATCTCTATCTATCCTACTCTGTATCTATCTACTATCTATCAATATATCTATCTATCTACCTATATAATATATTATATATATAATATAATATTATATCGGCGTAATCATCTTACTATCTATCTATCTATCTATTTATCTATCAATCTATCTATCTATCTATCTATCTCTCTCTCTATATATATATACATATATATATATAAAATATAATATATATATATATATATATAACGCGTAATCATTCTATCTATCTAATCTACTATCTCCCTATCTCTCTCTCTCTCTATATAAATATATATTATATATATATATATATAAATATATATATATTTCTGTGTCATTATGTTCATCATATTTTACCTGCGTAATTCTTGTTCCATCTTCCCGTCTAAACGAGCTTACGGAATGACGACGTTTAAGGGGTTGTGGCGGGGGGCGGGTGGGTGGTGTAAGTGTCGAGACATTGGAAATTTCTCTCTACGGTCTGCCGATTATAGGAGGTCACGTGGACGGTGACTAGACCAATGGCCACTCCCGGAAACAAACAATCGTATCAGACCGCAGGAAAAAAAAAAAACAACCCCCCCCCAAACAAACTGCGCACATGTGTCGACCCGGCGGCGACGGCGGTGGTGCGGTGGCGACGGCAACGCCCAACACTAGAGAGGCCTGCGTGAAAAAATAGTACAACACAACCCAACCCAACCCCAAAAACACAACACAACCACACACACATCACCCACACGCACTTGTTTGGCTTTGTGCGTTTGCGATTCGTGTATATGCCTGTATAGATTTGTATTTGTTAATGTCTGTGTTGCCATCTATATTTGATTAAAAGTACATATACAATTTCATATATATATAATAATATATATATATATAATAGTATTGGGAGAATATGTGCCTTATTGAAAGTCGAACCTAATTTTTATGAAAGTTAATTTATTAATAATTAATTAATTAATAGGCGGGGATTAACTATTAATTTAAAGGCTAAACAAATCGAGAAAAATCAATCTCTGTATGTACATCTTCGGCCTATTAGGCCTCATTCAATCAGAGCTTATAATACAAGACCGCCCGTGTGCGAATTCGAATACCTGATTTCAAAGCTGACTGTCAAGCGTCTTTACACCATCATACCAAACGGACTTAGCAGATTTTTCGTTTTTTGGTTAAGGAGTAGGGTCATTTAATATTCTCTTAAGTGAAACCTCTATACATCGAAACTTACGAGAAGTAAATATATATATTATTATATATAATCCCGGTATATGTTTAGTCGGTAGATGTGCCCGTACTAGGTGTACCAGAAGGTTCCGGGTTCGACACCTGGCCCTCGCCAACTCCAGCGCTGTGATGAGCACAGGGATCTGTGCGGTAAAGTGAAGATTGATGGTAGGTTGTGGGGCTCCACCTCAGATACTACAAGCAATATTCCTTGATCTAGCGCTATGAAAAGGGGGATCTATATAACAAAAGACTTGATTTTGCATTATAGTCTATTTCAGGAAGCTTTAGACAAGTGTCTAACTCTCCACAAATCATCAGATTGGAGAGTAGACACTTTGTCTAAGCTCCTGACATAGACTATAATGGCAAAATTTTTCAAAAGTCTTTTGTTATTTCTTACTTAATACATATATATATATATATATATATATATATATATATATATATATATATATATATAATAGTATAGTAAAGATATAACAAGACCTTAGATCTTTGCATTATAAGTCTATTCAAGGAAACCTTGAAAGTGTCTAACTCTCCAATCTGATGGAGCGGGAGAGTTAGACAATTTGTCTAAGTTTCCTGAAATAGACTATAATGCTCAATCTCATAAGTCTTTTGTTTTCTTTACTTATATATTTCTTCTGTGAGCTCTATATCAATAAGAGCACACATTGAGCTCTGCAAACGGGACAACGTTTTAAAAATATCTCCTATGTCGTAAGGAAAGATTTATATTTCTCTGGACTTTGATCTATATATTATATGTGGTTGTGGTTGTGTTGTGTGGTGTGTTGATAGTAATATCGTGCTATATTTATAAAGTGAATAGTGCTCAATATCGGGATAGAGCATGTATATTTTAAGTTAGAGTAGCGATGACATGGTGGACGGACAACTTATTTACTGTTTGTTTTTTGTATTTTGACTTGAAATTCTGTTCTCACTAAGTGCTCCATTTTGTGCCTTGTGCCAAGTGTAAAACAAGTTTGATTTTTTTTTCAAGATTGTCTCAATAGCCAAACCGACTTGCTTCAAGAAAACCGAGCTTCAACATGTGATGTTTGAAGAAAATAATTCAGCCGACGTGGGGCTTCGATACCCAACGACCTCCGAGATTAAGTGAATAAACTCGTGGATAATAACAATTCGTCTTCAGTCCTTCCTTGGAAGAAGAGTTTTATAAGACGAAGCCGACCGCTTTTTGAGAAAGAAAGGTTTTGTCCTATCCTGGAGGGGCCGACAATTAACCTTGTGTCCTACGATGGAAAGATTTAGGACTTAAGTAAATTACAAATAAGTATTCAAGTATCACATCAAAAAAAACAAAAAAAAAAAACAAAACAAACCCCAACGTTGTTAAACAAGCCCCCCACCCACACTTTATATATTAATCGGAAAGAGCAAATGTGAAAGAATCGTCAAACCAATTTTCCAAAAGTGTTGGACAAGTTTAATTCGGAAAGTTGTACTGCCGAAAAGCAATAAGTAAGGAAGGGAAATCAGGACATTTTTTTCAGGAAAAAAGATAATAATAATAATATAGTTTCGGGTTGGGTTGTTTTCCTGGCACACATCAACACACAATGGGTCATTTAATACGACAGAAATAAGAGACAGAAATAAAGATTCATTGTAGAGGGAAAGTTGGTAGATAAACCCACTTGAGGTGTTTATATTTTTTTGTACAAATCTTAATCTCCTTTAATCCAATATATACAAGGTTGTTCGGGAGAAATTTGACAGTTTCATAAGGAAAAAAGAAAAAGGTGCTTGGTTAACCTAGATAAAAGTATAAGATTATGAAAAAAATTCAACATGCACGGATATTACCTACTGTCCAACCAAGTTTCACTCCACAAATAACCGCCATTATCGTCGTCACAGCCCCTCAATTCTTGCTCCGGAACCTGAAGCAAGCTGATGTTCAGTTTCCCTGGGGAGTGTCTCAGAAACTACCTTAATTCTGTCGATTAACTGAGCTTTTGTAGTGACTTGCACGGCGACTTGGTATCGTTTCTTCTGAGNGATCACCTGTTTAAATTTAAAATAAATGTAAGCATATAAAGTATATAAAATATTTTTTACACTTGTTCAAATAATTCTTTCTCTTCACAATGGAAGATTAAAAAGTTACAATTACCAGAACTTTTAAGAGAATATTCAACTTTCAAAATAGGAGCTTCCTATAAAACTCAGCAATTACAAAATAAAATTTAATTAAATTCAAATCCTCACTGCAGAATTCTTAATACTGACAGAATCATACATTATCTATAATTATATATTTGGATTCTAGATTGTTATAAACCATATTTTTCTTCTTAAAAATTAACCTTTTTTCCCTCACATTTTGACAAAGAATTTAGTTCTGAAAATAATCTGTTTTTAGCTTCCCAAGAAAAGTATTTTGTTTGCAGTTAACGTTTGCAAATCATTAAATTTAAAAATATTTTTTTTCTTTTTTTACACTCTATTACAAAATTAGGGTCTATAATTCTATAAATAATGGAAATTTTAACCTGTGTTTGAGAAGAGTGTGCAAATGCTCATAAATAAGAACAAAATAGGAAGATAACACTAGAGATTGAGAATTCAGTTGACACCAGTGTCAGTATTTTAAATGAGGACAGCAAATTCTCTCTACGGTCTGTCGATTAAGCAGGTCAAGTGACTAGACCATGGCCACTCCCGGAACAACAATCGTATCAGACCGCAGACACCCAAACAAACTGCGCACATGTGTCGGACCCGGCGGCGGTGACGGCGGTGGTGGCGGTGGCGGCAAACGCCCAGACACTAGAGAGGCGCATGCGTGAAAATAGTACACACACACACACCACTAACACACACACACACACACACACGCGCGCACTTGTTTGGCTTTGTGCGTTTGCGATTGTGTATATGCCTGTATAGATGTGTATTTGTTAATGTCTGTGTTTGCCATCTATATTTGATTAAAAGTACATATACATTTAAATATATATATATATATATATATATATATATATATATATTTTGGGAGAATATGTGCTTAATTGAAGTCGAACCTAATTTTATGAAAGTTAATTAATTAATAATTAATTAATTAGGCGGAATTACCTATTAAATTTAAGGCTAAACAAATCGAGAAAAATCAATCTCTGTATGTACATTTCGGCCTATTAGGCCTCATCATCAGAGCTATAGATACAAAGACCGCCCCGTGTGCGATTCGAAACCTGATTGTCAAGCCACACCAAACGGACTTAGCAGATTTCTTCGTTTTGTTAAGGAGTAGGTATTTATATTCCTCTTAAGTGACCTCTACACGAACTTACGAGAAGTAAATATATATATATATATATGCCCGGTATAGTTTAGTCGGTAGAGTGCCCGACTAGGGACCACAAGGCTCCGGGTTAGACACCGGCCCTCGCCAACTCAGCGCGTGAGTAGCACAGGGATCTGTGCGGTAAAGTGAAGATCTGATGGTAGGTGTGGGGCTCCACCTCAGATACTACAAGCAATCTCCTTGATCTAGCGCTAGTGAAAGGGGGATCTAATATAACAAAAGACTCAGAATTTTTACATTATAGTCTATTTCAGGAAACTTAGACAAAGTGTCTAACTCTCCAATCATCAGATGCGAATGTATCTGATGAGTCGGGAGAGTTAGACACTTTGTCTAAGCTCCCTGAAATAGACTAAAATGCAAAATCTCTAAGTCTTTTGTTATTTCTTTACTTATATATTTGCTCTGTGACTCTAACAATAAGAGCACACATTGAGCTCTGCAAACTGGGACACGTTTTAAAAATATCTCCTATGTCGTAAGGAAGATTTATTCTCTGGACTTTTGGATTATATATATATATGTGTGTGTGTGTGTGTGTGTGTGTGTTGATAGTATATCGTGCTATATTTATAAGTGAATAGTGCTCAATATCGTGGATAGAGCATGTATATTTAAGTTAGAGTAGCGATGACATGGTGACGGACTAACTTATTTACTGTATTGTTTTTTGTATTTTGACTTGAATTCTGTTCTCACTAAGTGCTCCATTTTTGTGGCCTTGTGCCAAGTGTAAACAAGTTTGATTTTTTTTTTCAAGATTGTCTCAAAGCAAACTGAGCTTGCCTTCAAGAAAACCGAGCTTTCATGTGATGTTTGAAAGAAAAATATTCAGCCCGACGTGGGGCTCGAACCCACGACCCCGAGATTAAGTGAATAAACTCGTGGATAATAACAATTCGTCTTCAGTCCTTTCCTTGGGAGAAGAGTTTATAAGACGATGCCGACGCTTTGAGAAAGAATAGGGTTGTCTATCCTGGAGGGGCGACAATTACCTTGTGTCCTACATGGAAAGATTAGGACTTAAGTATCACAAATAAGTATCAAGTATCACATGACAAAAAAAAACAAAAAAAAAACCAAACAAACCCCCACGTTGTTAAACAGCCCCCACCCACACTTTTATATATAATCGGAAAGAGCAAATGTGAAAGAATTCGTCCAACCAATTTTCCAAGTGTTGACAAGTTTATCGGAAGTTGTACTGCCGAAAAGCATAAGTAGGAAAGGAAATCAGGACATTCTTTTTCATGGAAAAAAGATAATAATAATAATATAGTTTCGATTTGGGTTGTTTTCCGGCACATCAACCACAATGGGTCATTTAATATCGACAGAAATAGAGACAGAATAAAGATTCATTGTAGAGGGAAAGTTTGTAGAAAACCCACTTGAGTGTTTATATTTTTGTACAATCTTATCTCCTTTAGTAATCCAATATATACAAGGTGTTCGGGAGAAATTTGACAGTTTCATAAGGAAAAAGAAAAAGTGCTTGGTAACTAGAAAAGGTTATAGATTATGAAAAATTCAACATGCACGGATATTACACTACTGTCAACAAGTTTCACTCAAAATAACCGCCATTAGCGTCGATCACAGCCTCAATCTTGCTCCGGAACCTGAAGCAAGCTGATGTTACAGTTTCCCTGGGAAGTGTCTCAGAAACTACCTTAATTCTGTCGATTAACTGAGCTTTTGTAGTACTGGCACGGCGACTGGTATCTTTCTCAGCAGCGCCCCATACATAATAATCCATGGGGTTAAGATCCGTGGAGTTCGGAGGCCAAAAATTGGGAGAAAAATAACCAAATATAAGTATGTCAAATTTATCCCGAACACCCTATATATATATATATATATATATATATATATATATATACTGTTCACACAGCCATTTGGGAATTATCTACAAAAGGTGACCTAAACGAATGCCTGTCCACCTATCAAGCTGGCCAGAGACCAGCGCTTCGACGGATGTCCACATTAGCTAGGCATAAACAAGAAAATAAAACACAAAACAAGGCTAAGAATAGCCACCTGGAATGTCTGGACACCACCCGATCTGGAGAGATTGGGAAACCCCAAACCACGTACTGGCACCATGACAGGGAAGTCTCTCGATAAGGGGCAGACACCGATGATAGCTGTAAGAAGTTTGAGGTAAGGTGACTCGAGCCCTCCATTCTGAAGCGACACATGACGGACGCCATGGAAACATTTCTATAAGGAAGTTTAACCTGCATGTCGAGGATTTTGCGCCTGCATGTCGAGGATCTCATGTGTGACTGGGTACATAAAAACAAGCTGGTTCCGTGGGCCATCTGCGTGCTCACAACTGCTCACATCTGGACTACTTGTAGAAATGGCCTTATTCTGTCAAGAAGCGGCAATCACCATATATAATTTAATATACCAAACTTGTTGGTAAACCCTTGCGGTAAGAAAAAACCCGGCAAATAGTTTGATTGTAAAAATATACTACCAAACATCACCTGGGGAAAAAAAAAGAAAAGACTATCTAACATACAAGTGTTTTATAGAGGGGGAAGTGGATGGGGTGTGTGGACCCACTTGACCTATTCTTCCATCCACCCCCGTCCACTCCCCTCTATAAAACACTTGTATGATACCTTTGATAATCAATAAAACGACTGATGATGCCGAGCTCAAAGCTCTAGTGAAATATATCCTACATACGTTTGTCTGAGTTTTGTCCTTGTTGTTCCTCATATCTCTACATAAATATTTATATATTTGGGAGAATATGTGCTTAATTAATTGTCCCAAAAATTGTCGACTATTAGCCATTTTCAAACACATTGTTTGTCCACTTCATTCTGTCGTGCTATAAGTCACCCAAAAAGTGCGATATACACATCAGTTTTTAAAAAATAAACGAGAAATTCTGGGGAAGCCAGCTAGTGTGATGGTTAGAGTGTCCGCCTGTCAGCCTGACAGGTAGGGTTCGAATCACGCACAAAGCACTGCCCTGTCTATAGCTCTGTTGATGAGGCCTAATAGGCTGAAATGTACACACAGAGATCGACTTTTTCTCAATTTGTTTACGCTTTACATTTAAACCGATTTGCACGCCTAATTCATTTAATTATAATTAATTAAGAAATTAGGTATGACTTTAATTAAGCACATATCTCCCTCCAAAATTGTCGGCTATCAGCCATTTTCAAACACATTGTTTGTCCACTTCATATATATATATATATATATATTCGCTTATAATTCCTGAAGTTTAGCTTTTTGCTAATCCGACCAAAATTTGATCCGAAACCTTTGAGTCACATTTACTCATTTTTTTCTTCTTTTCGATTAATCCATTCTCCAAGAATTAATCTTTTAATCCTATTTTTGTTTGTTTGTTGTTGGTCCGACCATCATTTGATTAGAAAAGTTTTCATTCTCATTTACTCAACAGAATTCCCATCAATCCATTCCACAGGTTCATCTCAGCTTCGAGTTGATCCCCAATTTTAATCGGATCAACATTAGAACAACAACGCTTTTCACCCATTTGCAATTTTGTTTTTGTTTCGCTCAATCCACGGGATTTTTTTTTTTGCCAGGCATTGTAGGTGTATAATACGTGGATCAGAAACATTTTGTTTGCCCCTACGACAAAGGCGTAATCTTGGACATCTGTGACCTTTGACATCTGATAATTGAATTGATTCTGCAGCCATGGTGACCAGTCCACGGTTGGGATGTGGAGCTTGCGTATTGAAGGACGGATGTAGCCTTCTAAAGGAGTGAGTGCGGTCTTCCACATCCTTTATCAAAAGATGAATTGAATGAAACGATCGTCTCGCAAGTGTAATACATTTCTTAAAGATTGATAGATAGAAATATATGAGTCAAGTGAGATAGATAGATAGATAGATAGATAGATAGATATGAATCAACTGATACACACACACACACACACACACCACACACACACATATATATATATATATATTGTGTGTGTGTGTGTGTGGTAAAGAAAAAGACTTAACAGTCGTTCATTTTGCGGTCATATATCTATTTCTACCCACAAGTATCTGTGTATATACCTTGATGACTATCTATCTCAGTTTGTTCATATCTATCTATCTATCTATCTATCTATCTCCGTTTGTTATATCTATCTATCTATCTATCTATCTATCTATCTATCTATCTATCTATCTATCTATCTATCTAGTTTGTTCATATCTATCTATCTATCTATCTATCTATCTATCTATCTATCTCAGTTTGTTCATATCTATCTATCTATCTATCTATCTATCTATCTATCTATCCAGTCTGTTCATATCTATCTATCTATCTATCATATCTATCTATCTATCTATCTATCTATCTATCTATCTATCTCAGTTTGTTTATATCTATCTATCTATCTATCTATCTATCTCAGTTTGTTCATATCTATCTATCTATCTATCTATCTCAGTTTGTTCATATCTATCTATCTATCCCAGTCTGTTCATATCATCTATCTATCAATCTCAGTCTGCTGCGGTTTAGGTTTATTTGATTAACGGCATATCAACTCTCTATGGGTTATTTAATACCAAAATTTGATTAATTTCAAAATGTTTCCTTTTAATCCTAACTATATTTGTAATGTCCATTGCACTCCCTCTATAACTAAATAATAAATTTGTTTGTGAACAGCTTGATATAAGATAACAATGATTTCTATTTAATATTAATGATTTACACTCAATTATACGATTAACAGTAACAATTCCTTTTGAATAACAATAATTGTTTCTACACATATGGTTTTAAGTTACTATTAATCGTTAGTAAGGGATGATAGTTTCAAGTAACTAAATATAAATAACTAGCATAACCTGTGGATATACCACAATATGATAATTTGATCATAACAACGTGTGATATGTTTACTTAGGAGCTATTGCTAAGTAGTTCAGTATGTAAAAAGTATAATGATCTTGATTTAACTCTCTCTCTCTCTCTCTCTCTCTCTCTCCTCTCTCTCTCCTCTCTCTCTCTCTCTCTCTTTCTCTCTCTCTCTATTATCTCTTTTTCTTTCTTTCCTTCTTTTCATCTGTTCATTATGTTCGATTGAAACAAATTAGCGTTATCGCTTCCACACGCGCACCTCTCTCTATTTTTCCCCAACTCTCTTTCTTTCTTATTATATTTTTTCTGTGTTGCATGTCATTTTTCTTCCCTTTCTTTCTTTCTAATAAAAATGGAATGATCCATTATTTAGCTGATGTGACGGCACTCAGACGAAATAAGAATTAAGTGGATAAGCAACACCGGATAATCAGGATTTATATTTAGAAATTCATCTTGGACGATTTGGACGGTCCCGTTTTTAACCAGTTAACTAACAGTTTATTGTCTATACGATTTTCTCTCCATATGGTTTGAAAATCGCATAGGCGAGAAACTGTCAGTTACATAGTGTTATTTCTATTTCAGAAGTCTATCTTCTTGGCTGGCAGCTTTTAGCTTTGATGTCGAGGTGTTTTTTTTTCCTACCGCTAACTTCATTTACTGTTTGCCATGCTAATTTCAATTGTCTATATTTTCCAGAGTTTCTTACTTTATCCTTGGGTGCATTCCATTTTTTTTTTGTTTTTGTTTTTTGTAAGTTTTTCTTTGTTCCATTAACTGTATCAACTCAACCCTTATATTCATTGCGCCATGTGTCCAACTGGACAATTCTTTGAGACTGCTTTTTCTCCAATCTATTATCTTCACTTCACCCCATAAGGGCAGATGGTTTCCTTTTTCATTCCATATATGGTCAGCCTTGCCTAACGTTTCTATTTCTCCTCATACCACTGCTTTTTGGTGTTTCTCTAGTCTTACAGAATACGACAAGACCAAGAATTGTGTATATTCCGTCCCAGGCAGCTGTAGCAAAGTATACAAGGGTGAAACATGCCATCCGCTGAAAGTCAAATTTGAATAAGATCTTCAAAAGTTCTTCAATGCCTGTCTGATCTACTCTCAAACTATTCTATACTCAGATACACAGGGAATATTTTCACTTTCCCCAAAATTTGCCAAAAAGGGATAAACTGGTAAATGATGGTTTTGGTGAGAAGATAATTAATCCAAGATCCGTATATAATAAAACAAACCCAACTAAGGTTCATAATGTTAAGAAAGATTTTGCACATTGGCGTTTGTTGGGTTTGTTTTATCACACACACACACACACACACACACACACACACACACATATATATATATATATATATTATATATATATATATATATATATATTAGGAAAAATGAAAAAACACAGGTTTAAATGGGTTAAGTGGCGAGTTTATTGGCCGACCCTGCAGTGTTTCGATCTATTAATTAGATCATCTCCAGGGCATTTGTTGATATATGGAAGGTGATAATAAATTATTTATCACAGAATAACGAGAAAAGCGAGTGGTAGTTATGTGTTATTCAGTTTTAAAAAATTTGAAGTTTGAAAGAAGAACGGTTTTGAAATGTGACGTCAAATATTCTATTTTACGGCGTTGGTATCAGATGGTGTATGTGTGTGTGTATCGAAAGGCAACATTGTGCATTTTTTAGGTGTGTGGTTGTGTGTGTGTGGGTGTGTGTGTGTTGTGTGTATTGGTAAGAGGTAGGGGAAAAAGATGTCATGGGCGTCAGGAGAATTTTTATTTTTTATATTAAGACAAGAAAGAAGTCTGGGTATATATATAAAACACCAGTCCCCGCATCAGCTGTCAGTGGGCGAGGGGATAAGATATCGGACTACCATGCGGTCAGTCTGAGTTCGAACCCTACCCAAGGATAGTTGTGTCTAGCCACACTGAAGAGGCATGATATGCCGAAACACGTGTCTGTGGATGACTTATTTATTAATTAATATATGCTCCCATAAATTTGGTAATGAGCTCTCTAATTGGTAATTTAAATTAACTCTCACTACTAAGCAAATAAGCAATGATCATTTCTCCGGAAATTTGATCTCTCAGTGACCGAAAGATACATACATTCTTATGTATTTAATAGTTTAAAAACACCAGTCCCCGCATCAGCTGTCAGTGGGCGAGGGGATAAGATATCGGACTACCATGCGGTCAGTCTGAGTTCGAACCCTACCCAAGGATAGTTGTGTCTAGCCACACTGAAGAGGCATGATATGCCGAAACACGTGTCTGTGGATGACTTATTTATTAATATATATAATATATATATATATATATATATATATATATGTGTGTGTGAGAGAGATGATGGGACAAAGAATAACGGACACAAACAATTACATTCAATTAATAGTTCGCTTCTGTTGGTTTTGGAAGCTTCCTCAGAATTAATTTTATTCTTTTAAAACAGAGTGTATATAGACGAGAAAAAGGGGAAAGTGGGTTTTATTTTCCCAGTACCCCACTCGTACCGAGTCAGGCACTAAGGCCCTATTTATGTGGGACCACCCACAAGCCGAGACTTATGGGTGGCGGGTAGAAAAATTGCGTCGATCCCGTCGGCATTCCCCCTCAAGGGGGCGCCTCAGGCGCTGGGCAATAAACCCAGCCTTGCCCCTTTAAGTCAAGGGGGCAGGTATTGCCTGGAGGGATGGCCCTCTGGGATCGACGCTAATAATTTACCATCTCACCGGTCCAGTGGCCGAAGCGCACTGGACTCCCGCCTGAGCGGGTGAGGCATAAGGTGGGAAAGTGGGTGGCGGAAGAGGAAGTGAGGGTTGTCGCGGATGTAGTAGGATGGTTGAGGATGGAGTGATCAAAGGGTGTAGGGTAAATGAGGCGAATGGTATAACTGCACTGATGAGAGGTGATACCTCGAAACACGTGTCTGTAGTTTACTCTATTATACGCTCCTAATTTCAGTTGAGCACTCTATTTAGGAGGATTTAATTGCAAATTCACCGTATTCGGCGTTAAGCTAAATCTCACTTTGTTTACAGAGCTTGAGAACTCTTAGTGAATTCATTTCCGCTTAGAAATGTAGCGATTAAATAGCCTGCTATACTTGGCAGCTGATTGTGGCCGTATGGGTAAGAAGGTTTGGCGAGCGTAAGTTCGTTCGGGTCTCGAACCCGGCCAGAGGCAGCTGCTAAAAATGGTATAACTGCACCGATGAGAGGTGAACCTCGAAACACGTGTCTGTAGTTTACTCTCACTCTCTCTCTCTCTCTCTCTCTCTATATATTATATATATATATATATATATAGAGAGAGAGAGAGAGAGAGATGATATAGATAGATAGATAGTACCCCATAAGCCTGCAGCTGTACGGCCACTTACCCCCTATCACACAACCATCCTTGTAAGACGAACAAAACATGGAGAGCCCTTCTAGAGAAGCATAGACGAACTCTAGAAGTGACGTTATACAGTGGACACCTAAGCATGGACACACCAGTGTATGCTGACCAACAAAAAAAAAAACTACATAAATAAGCTCTGTATGGATTCTGGATGCTGCGTTGAGGACCTTCCAGGGGCGGTGACCGATACGAGCGGTCGGAGAAAGGTAAATAGATAGAGGTAGGGACATGGATATCTGTGCTGCTCACGTGACCGGATGATAATAAAATTCTGACTAACGTTTTTTATTTACTAATCTTTGTTTAGTTTAGCACACAGGTGTCTAGTTGCTTACTTTACCTGCTGATACGAAATATTAACCCATTAAAATAGTGAACGAGCTGTATATTATTCTTAATTCCCATTCTGGAATTGTGACCCCTGATCTCCAGCCTCTCAATCACTGCATTTGCTGTCCCGTGCGGCTTTCCACAGGTGTTGAACTCGGGGTCAAAACTGTTACAGTCATATAAGCTTATTACATCACGTAAATATAGATTTGTATATTACGGTCATTTTTCTGTAATTTATTGTACTTGTCGTTGACATGATCATCTGACGGCACGGATTCCCATGCCTATCGGTCGTTGTTTTGGCAGGTCTTCCACACGACATTCAGAATCCGCACTGAGCTGATTGATCTAAGTTTTTGCTGGTCGGTCTACACAGGTGTGTCCATGCGTAGATGTTCACGGGAGAATGTTATTTATGAATTCGTCCTTGCTTCTCCAGTAGTGACCAGCATGTTTTGTTTGTCGTAATTGGATGGGAAGAAGAAGAAGAAGAAGAAGAAGAAGAAGAATGAAGAAGAAGAAGAAGAAGAAGAAGAAGAGAAGAATGGAATGAATAATAATAATAATAATAATATAATAATAAGAAGAAGAAGAAGAAGAAGAAGAAGAAGAAGAAGAATGGAATGGAATGAAAGAAGAAGAAGAAGAAGAAGAAGAAGAAGAAGAAGAAGAAGAAGGAAGAAAGAAGAAGAAGAAGAAAGAAGAAGAAGAATGGAAGAGAAGAGAAGAAGAAGAAGAAGAAGAAGAGAATGGAAGGAAAGAGAAGAAGAAGAAGAAAGAAGAAGAAGAAGAAGAAGAAGAATGGAAGAAGAGAGAAGAAGAATGAATGAAGAAGAAGAAGAAGAAGAAGAAGAAGAAGAAGAAGAAGAAGAAGAAGAAGAAGAAGAAGAAGAAGTTTATTTTCACACATTTTTACAAAAAAACCCAAAACAACAAAAAACAAAACACAACAAATGATTAATGTGTGGAGGATGATCACTAATTAGGACTGAACCTATTCTAGTAGTGACCACAGGTATTTCATAAGTTTTCAGGTTTAAAATATTTTAACATAAATTTTTAAAGAGGAACAAAAAGTATTAATTCTAAATATACAGTCGACACTTGGTCTATTTTTGGTTGGCATTTGATTACTTCTCCATCTTTTAAACCAACCAATATTAATTCCTCCATTAAAATGAGACTTGTCTCTTTCGAATCGTTGTCGATTTCGTCTTCTTTGTGAGGATGGCTGGCATTCTGGATGTCTGGGTCGGGATGGTCTGTGTGATTGGAGGTAAGTGGTCTTACAGCTGTTTACTTGTGAGTTTACCCGTGCGGAAGATCACGTTATAAATAAACGGTAGATGATAGATGTTTGTTATGAGCTAACCTCATTTGAGCATCCATTCCTTTGTATCATGTCAACGATGTAGTTTTCCAAGGTCTGAAAAGGTTAAAGGGCATTTGAAATGTTATTGACCTGTCCCGACTTCGACATTGACAGGTTCGTTAAAGATACTAGCAAATATATGCACCCTCCGTAGGGTGTAAGTATTGAAGTTTTAATGTAATAAAATATTATATCAAATTAGAAAGGCTAATGAAACTAAATAAGAACACAGATAAAAGGATTTGAAACAGAGTGCAAGTATTGAAGTTTTAATGTAATAAAATATTATATCAAATTAGAAAGGCTAATAAAACTAATAAGAACACAGATAAAAAGATTTGAAACAGACTGCAATATTGAAGTTTTAATGTTAATAAATATTATATCAAATTAGAAAGGCTAAATTATAACTAAATAGAACGCATATAAAAAGATCTAAAACAGAGTGGGGTATAATCGAAAAATAGAACAACTGAAATTTACTCTTCCATCACTCCCGTCTTTCACTGCTAAATTTTCCTAATTTAACTATTTAGTTAAAATAGGAAGTAAACAATAAAATTAGAGTTATTTCTTCTTGTTAATGGATTTCTTTTAAGATTTATTCCCGATGTTTTTTCTATTATTAAAAAAAGATCTGTTACTGTTATTGGAATCCATTCATTTCTTTTGCTATGTCTACAGAAATAAATGAATAGAAAATAATTTTATTTTTATGAATTTGTTTTATTTGTTTCATTTTACTTTTCTAATTTGTTTTATTTTTATTTGTTTTTATTTTTTAATATTTTTTATTTGTTTTATTTTTATTTTTTATTGTTTTATTGTTTTATTGTTTTATTTTTATTGTTTCATTTTTTTATTCGTTTTTATTTGTTTTAATTTTTATATTTTATATATTTTTTAAATTTTTTAATATTCTTTATTTGTTTTATTTTATTTTTTATTGTTTTATTGTTTTATTTTTATCTATTTTATTTTTTTACTTTTGTTGTTTTATTTTTATTCGTTTTTATTTGTTTTTAATTTCTTAATTTTTTTATTTGTTTTATATTTTATGAATTTGCTTTTGTTTTATCTACCATGTGTTATCAATAGAGCAAAGCCGTTTCATTAGATTCGTTTTGTTTTTTTGTTTTTTTCGTGAGATATTCCAGATTATGAACAGAAATTTCATGAGTGTCAATAATTGTGACCAGCAGTGTAAGTGTAGTAAAAAAAAATGAAATCGTCGGGGTGGTCTATGGTCGGTATCAGCCAGACAGCGAGGGAGTCTATCCCCTTTTCGCTAGCGCTAGACCAAGTAGATTGTTTGAAATACCACACTTACCATCAGCTCCCCACTTTACCACACAGACTCCTGTGCTACTCATACGCTAAATGGGCCGGTATCGAACCCGGAACATTGCGTTCCTAGTCCGACACTCTACCGACTGAGCTATACCGGCTCATCTGTAAGTGTAAAAGTTTTTTTTTAAATATAAAGAGATTTTTTTCAAAGTTTCGAGTATGTTAACATATGCGAGACATTATCTTCGACTTGGTCTTTATTTAAAATTCGAAGCGGCTACCCGGCATCGCCTAGGTAGAAGGGCGGTCAAAAAAGTTAGCCTCGCAGATCAATTATTACTCAATCACTAATTGGATCTTCACAGGATGCCCCATTAAAATCCCTATGTAAAAAAAGACCTTGCGTTGATCCGGACTGTTGGGGGTGTCAGAAAAAAAGGGCACTGACACCCTGAAAAGAAAAATTAATTAGTTCTGAATATTAAATGTAAAACAAATCCATACTGTTATTATTTAAATTCTATTTTTTAATCATCTTCATGAATCTAAATCCAATCTTTCTTATTTTTGCTCAGAAAGCAAGTTCTGTTAATAGTGAATGTGAATGTAAATGTATATATATATATATATATAATATATATATATATACAGGGTGTCCCAGAAGTCGCGCACCATATAATTTGTTTGTTTTTTTGTTTTTCAGATTTTATTGGATATGGGTGAGAAATTAACAATACAAGAAAGAGTTAAATTGTTTTTTATGTTTAGAAGAGATGTGGTTACATACTGCTCTGTAGCTGAAGAATTCAACCGCACTCATCCCGAGCGACAAAAACCATTGAACCATACCACTGTCTGCCGTTTGATAAAACGTTTCTAAGAAACTGGCTCAGTTGCTGACCGCGAGAGATGTGGTTGACGAAAGAGTGCAACTGATGAAGCAACATCAACTATGGTTTTGGCGAATGTTGCTAGAAGCCCCGTGAAATCAGTAAGGAAAATAAGCCAGGAGCTTACGATTAGCAAATCATCAGTACATCGTATTCTTAAGACACAGAAATTTCATCCATACAAAGTGCATCTTGTGCAAGAATGGAGAGGGTGAACAATTTGAGCATCTATTATGATTATGATGAATAAAATTGATATTCATATGTCTTTTTATACTTTTTATATGCATTTTCATACATGGTGCACGACTTCTAGGACACCTGTATATATATATATATATATATATATATATATATATATATATATATATTTAGGCGTTAATTGTTTTATTTTCGTAATTTCCTTAGGATATCCATCCATCCATACATACGTGCACACGACTGTCCTTTATATATGTATAGATTAGTACACACACACACACACACACACACACACACACACAACACACATAATATATATATATATATATATATATATATATAAAGAGTGGGGGAGAGAGAGAGTTAAATCAAGATTATTATACTTTTCACATATTGAACTATGCTGCAATAGCTCTTAAGTAAACTTATCAAACGTTGTAATAATGAAATTGTCATACTATGATATATCCACAGGTCCTGCTAATAATTATATATTATCATATGAGCCACAGAGTCCTTATTGGTTTCTACCAACACAGGTCTTATACCAAAAACTATGAAGTTATGGGATTTTTTTTTTGACCGTCGGGAAATGCCAGGTAACCTTGCCTGCATGTTGATGTGAATGTCAATTCGTCTCTTTTAATGTAACGAACCAAACAAAGAATGTGAGCAAATAATCTTTCTGACGATTTTAATTAATATATTCCGTGTTACTTATCATTTATTTATATCATTCGATTATCTTTCAGAGAGAGAGAGAGAGAGAGAGAGAGAGAGAGAGAGAGAGGGGGGAGGGGGGGAGACTTGGAAGAGGAGGAGAAAGAGGACGAGGACACATATTGCGTCTTTTATTCTTTTAAAAGTTCAATTCGTCATCTTCGATAAGAAACGAATCAACACAAATATTTCGGCTATCAGCTACAGTAAACAAAAAAAACCCCAAAAAACAAAAAAGAAAGAAAGAAATAATCAACGTGTCTCTGGACAATGGCTGGACAAATTGGACTTTGTTTTCTTCACGACACGCAAACTGGACAGTTGAATAAATGACCTCTCTCTCTCTCTCTCAAAAAAAAAAAAAAAATCAACCCCCTCTCTCTCTCTCTCAAAAAATTTACCTCTCTCTCAAAAAAAAATCAACCCCCTTTCTCTCTCGCAAAAAAAAAATCACCTCTCTCTCTCTCTCAAAAAAATCACCTCTCTTCTCTCTCAAAAAAAATCACTCTCTCTCTCAAAAAAAATCACCTCTCTCTCTCTCTCTCTCTCTCTCTCTCTCTCTCTCTTTCTCTCAAAAAAAAAAATCACCTCTCTCTCACTCTCTCAAAAAATCACCTCTCTCTCACTCTTTCTCAAAAAAAAAATGACCCCTCTCTCTCTCAAAAAAAAATGACCTCTCTCTCTCAAAAAACCACCCCCCCTCTCTCTCTAAAAAAAAATCACCCCTCTCTCTCTCTCAAAAAAAAATATCCTCTCTCTCTCTCTCTCAAAAAAAAAATCACCTCTCTCTCTCTCAAAAAAAAAAACCTCTCTCTCTCTCTCTAAAAAAAAAATCACCTCTCTCTCTAAAAAAAACAACAACAAAAAAACGAAAAAAAAAACGATTGTCCCCACCCTATTGCCTTTTATCATATATATACTTACCAACCCCTCCGCACGAGCAGGATGTGACACAAGGTCAATTTCTTAAGCGGAGTTCAACAGGTTTGAAGTCAGAGTGTTCCTTCTCCTAGACCGGTTGCCTAACCAAGGTTAAAGAGCCCAGTCTGCCCTACTATTTATCCATAGCTGGAGGGAGAGCAGGATTCATACCTTTCCCAAGGGTATTAGTGCTAAGTGAAATACAATTACCACGTCCTGGAGTTGAACTCGGGGAGACGAGTCCATTTCCCATGACTTTAACAATTACACCTCTCGCTTTCTTTTTATCATATATGTGCTACATTGTGATGGCTGAGGGTCTTAGTGTCCTGGGCATGACGTTCCCGAGTTCGAAAAGAAGGTTCTCGAGTCCGAAAAAAAGGTTCCCGAGTCCGAGAAGGTTCCCGTGTCTGACAAGAAATACCTGAAGAAGGCCGGAGGGCACATCGGCCGAAACGTTGTACAGATAAAAATGAAGATGAGGACAATAGTCCGAATAATCCAAATAATACCAAAAAATAATTAGTATCTAACATTTTAGAATATACAATCCTGATTACGATTATATTATTTTAAAAGTTCTATATATCAATACTCTTGTTCCTTAAAAGTATGACCGTTATCATTTTGCAAAACCCTCTGGCTAAAAATAATGTGTCACTGGACTTGGTTTTCTCCACGACACACAAATCAGACATTAAGTAAAGTCGTTGTCGTCGGGGTGGCCTAAAGTCGGTATCAGCCAATTAGCGAGGGAGTCTATCCCCTTTTCACTAGCGCTAGACCAAGGAGATTGTTTTCGCGTCTGAGGTGTAGCGCCACACCTACCATCAGCTCCTCACTTTACCGCACAGGTCCCTGTGCTACTCATACGCTGAGTTGGCGAGGGCGGGTATCGAACTAGGAACCTTGAGGTTTCTATCCAAACGCTCTACCGACTGAGCTAACACAGTTTCTTAAAAAAAAATATATCGGTTTTTTTAATTAAAAGAAAAGTTTGAAACGAACTAACATTTTAGAATATACAATCCTAACAACCATTACTTCAACAAAGTTTTGGGGCTTTATCTTGGGAAATAAACGAAAAATAAGCATTTTTTTATAAACTTGTTTTATCATTTGCGTTTTTTAAAAATTATTATTAAACATCTATATATTAATACTCAGGTTCCTTAATTGTACGAACGTTATCATCTTGCAACACGTACTGGTTAAAAATGACACCGTCAGACTTATTTCTTATGAGTGCCGTCTCTTCAGTTAAATAATGGACAATTCCGTTTTTAGTATTAGGAAAGAAAGGAAAGAAAATGTACACACTACACATAAAAGATATAATAAAAAGAAAGAAAGAAAGAAAGAAAGAAAGGAGAGTATGGGAAACATAGAGAGAGGGGGTGAGTGTATCTAAAAAAATCCTTTTTTTTTATTAAAAGAAAAGTTTAAAAAGAACTAACATTTTAGAGTATAAAATCGTGATAACCATTATTGGCTAAACTTGCAAATTGGTCGGAAAATTAAAACGGAAAGTTTTTTGGTGGTCCCCATGACAGTTTAACTTTTTGCGAATTGGGTTACGGTTTAGGGGTTTGGAGATTAAGGTTGTTTTTTATTACGTATTGCTAAAAAAATGCAAAATTACTATACATTTAATGTTGAAAAATATTTTTTTTAAATCAAGTTTAATTGAAATTAAACATTGCAATACTAACACAAACAACTGAGACTAATGTGTCTACCGTTGGATTCAATAATTAATTTCAATGGTTGATTAAATGTATAGTAATTTTGTTTTTTAAGCAATACGTAATTAAAAACAACCTTAATCCCCAAACCCCTAAACCGTAACCCAATTCGCAAAAAGTTCATTCATAGACTGTAGTTAAACTGTCATTGGGGACCACCAAAAAACTTTCCGTTTTAATTTTCCGAGCAATTTGCAAGATTGGGTTAATCTTGCAAATTGCTCGGAAAATTAAACAGAAAGTTAATGACAGTTTAACTACAGTCTATGAATGAACTTTTTGCCATTATTTTCCACCCGAGGCCTTAGAATACACCGACTGCACCTCTGCAGAGGGGTAAGATACCTCCAATGAGGATCATCTGTTGGCCGTGGATGGGGACTTTGTGATGTTTAAGGATGAAAATCTGGTGGCTGAGCAGTCCATGACTTTTAAAAACTCCACCTTGGCTAGATGGGCGGTCGGAGAGTCCCCTCCGATCAATCAGCTGGTCACGTCAAGCCCTAGCTCCTATATGATTGTTCCAACCCTGTTGCCCTTATGTCAGTCCCAACCCTTTTTATCGTATATACGCTGGAAAGCGGTGGCAGAGGGTCTTAGTGTCCTAGTTTGACGTTAAACACTGATGATGATGTTCCAGTTTTGGGGCTCTGGGGAATGTGGAGTACCTATTCATCACCATTACTCCTACGTCCACTTTGACCAGAAGTGGTAGTACCTGTTAGGGTACCATCTATAGGATAAATATTAAAAAATGTGTTTAAAAAAATTAAATACCGATCGAGAATCAGTAGAACGAAACGTATTTGGCATAAAATAGCCCTAGCACCTATATGATTGCCCCAACCTTATTGCCCTTATGGCAACCCCTACCCCTTTTTATCATATGGGTGCTAGAAGGCGGTGGCTGAGGGTCTTCATTTCCTGGGAATGACGTTAAACTCTATCTGATGGTGAGGTTCCAGTTCTGGAGCCCTGAGGAATGTGGAGTACCCCTTGATCACCATTACTCCCTGGTCCACTATGACCTGGAGTGGTAGTACCTGTTAGGGTCCCATCTATGGGTTAAATAGACAAATAATGAGCGTTAAAACAATGAATTTGAAAAAATGTACTCAGCATAAAATAACCCACGAGTTGATATGCAGTAAAACCCAAACAACGAATCAACCAGTATTATCTGCGTTATTCGGACTATTGTCCTCATCTTCATTTTTATCTGTACAACGTTTCGGTCGATATGCCCTCCGACCTTCTTCAGATATTACTTGTCGGAATCGGGAACCTTCACGGACTCGGGAACCTTCTTTTCGAACTCGGGAACCTTCTTGTCGTAATCGGGAGCCATCACGGAACTTTGAATCTAACCCTTTATTCAGTCCACGGGGGTATCCTGTTCTCATTCCGCTAACCATAGCTGGGGTAGGAGTTGTGTTAATTATTTTTCTATGTTACTGCCTCTACTCAGGATTGAACCCGGGATCCAGAGATAACTGTCACTTAGAACTGTCTTAACCTAACTACCTTATTCCACTAGGCCGTATGTCCAAACATCTTATTATAATGGAGATTGTGTGTTTGTCTGTCTGTAACCGAAACTAAATCACTACTCAAGTCATAATTCCCTTAGTTATTGACGTCACATTTACCATGAATTTGGTTTTTTTTAACCTCAATTATTGATAAAATTGTTATACCTTATTAATACTGTTGACCATATCTACGTACTAATGCCATGTAATTGTATTTATATATACAACAAAATAGCGGTTTACAGTGTGAACGGGAAGGCTAATTTGCATATTGATATTTCAAATTTGATTTTAGTAAAATATGCTTAGTATTATTGATTTCTAATTGTTTGTTTTTTTCTTAACGAATCTGAGCAAAAATCTCGGGGATAAATCTTAAAAGAAATCCTTAAACAAGACGAAAGAACTGTAATTTTATTAAATACTTCATAATCTAACTAAATAGATAAATTAGGAAAAATGAAAGACGGGAGTGAAAGAAAATGATGGAAGAGTTAAATCTAAAGCTGTTCTATTTTTCAATTATACCCCCAGTTTATCATTTTCTAAATAGTTTATATTTTATTACATCAAAACCTAAATACTTGCACCTGAAGTAAAAATCATTATCTCTTATTAGATAACATCAATTTTCCCTGTGAAATTTACCCCCACCCTATATTTAACACAATGAAACTTGCATAAAAATTAATATTATCTTGAAAAAATTTTTTCCATTCGAAAGAAGAAACATTAAACAAACTCATGATGATTTAAAAAAATTTTTTTCAGTTTACAGAAATAATGAAAATTATGATTGAAAAACAATGTTTTCATTTTTGCACCGTTAAATCAACTGAAATTTAACGTAGCTAAAAACAACTTACGACAAGAGGATTTTTAAAAATTCTATGAAAAATCAATTAATGGTCCGATTTTCACAAAAATTTCCATAACTATTTACCTTTGGATGTAAATATGTCTGAAATATTTCTTTCCTAAAATATATTAGGGGAAATATTTTTTTTTTTTTTTTACTAGGCCCCTTATTTTATTTTATGAGATATTAAAAAAAAATGAACCGTCAAAAACGATTTCTACTTTTTTGTCTATAAAGATAAGAGTCTGAATAACTATATAAAAAAATTTGTATAATATTTGCTAGTTCAGAGAAACAAATCAACTATTATTTTTTAAAAAAATTGTTTTTGGCTATGTATTCAGAAATAAACAAAAAATAACGAGTTTTTATAAACTTGTTTTATCATTTACGTTTTGTTTATTATCATGTGTTATCAATAAAACAAAACTGCTTTATTAGATTTATAATTTTTCAGGAGATATTCTCAATGTTCTCGAGGGAAATTTCATGGGTGGCAATAATTGTGACCAGGATTTTAAATCTGAAAACGACATAAAGACAATTTTCAAATTTTTGAGTATTTTAATATCACTAGCAAATATATGCACCCTCCGGGTGCAAGTATTTAAGTTTTAATGAAATAAAATATTATGTTAACTTAGAAAGGGTAATGAAACTAAATAAGATGCCGATAAAAAGATTTGAAACAGAGGGGGAACAACTAAAACTTGCTTTTTCTTCCCTCCCGTCTTTCATTGCTAAAATCTCATAATTTAACTATTTAGTTAAATTAGAAGTAAAGAATAGAATTACTGTTAATATTGTTAATGGATTTATTGGAGATTTTTGCTCATATTCATTAAGATAAAACCAAACAATTAGAAATCAATAATACTGAGCACATATTTATTAAAATCAAATTTTTAATATCAATATGCAAATTAGCCTTCCCATTCACACTGCAAATCACTATATTTTATATATAAATACAATCGCATGTTTATAATATGTAGATATAGTCAACAGTGGCTTCGGCCTCTGGACCATTGATATAATTAACGGCGTCGATCCCAGGGGCCATCCCCCAGGTAACACCTGCCCCTCGATTTAAAGGGCAGGGCTGGGTTTATTGCCCAGTGCCTGAGGCGCCCCCTTGAGGGGAATGCACGGGATCGACGCAATTTTTCACCTGCCACTCCATGAGCTTCGTTTGTGGGTGGTCCCACATAAATAGGGCCTTGTGCCTGACCCGGTACGTGGAAAAAATCATGTAGATATGGTCAACAGTATTAATAATGTAAAACAATCATGGAGAATGTAATGTAAATAACTATGGGAATTGTGACTCGATTAGTAATATAGTTTCGGTTACAGATAGAAAACACACAATCTCCATTATAATAAGATATACGAGACAGCCTCTTCAATTTTGCTTGAATCTTTATCTAAAATGTATATATATATATATATATATATATATATATATTATATGAGAAGTAAACAGACAAACAATGTATTTATGATATGGCTTTTTTAACCGACAATTTTTGTGAGAATATGTGCTTAATTGAAGTCGTACCTAATTTTGAAAGTTAACTAATTGATAATTAATGAATTAGGCGGGCATAAATACAGAGATTGATTTTTCTCGATGTGTTTAGCCTTACATTTGAATAGGTATGCCCGCCTAATTCATTACTTATCAATTAATTAATTTTCAAAATTAGCTACGACTTCAATCAAGCACATATTCACACACACACACACACACATATATATATATATTATATATATATATATAATATATATTATCAATCTATAAGGTCTTCTTCCCCCCCCCTTTTAGGAGAAAAGAATAAAGAAATTGTTCTTTTATTTTTATTTTCCTACTCGTCCCATTTATCTGTTTTAATCGATTATCCTCGATATTTAGATCTGTTGAGCGAGGATCGAAACCAGTCAGCATGCAACTCGTTTTTTTTCTTCTTTTACACCCCACACTTCTATTGTATAATACATACATCTTTTTTTCATACAATGAATCTTTGAGTGGGTCTTTTTAAAGCAATAATAACATTCTGTACACTCCCAAAAATGTAAACACACACACACACACACACACACACACACACACACACACACACACATATATATATATATATATATATATAAAGATAATCTAATGAGTCAGACGAACCTACTATTAGTTTCGCATAAAGCTCTTCAGGGCTAAAATCCGGATTTATGCGAAACTAATAGTAGGTTCGTCTGACTCATTAGATTATCTTTATTATTGGCTCTACTTAGGTATCGAACACTTTTTACATATTAGCTTCTCCTAGCGGTTATATGAATATATATATATCTTATATACATATAATATACATATAAATTGTTTTTTCTTTTGGCCAAATACTGTACCAATAGATTATTTTTTGTTGGTACGAATATCTTGGTCTTTTCTTTTTTTTTAAATTTTTTTTCTTCCTGGTTAATGTTTGGTAGTATATTTTTACAATCAAACTTTCTGCTGTTTTTTTCTCTCCGCAAGGATCTACCAACACGCTTGGTATATTATATATATATATATATATATATATATATATATATATATATATATATATATATATATATATATATATATATATATATATATATATAAGCATATATATATATATATATATATATATATATATATTATATATATATATATATATATATATATATATATATATATGATAAGTAATACACAAGCGATGTATTTATGATATGCCTTTTTTTAACCGACAATTTTTGGGAGAATATGTGCTTAATTGAAGTCGTACCTAATTTTGAAAGTTAATTTGTTTAGCCTTACATTTAATAGGTATGCCCGCTTAATTAATTAATTCATTAATTATTGATTAATTAACTTTTAAAATTAGGTACGACTTCACTTAAGCACATATTCTCCCATATATATATATATATATATATATAATATATAATATATATATATATAATCCAGCCGTTCCTTTTATTAGTTTCCTGAAGATCCTTTCGGTGAAACCTAGGTAGATAGTGTTGACTCAGTTTCGACTGCTATTAATCGGTGTCTCGATTAATTTCAGTGGATTTAACCCTGAAGATCCTTACGGTGAAACTCTAGTAGGTTATTTATTGTACCCATTTTATAATAAATTTGCTCTACCTATGTATTTAGCACTTTATATTTGTTATATCGGCGATTTACCCCTCTGAATTCTACACTTACTAACCATCGTGACCAAATTCACCGGAATGTCAACTTTTCCTTTATATATACATATATATATATATATAAGAGATTTATCCAACACTTGGTAGTAAGGGATGATTCTATATGTGATTTCAAGATCCACTGTACTAATATTGATGATCCAGTATGTATAAATACAGTGAATCATAAATCACTAAAGAGAGCTCAATGTAAAATAACCCTTTAGATTATATACAGAGCAATATTTATCAATAAAGGAAGAACTCAATACAGTAATCCCATAATAAATTTATTTCGACAAAAATTGGGGCCCATATAAATCTAAGTTGATTTAAACCGGCTCCCCAAATTTTTGCCTCATCAGATGGGTCTCAGAGACCCATCTGATGAGGCAAAAATTTGGGAGCCGGTTTAAATCAACTTAGATTTATATGGGCCCCAATTTTTGTCGAAATAAATTTATTATGGGATTACTGTATTGAGTTCTTCCTTTATTGATATATAATATATATATATATATATATATATATATATATATATAGTCATCCCCAGACACGTGTTTAGACTTAGAAATTTTGTAAGCTACCTACAGCCGGAATTGAAATCCGATCGGTTGGGTGTCCGATACCTTAACCTTTAGGCTGTCATCATTTACAGAATGCGAAGGGGATTTTAACTGTTTTAATACACACATCGCTTTGTATGTAAAGGCCGTCATAGAGTGCTCCATCCCTTATACAGAAGAGCGTTGCGTATATATATATATATATATATATATATATATATATATTCATGACTCGGACGGTGAATAAAACGAATAACCCAATTTTCAAGTAAGAAATCTTACAGGTAGACGGAGAAAAAAAATGCTAAAAAGAAAATGCCGATCATTGCAGATTGAAAAAAATCAAACAGTACCTAAATTACCCTGAAGATTCGAGCTACCGTGAGAAACTTAAGTCAGTAGTTTTAACCACATTTATTCTCTTCTNACTATTGTCCCTCATCTTTATGTTATCTCCTATTCTCTGGAATAGTTTGAGATGAGGCTTGATGATTAGTATTATCTGCGTTATTCGGACTATTGTCCTCATCTTTTATTGTTATCTACACTATTTCTCTGAATGTTTAGATGAGGCTTGATGATTAGTATTATCTGCGTAATTCGGACTATTGTCCTCATCTTTTTTGTTATCTACACAATTTCTCGTGAATGTTTGAGAATGAGGCTTGATGATTAGTATTATCTGACGTTATTCGGACTATTGTCCTCATCTTTTATTTTATCTAAGACACTATTTTCCTGAATGTTTGAGATGAGGCTTGATGATTTAGTATTATCTGCGTTATTTCGGACTATTGTCCTCATCTTTATTTGTTATCTACACACAATTTCTCTGAATGTTTGAGATGAGGCTTGATGATTAGTATTATCTGACGTTATTCGGACTATTGTCCTCATCTTTAATTGTTATCTAACACTATTTCTCTGAATGTTTGAGATGGAGGCTTGATGATTAGTATTATTCTCGGCGTTATTTCGGACTATTGTCCTCATCTTTATTGTTATCTACACAATTTCTTCTGAAATGTTTGAGATGAGCTTGATGATTAGTATTATCTGCGTTATTCGGACTATTGTCCTCATCTTTATTGTTATCGTACACTATTTCTCTGAATGTTGTGGAATGATTGCGATCGGCTTGATGATTTAGTATTATCTTGCGGTTATTCGGACTATTGTCCTCATCTTTATTGTTATCTACACAATTTCTCTGAATGTTTTGAGATGAGGCTTGATGATTAGTATTATCTGCGTTATTCGGACTATTTGTCCTCATCTTTATTGTTACTACACTATTTCTCTGAATGGTTTGGAATGAGCTTGATGAGTTAGTATTATCTGTTATTCGGACTATTGTCCTCATATCTTTATTGTTTTCTACCTATTTCTCTGAATGTTTGAGATGAGGCTTGATGATTAGTATTATCTGCGTTATTCGGACTATTGTCTCATCTTTATTGTTATCTACACTATTTCTCTGAATGTTTGAGATGAGGCTTGATGATAGTATTATCTGCGTTATTCGGACTATTGTCCTCATCTTTATTGTTATCTACACTATTTCTCTGAATGTTTGAGATGAGGCTTTGATGATTAGTATTATCTGCGTTATTCGGACTATTGTCCTCATCTTTATTGTTATCTAGCACATTTCTCTGAATGTTTGAGATGAGGCTTGATTGATTAGTATTATCTACGTTATTCGGACTATTGTCCTCATCTTTATTGTTATCTTACACTATTTCTCTGAATGTTTGAAGATGAGGCTTGATGATTAGTAATTATCTGCGTTATTCGGACTATTGTCCTCATCTTTATTGTTATCTACACTATTTCTCTGCTAAATGTTTGAGATGAGGCTTGATGATTAGTATTATCTGCGTTATTCGACTATTGTCCCTCATCTTTATTGTTATCCTACACTATTTCTCTGAATGTTGAGATGAAGGCTTGATGATTAGTATTATCTGCGTTATTCGGACTATTGTCCTCATCTTTATTGTTATCTACACATTTCTCTGAATGTTTGAGATGATAGAGGCTTGATGATTAGTATTATCTGCGTTATTCGGACTATTGGTCCCTCATCTTTATTGTTATCTACACTATTTCTCTTGAATGTTTGAGATGAGGCTTGATTGATTAGTATTATCTGCGTTATTCGGACTATTGTCCTCATCTTTAATTGTTATCTACAACATATTCTCTGAATGTTTGAGATGAGGCTTGATGATAGTATTATCTGCGTTATTCGCTATTGTCCTCATCTTTATGTTATCTAACACTATTCTCTGAATGTTTGAGATGAAGGCTTGATGATTAGTAATTATCTGCGTTAATTCGGACTATTGTCCTCTCTCTTATTGTTATCTACACTATATTTCTCTGAATGTTTGAGATGAGGCTTGATGATTAGTATTATCTGCGTTATTCGGACTATTGTCCTCATCTTTATTGTTATTTACACTATTTCTCTGAATGTTTGAGAGTTGAGGCTTGATGATTAGTATTATCTGCGTTATTCGGACTATTGTCCTCATTCTTTATTGTTATCTATAACTATTTCTCTCGAATGTTTGAGATGAGGCTTGATGATTAGTTATATATCTGCGTTTATTCGGACTATTGTCCTCATCTTTATTGTTATCTACACTATTTTCTCTGAATGATTTGAAGATGAGGCTTGATTTGATAAGTAGTCCGAATAACGCAGATAATACTAAATAATCAAGCCTCATCTCAACCATTCAGGAAAGAAATAGTGTAGACAACAATTAAAAGATCGAGGACACATAGTGCCGAAGTAAACGCAGATAATATAATCATGCAAGCCTCATCTGCAAACATTCAGAGAAATAGTGTAGATAACAATAAGATGAGGACAATAGTCCGAATAACGCAGATAATACTAATCATCAAGCCTCATCTCAAAACATTCAGAGAAATTGTGTAGATTAACAGATAAAGATGAGGACAATATCCGAATAACGCAGGATAATTACTAATCATCAAGCCTCATCTCAAACATTCAGAGAAAATAGTGTAGATAACAATAAAGATGAGGACAATAGTCCGAATAACGCAATGAATACTAATCATCAACCTCATCTCAAACATTCAGAGAAATAGTGTAGATAACAATTAAAGATGAGGACAATAGTCCGAATAACGCAATAATACTATCATCAAGCCTCATCTCAAACATTCAGAGAAATAGTGTAGATAACAATAAAGATGAGGACAATAGTCCGAATAACGCAGATAATACTAATCATCAAGCCTCATTCTCAAACATTCAGAGAAATAGTGTAGATAACAATAAAGATGAGGACAATAGTCCGAATACGCAGATAATACTAATCATTCAAGCCTCATCTCAAACTTCAGAGAAATAGTGTAGATAACAATAAGATGAGGACAATAGTCCGAATAACGCAGATAATACTAATCATCAAGCCTCATCTCAAACATTCAGAGAAATAGTGTAGATAACAATAAAGATGAGGACAATAGTCCGAATAACGCAGATAATACTAATCATCAAGCCTCATCTCAAACATTCAGAGAAATAGTGTAGATAACAATAAAGATGAGGACAATAGTCCGAATAACGCAGATAATACTAATCATCAAGCCTCATCTCAAACATTCAGAGAAATAGTGTAGATAACAATAAAGATGAGGACAATAGTCCGAATAACGCAGATAATACTAATCATCAAGCCTCATCTCAAACATTCAGAGAAATAGTGTAGATAACAATAAGATGAGGACAATAGTCCGAATAACGCAGATAATACTAATCATCAAGCCTCATCTCAAACATTCAGAGAAATAGTGTAGATAACAATAAAGATGAGGACAATAGTCCGAATAACGCAGATAATACTAATCATCAAGCCTCATCTCAAACATTCAGAGAAATAGTGTAGATAACAATAAAGATGAGGACAATAGTCCGAATAACGCAGATAATACTAATCATCAAGCCTCATCTCAAACATTCAGAGAAATAGTGTAGATAACAATAAAGATGAGGACAATAGTCCGAATAACGCAGATAATACTAATCATCAAGCCTCATCTCAAACATTCAGAGAAATAGTGTAGATAACAATAAAGATGAGGACAATAGTCCGAATAACGCAGATAATACTAATCATCAAGCCTCATCTCAAACATTCAGAGAAATAGTGTAGATAACAATAAAGATGAGGACAATAGTCCGAATAACGCAGATAATACTAATCATCAAGCCTCATCTCAAACATTCAGAGAAATAGTGTAGATAACAATAAAGATGAGGACAATAGTCCGAATAACGCAGATAATACTAATCATCAAGCCTCATCTCAAACATTCAGAGAAATAGTGTAGATAACAATAAAGATGAGGACAATAGTCCGAATAACGCAGATAATACTAATCATCAAGCCTCATCTCAAACATTCAGAGAAATAGTGTAGATAACAATAAAGATGAGGACAATAGTCCGAATAACGCAGATAATACTAATCATCAAGCCTCATCTCAAACATTCAGAGAAATAGTGTAGATAACAATAAAGATGAGGACAATAGTCCGAATAACGCAGATAATACTAATCATCAAGCCTCATCTCAAACATTCAGAGAAATAGTGTAGATAACAATAAAGATGAGGACAATAGTCCGAATAACGCAGATAATACTAATCATCAAGCCTCATCTCAAACATTCAGAGAAATAGTGTAGATAACAATAAAGATGAGGACAATAGTCCGAATAACGCAGATAATACTAATCATCAAGCCTCATCTCAAACATTCAGAGAAATAGTGTAGATAACAATAAAGATGAGGACAATAGTCCGAATAACGCAGATAATACTAATCATCAAGCCTCATCTCAAACATTCAGAGAAATAGTGTAGATAACAATAAAGATGAGGACAATAGTCCGAATAACGCAGATAATACTAATCATCAAGCCTCATCTCAAACATTCAGAGAAATAGTGTAGATAACAATAAAGATGAGGACAATAGTCCGAATAACGCAGATAATACTAATCATCAAGCCTCATCTCAAACATTCAGAGAAATAGTGTAGATAACAATAAAGATGAGGACAATAGTCCGAATAACGCAGATAATACTAATCATCAAGCCTCATCTCAAACATTCAGAGAAATAGTGTAGATAACAATAAAGATGAGGACAATAGTCCGAATAACGCAGATAATACTAATCATCAAGCCTCATCTCAAACATTCAGAGAAATAGTGTAGATAACAATAAAGATGAGGACAATAGTCCGAATAACGCAGATAATACTAATCATCAAGCCTCATCTCAAACATTCAGAGAAATAGTGTAGATAACAATAAAGATGAGGACAATAGTCCGAATAACGCAGATAATACTAATCATCAAGCCTCATCTCAAACATTCAGAGAAATAGTGTAGATAACAATAAAGATGAGGACAATAGTCCGAATAACGCAGATAATACTAATCATCAAGCCTCATCTCAAACATTCAGAGAAATAGTGTAGATAACAATAAAGATGAGGACAATAGTCCGAATAACGCAGATAATACTAATCATCAAGCCTCATCTCAAACATTCAGAGAAATAGTGTAGATAACAATAAAGATGAGGACAATAGTCCGAATAACGCAGATAATACTAATCATCAAGCCTCATCTCAAACATTCAGAGAAATAGTGTAGATAACAATAAAGATGAGGACAATAGTCCGAATAACGCAGATAATACTAATCATCAAGCCTCATCTCAAACATTCAGAGAAATAGTGTAGATAACAATAAAGATGAGGACAATAGTCCGAATAACGCAGATAATACTAATCATCAAGCCTCATCTCAAACATTCAGAGAAATAGTGTAGATAACAATAAAGATGAGGACAATAGTCCGAATAACGCAGATAATACTAATCATCAAGCCTCATCTCAAACATTCAGAGAAATAGTGTAGATAACAATAAAGATGAGGACAATAGTCCGAATAACGCAGATAATACTAATCATCAAGCCTCATCTCAAACATTCAGAGAAATAGTGTAGATAACAATAAAGATGAGGACAATAGTCCGAATAACGCAGATAATACTAATCATCAAGCCTCATCTCAAACATTCAGAGAAATAGTGTAGATAACAATAAAGATGAGGACAATAGTCGAATAACGCAGATAATACTAATCATCAAGCCTCATCTCAAACATTCAGAGAAATAGTGTAGATAACAATAAAGATGAGGACAATAAAGAGAAATAGTGTATAACAATAAAGATGAGGACAATAGTCCGAATAACGCAGATAATACTAATCATCAAACCTCATCTCAAACATTCAGAAACTAGTATAAACCTAGAGTTCTTTTTACCTAGAACAGATCTACCTTTATACTTATATATATGATTCAGAGAAATGGTAACACCTTTTTCAGTTTCACCTTTTCTTAATCATCAGATGTTGCTGCTGCTGCTGCTGCTGCTGCCTGACCCAAATTTTGATCGGCTGATGCAGTCACGTGACGTGGTCACGTGCCGCTTTAGCAATACAAAGATAGAATTATCGTCATATCCGTGTTGTGTCCGGGGTATGAAGTTAAATTGCATCTAACGGGGAAGTTCCAATTTTGTAGCTCTGCGGAGTGTGGTGTATTCCTTCATCGTCATTACTCCCAGGGCCACTCTGACCAGTAGTAGTAGTAGTAGTAGTAGCTGTTAGGGTCTCATCTATGAGGTAAATAGAAAAAAATGTGTTTAAAAAATTGAGTTTATTAAAAATGAATACCCATCAAGAATGAATAAAACAAAACGTTTTCGGCAGAAAATAACCCAACAAAGATGACATGCCGTAAAATCCCAAACAATAGAGTTTACATTCATACAAAAAAATGTAGTAGACATTCTTAAAAAGAAAGCTATAAATTATTCCCTCTATTTATTGAATAATCCTTATATATATATATATATATATATATATATATTATATATATATATGTGTGTGTTGTGTGTGTGTGTGTGTATGTGTGTGTGTGTGTGTGTGTGTGTGTGGGTGTGTGTATTGTATAATAACATATATATATATATATTATAATATTAGGTTGTGTCGTTTGACTATTAATATTTGTTATTCAAAGTACACATATAATACATACACATGCACATACTTCTAGGGTAAATTGGACATTAGCCCTTGGTAGGCAACCGGTCTAGGAGAAAAGAAAACTCCTGCTGTACTCTGCTTGGACAATTTGATTTTACTATAAAAATGCATTGGAAATGATGTTTTACTATAAAAAAATGCATTGGACAATGATTTTTACTATAAAAATGCATTGGAAATGATGTTTTACTATTAAAAAAAAATGCATTGGACAATCATTTTACTATTAAAAATGCAGTGGAAATATTTTTACTATAAAAATACATTGGAAATGATTTTTACTAAAAAATGAATTGGAAATGATTTTTACTATGAAAAAATGGACAATGATTTTACTATAAAAATGCATTGGACAATGATTTTACTATAAAAATGCATTGGACAATATTTTACTATAAAAATGCATTGGACTATGCATGAAAATGCATTGGACAAATGATTTTTACTATAAAAATGCATTGGACAATGATTTGATAAAAATGCATTGGACAATGATTTTTACATGAAAATGCATTGGAAATGATTTTTTACTATAAAAATGCATTGGACAATGATTTTTACTATAAAAATGCATTGGACAATGATTTTTACTATAAATGCATTGGACAATGTTTTCTACTATTAAAAATGCATTGGAAATGATTTTTACTATAAAATGGCATTGGAAATGATTTTTACTATTAAAATGCATTGGACAATGGTTTTCTAATATAAAAATGCATTGGACAATATTTTTTACTATAAAAATGCATTGGACAATGATTTTTTACTATTAAATGCATTGGAACAATGATTTTTACTATAAAAATGCATTGGAAATGATTTTACTATAAAATGCATTGGAAATGATTTTTTACTATAAAAATGCATTGACAATGATTTTTACTATAAAATGCATTGGACAATGACTTTTATTATAAAAATGCATTGAAATGATTTTCCAAAATATTAACTGTTCTGTTTATGGTGAGAGCTGAACTAAAAATAACTAAGAAAAGGACAAAAAAAAAAAAAAATAAGATGAACAATAAATAAAACGGATCGAGGGGAATTTACAAAAGAATCTTTTGCTTTTAACAACAAAAAAAACAAGAAAATCAAAAAACAAAACGAATGAAAATTCTTTTTGGTATTTCCCGTTTTAAACATTTTAGATGATTCTATTTTTTGATATGATTAAAGAATCAACACAAAAAGCAAAATCATTTCAGGTTTAAAAGTGAAAAACGAAAATTTCCTGATCTATTATTAAGGCTGCACGTTATGAATATCTATCTATAGATCGTTCAATCTATCTATATGTCTCTTCATTATATATACTAGCAAATATATGCACCCTCCGTAGGGTGCAAGTATTTAGGTTTTGATGTAATAAAATATTATATCAAATTAGAAACTATTTAGAAAATGATAAACTGAGGGGGTATAATCGAAAAATAGAACAGCTTTAAATTTAACTCTTCCATCATTTTCCATCACTCCCGTCTTTCATTTTTCATAATTTATCTATTTAGTTAGATTATGAAGTATTTAATAAAATTACAGTTCTTTTGTCTTGTTTATGGATTTCTTTTAAGATTTATTGAAGAGATTTTTGCTCAGATTCGTTAAGAGAAAACCAAACATTTAGAAATCAATAACACTAAGCATATATTTATTAAAATCAAATTCTTAATATCAATATGCAAATTAGCCTCCTCGTTCACACTGTAAACCGCTATTTTGTTGAATATATAAATATACCTGCATATTATTAGTATGTAGACCCAACAGTATTAATAAGGTACAACAATTTTATCAATAATTGAGGTTTAAATAAAAAAATAAATTCATGGTGAATGTGATGTCAATAACTAAGGGAATTGTGACTTGAGTAGTAATATAGTTTCGGTTACAGACAGAAAAACACACAATCTTTATTATAATAAGATATATATATATATTATATATATATATATATATATATATATATATATATATATATGAAGTAGTCAAACAATGTGTTTGAAATGGCAAAGGCTGACAATTTGTGGGAGATTATCTGCTTAATTAAAGTCATACCTAATTTTGTTAATTAATTAATTATAACTAAATGAATTAGGCGTGTATATCGGTTTAAATGCAAAGCGTAAACAAATCGAGAAAAAGTCATCTTAGTGGTTAGAATGTCCGCCTGTCAGCCTGACAAGTAGGGTTCGAATCGCGCACAAAGCACTGCCCTGTCTATAGTTCTGCTGATGAGGCCTAATGGGCTGAAATGTACATACAGAGATCGACTTTTTCTCGATTTGTTTACGCTTTACATTTAAACCGATATGCACGCCTAATTCATTTAGTTATAATTAATTAATTAACAAAATTAGGTATGATTTTAATTAAGCACATAATCTCCCATATATATATATATATATCTTTCACACTCAGTTCATATCTATTTCCATCTGTTATTCTCTCTCCCCAGTCTCCCCCCCTCTCTCTCTCTCTCTCTCTCTCTCTCTCCCTCCCTCCCTCCCTCCTTCTATCTCTCTTTTTA
>CM042168.1:3731064-3744535 GCA_023376005.1 Doryteuthis pealeii
CATATACGGCTGCCAACTCAAGCGTAAACGCAACGCTCTTCTCTATAAGGAATAGAGCACTCTGTGACGGCCTTTACACACAAACCGATGTGTGTATTAAAACAGTTAAAATCCCCTTCCTATTCTGTAAGGAAGACAGCCTAATGGTTAAGGTGTCGGACTGACACCAATCGATCGGATTTCAATTCCGGTTGTAGGTAGCTTACAAAATGTTCTAGCCACACTGAAGATACTTGATAAGTCGAAACACGTGTCTATGGATGACCCTATATATATATATATATATATATATATATACACTTGCCTGTACACACACACACACACACACATGTATATATATATATATGCGCATATATGTCTACTCACTATATACATGAATATATATATATATACACCTGTATTTATATGTATATACATATATATATATATATATATATATAAACATGCCTGTATATATATATATTATTTATTTATTTATTTATTTATATATATTCATATCTTGCTATCTCTTCAAAATAAGTAAATTGAACTAAAAGGTTCTGTCTTTTTTAGTTCTGCCTCAACAATTCGCCGGTCGTACCGAAACGTGCCTAGAGATCAAATTCACCCAGTGACGGCGTCTTCAGTCCATCGTTCAAAAAAGAAAAGATGTTTTCAAACTAAATAACATCATTACAATAATAGGTGTCTTAAAAAAAACACTTTTGGGGACGCTTCGTTGGACCCGTGTAGGACGAGGTAAATTGATATTTATGCAGTTTGGCTTAGCCGAGAGCAAGACCAATGTTTGGAAGCGAACGCTGACGACAAAACACGCTAGTTAAATCAAAATAAACTGACGGTAATGGCGAAGTTATACAAAATACTACCACTATTTACAAATCTATGTTCCTTAATTGTACGACCGTTATCATCTAGCAATACCCTCAAGTTAAAAATGAGACCGACCAAATCGTCCAATGTGAAATACAATCTATATATTAACACTCGAGTTCCTTAATTGTACGACCGTTACAATCTAGTAACACCCTCTAGTTAAAAATGAGACCGACCAAATTGCCCGAGATGAAATATAATCTATATATCAACACTCGTGTTCCTTAATTGCACGACCGTTATCATCTAGCAACACCCTCTGTTTAAAAATGAGACCGAATCGTCCAAGATAAAATGCAAAAATGCAAAAATGTAAATTCTGATTATCTAGTACTGCTTATCCACCGAATTTTTATTTCTCATGAGTATCGTCGCCTTGGTTAAATAATGGACCATTCCGTTTTTATCATCAGGAAATAAAGGGATGAAAAAGGACATGCTACACAGAAATATAATAGAAGCATCAGATTCAAGAATAAGAAAAAGATCCTGATTGATTGCGCCCCATCGACTGGGGCTTTAGAATACATCGACTGTGCCTATGCAGAGGGGCAAGACTCCCTCCAATGGGGCCACCTATTGGCCGTTAGTGGCGACTCGTGATGCTTATGGATGGAAACTCCATTTTGGTCTTTATTTAGACTAGACGGGCGGTCGGAGTGGACCCTCTCTGATCAATCTGCTGGTCATGTCAAACCCTAGCACCTATATGATTGTCCCAACTCTATTGCCCTTATGGGAACCCTAACCCCTTTTATCATAAATGTGTTAGAAGGCGGTGGCTGCGAATGTTATGTCCTAGGTATGACTTTAAACTCTATCTGATGGTGAGGTTCCAGTTCTCGAGGTTTGGAGAATGTGGAGTACCCCTTCATCACCATTACTCCCAGTTCCACCCTGCCCTGGTACCTGCACTTGGTAAGGTACCATCAACGGGTTAAGCAGAATCAAAACGTGTTTGAAAAAAGATTGTTTAAATAAAAATATTGAGTACCCATCAAGAATGAATCTTTGGTATAAAATAACCCAACAACGGTTGACATACCGTAAAATCCAACCAACCAACCATCAAATTGAAGGGAATTTGGCAAAACCCCTTTATATTTCAGTAGAAGTGGCTACCCGTCAAAGTAGAAGAAATGACATCACATAATGATATAGCTAGAATTTTTTATTAAATGATTAACTATATTTTTATATAATATATAAATGACGCGATTTGCTAAATTTCAAATTAATATCTCAAAGCAAAAAGATAAAATAAATAAAGTAATCGAATTAAAGTAAAAGGATAAATAATATTAAAAAATATAACATTATTATTTATATTTTTGCTTGAAGGCAATTATAATGCATGTATCGTATAAAATTCGATAATTATAGAAAATAATCTTGACAAGTGAATCCCGCAAAGGATGGCTCGCTATGCAGAACACCGTACAGACTGTTTCGACTTTCGCCGAAGAGCTTACGGCCGAGTTTGTTTACTACACAATAAACGTCCACTTACCTACTATGGTAGAGGCGTGTAGTAGTTTCATTGACAAGGGTAATTTCGCAGGGATTGTTCGCTATGTATCGGCGGCCGAATGGATATGGTCTCTGACTATGCCTGTGAAGTCCCGGTTTCGATTCCTGTCGGTGGGGAGTCGTTAGTATACATCGCTGAAGACACTTAATAAAGTCGAAACAGTCTGTACGGTGTTCTGCATAGCGAGCCATCCTTTGCGGGATTCAATTGTCAAGATTATTTTCTATAATTATCGAATTTTATACGATACATGCATTATAATTGCCTTCAAGCAAAAATATAAATAATAATTTATTCAACAATGCTTCTATAAACAAACAAACATCCAAAAATCTTATAACATTATTAATTTAAAGCCTAGCAGAACGAATATAAAATTATTATAGTATTATTATACTATAATAATTTTATATTCGATCGGCTACGCTTTAAATTAATAATGTTATATTTTTTAATATTATTTATTATATATTATATTATATATTATATCATTATAATATATTATAAATTAATATAGTATATTATAACATATAATAATTTGATAAAAATAATATACCATACTTTTACTAGGGGCCGGGTTAGCTCAGTCGGTAGAGTGTTTGGGTTGACAACCGTAAGGTTCTTAGTTCGATACCGGTCCACACCAACTCAGCGTATGAGTAGCACATGGATCTGTGCGGTAAAGTAAGGAGCTGATGGTAGGTGTGGCGTTTCATCTCAGACGCCAAAACAATCTCCTTGGTCGAGCGCTAGTGAAAAGGGGATAGACTCCCTCGCTGATTTGCTGATACCGACATTAGGCCGCCCTGACGACTTTACTTACTAAGTATAGTATATTATTTTTTAAATCGAACAGGCCACACTAACAATAATTAGCAAAGTTTTTTTTTATATTCGTTTCTATACTACAAGGATTTTACGTTTATTCTTAAACAGGTATCTCTAGTGTATTTACTAAATGAATCCTTCGTATGACACAAGGTCACGATAATAGAGCACTAAGTTACAAATCGAACAGACTACACTAACAATAGTCACCAATTCAGAGTTGATTTTTTTTAAATATTAGTTTCTATGCTACGGGGATCTTACGTTTCTAGAGACTTTGTTAAACATTTTAAAAACAGGTATCTCTAGTATATTTACTAAGTAAATTCTTCGTATGACACAGGGCCACAATAATAGAGCGTTCAGTTAAATATCGAACAGACCACACTAACAATAGTCAGCAAAGACAGAGTTGATTTTTTATATTAGTTTCTATGTTACTGGGATCATGCGTTTCTAGAGACTTTGTTAAACATTTTAAAAACAGGTATCTCTAGTATATTTACTAAGTAAATCCTTCGTATGACACAGGGCCACGATAATAGAGCACTAAGTTACAAATCGAACAGACCACACTAACGACAGTCACCAATTCAGAGTTGATTTTTTTATATTATTTTCTACTAGCAAATATATGCACCCTCTGGGTGCAAGTATTTAAGTTTAAATGTAATAAAATATTAGATTAAATCAGAAAGGCTAATGAAACTAATTAAGAATTCAGATAAAAAGATTTGAAACGGAGGGGGTATAATCGGAAAATAGAATAACTGAAACTTACTCTTTCATCACTTCCGTTTTTCAATGCTAAATTTTCCTAATTTAACAATTTAGTTAAAATAGGAAGTAAAGAATAAAATTACAGTTATTTCTTCTTGTTAATGAATTTCTTTTAGGATTTATTGAAGAGATTTTTACTCATATTCATTAAGATAAAACCAAACAATTAAAAATCAATAATACCAAGCACATTTTTATTAAAATCAGTTTTTTTAATATCAATATGCAAATTAGCTTTACGTTTACACTGAAAACTGGTATTTTGGTGTATATATAAACACAATTGCATGTTATTAGTATTTAGGTAAGGCCAACAGTATTAATAATGTCAAACAGTTTTATTATTAATTGCGGTTTAAATAGAAATAGAATCCTGGAGAATGTGACGTAAATAACTAAGGGAATTGTGACTTGAGTAGTAATATAGTTTCGGTTACAGACAGAAAAACACACAATCTCCATTATAATAAGATGTTACGGGGATTTTACGTTTCTGAAGACCTTGTTAAACATTATTTTTAAACAGTTATCTCTCGTATATTTACTAAATAAATTCCTCGTACGGCACAGGGCCACGATAATGCAGCGCTCAATTAAAAATCGAACAGACCACACAAACAATAATCAGAAACCTTATGTTTCTGGAGATGTTGACTCGAATCTTATTTTTCCACCAGGGTTTTCTAATTGAAGTTCGCGCTATTATTCAATGTTATAACGTAAACGGCATGAAACCGATCGAAATTCATCAACAATTAACGGCAGTGTATGGCGGGTCATACATGAATATAAAAAGACGCCCGAAAGTGGTTTAGGGAGTTTTCAACGAAGATTAAGTTCAACACTCCCTCAAAGACATGGCGGCGAGCTGAAACGGCATGGACATAAAGACTAGTATAACACCTACAAAAATGCAACGTTCTAAATAGTGACTATGTAGAAAAACAAACAGTTAGTGAGTACCGATATTGTGTAAGACATGTCGTAAAATCCAACCAGCCAGCCAACCAACAAATATATGTCTAACCCATGATTTTTGTTTTACCCTGTGACAGGAGTGGGCAATTCTGGGTGTAGAGCTAAGTGCTTATTTCTCTATAGAGGGTAAACACTGTGCACTGAAATTAATTCCGACCTTTTACCTTAATTCCAGTTGATTCTGAGAACAACAACAACAAAAAAAAAAAAGAAAGAAAGAAAGGTGACCTCATCAATTTTATTTTGAGTGAAAGAGTGAATATTCTTTTTGGTTTTTGTAATAGTTTGGTTTGTTTTGTTTTACGGCATATCAACCTCAATGGGTCATTTAATACCGATAAAGTTTTGAAATAAATTCATTCTTAATGGATACTAATTTTTTTTATAAACACATTTTTCTATTTAACCCATATATGTGACCCTAACAGGTACTACCACTCCGGGTCAGAGTGGACCAGGGAGCAATGGTGATGAAGGGGTGCTCCACATTCCCCTGACCTCCAAAACTGCAGCCTCACCATCAGATAGAGTAACTTCATCCCCAGGATATATAGACCTTCAGATACCGCCTTCTAGCACCCATATGATAAAAAGAGTTGGGGTCTCACCCCTCTGCAGAGGTGTAGTCGGTACATTCTAACACCCCGGCCGATAGGACCGTGCTGGAGGACGTGGGGGGGGGGGTTAATACCTTTCCAAAGGATATTAGTATGAAAGTGAACATAATAGCGCGACTTGAGTTCGAACTTGCTTCCTACGATCTTGAAGTCCAGCACGTTAACCACTACGCCACATCTTGATAGATTACACGCACGCAGCACACTCAGCAAAAAAAAAAGGTTTACTAAGCAAATACACAAGATGAACAGTGTAATTAGCTCATTGCTAACGGCTAATTGATCTCGTCCTGTCTCTCTTCCGAGGTTATTGATAGAAAAAAACAACAACAGATGATTCCATTCTCATTATTTAGATACTATATGATAGTATTTTTTTTTTTAGTCCTGAAAAACTTCCCTGAGTGTGGGGAACCCAATTAGAATCGAACTCACTACTCTGCTAATGGTCTGTAATACTGGCTTGCTAACTTCTAATTTTTTTATTGGTTAGTTCGAACTAATTTCTCATTTTAGTTGTTTTGTTTTATCCCAACGTTTCAGTCTGTATTCTTTGGCTTGTTTAGTGTTCTTTTTAAATGTTAACTTGCGAGTCGCTCCTGAAATTCCTTAAAGGATAAAACTTATTTATCGTCGTGAGATTTTAGAGCTGATACTTTTGTTTCGTCTGAAGACTAAAACTGCTGGACTGCTACTGACAAGCGCTGAGGATTTTTGTCTATTTATATTCTGTAACTATTGAGCGGTAAAATAAAATAAAGAGTTATTTCTTAAAACTATGACACACGTCTTTTTTCTATTTTTAGACTTGGTGACACACGTTGGTTACGGAATTGTTACAGATAGTTCATGCATTCTTTTCATTAAATATGTTCATATTCTGATGCGAATTCATCTAAAAAATAAGGAAGGATCGGTAGAGCGTTCGACTAGGAACCACAAGGTTCAGGGTTCGAAACCGGCCTTCGCCAAGTAGCACAGGGATTTGTGCAGTAAAGTGAGAAACGGATGGTATGTGTGGTGCTCCACCCCAGACGCCAAAACAATCTCGCGCAAGCGAAAAGGGGATAGACTCCCTTGCCGTATGACTGATATCGACTAGGCCACCCCAACGACTTACTGTATACATATTTTCAGCAGTGACTTTTCAATAAGAGACAGTGACGTATTGTGATGCTTAAGGATGGAATCATGGTGGCTAAAGAGTTAATGACATGAAACACTCCACTTTGGGAATTACCTAGGCTAGACGGGCGGTCAGAGAGGCCCCCTTCTATCAATCGGTTGGTCACGTCAAGAGACAGTGACGTATTGTGATGCTTAAGGATGGAATCATGGTGGCTAAAGAGTTAATGACACGAAACACTCCACTTTGGGAATTACCTAGGCTAGACGGGCGGTCAGACAGGCTCCTTCTATCAATCGGTTTGTCACGTCAAGCCTTATAATTGTCCCAGCCTTTTTGCCCTTAAGGCAACCCCCAACACTTTTTATCATACGTGTGCTAGAAAGCGGTGGCTGAGGATCTTAATGTTCTGGGTATGACGTTAAACTCTATCTGATGGTAAAGTTTCAATTTGAATGTTTCATTTCATGGATTGTTCATCCACCAGGATTCTGTCATTAGGCATCACAGTTCGCCACCCACAGCCAAAATGTGGGCCTGGTCATAATGTTGATACTATCAACATTAGTTGTAATATAATCCAACTGTAAAATAAGTAGCCCACTTTTACAGTTGGATCGTATTACAACTAATGTGGAAATTTATTTTCACATACTTGTCTATGAAAAAACTTTACATATGAATGTTTACTCCTTCGATGATATTTATCCATAAACACCACGGATTTACCTATAAAAGTGGGCTACTTATTTTACAGTTGGATTGTATTACAAATAATTTTGATATTTATATACACTTTTTATACAAATTTACACTTTTTTAAATTACTCTACACCAGACTTTTTTGAGTCTTATTTTATAACTATAATGCTTCTGATTATTTTTAAAATTAAAAATGAAGTTCATTTTATTTTTAAATAAAATTCATTTTATTTTTAATACAGACAGCGCATTTTTTGATTAATTCCAACGTTTGACTAGCAGCGTTCTGTTTTTGCTAACGGTCATTTTTCCCGTCTTATTTTTGTTGATGACCGACCCACGTGCGGTCGATGCATGATATTGCGAGGGTCCTCATAGTAATGAGGAAGGGCCGGTGTTGCTTTTTTAAACCGTCGAGAGGAAGGCCCCGAAACGGTTTGCACATTCTCTCCTGATGAGCCCATGCAGTTGTAAACATCCTTTGTTTTTTCATTTTATCATATTCATACTGTCGGATTAATTTCCATTTTATTTTCACACACACACACACACACACACACACACACACACACACATATATATATATATATATATATATATATATATATATATAAGAGAGAGAGAGAGAGAGAGAGAGAGAGAGAGAGAGAGAGAGAGAGAGATGAATATACCGGGGGAGATTAATCTGCGACTTGGGATCCCAATCCGGGAGAAGGACCTCCGCATTTATCTTAAGGGTTGTGGTTCGGAGTAATATTACGACAGGAGTTCGATCTCACTTAACTTCTTGGAATGCGGCTTTCATACTCTATGCAAAAACAACATGTCACCAATAGATGAACCCATGATCATACGAGACAGATGCTCTTATTTATGCTTCCTCTAGTTATTCAAATAAAAGTAAATGATTAACATTTTCAAACATTATTTCAGCTTTCAGTGTATATCCAAAGAAAACGGATCATCAAAATTTATTGTAGATAATTATGACTTTATTGGGGAACTTTAAGAAAGGGATTATTTTGTTTATTATTCTATTTCTGTGAAGTAAGTAATATCTAAAATCTATTAATAATAGAGATTCGGTCTTAATTTGTCTGCAACCGAAATTAAGTCACTGCCTACGTCGCATTATACCAAATCGTCAATACACAGAATAAAGAACAATCTTGTATTATATGTTCTTAAATTGAATATGAACTCCAACCCACGCCAGACAATATATTTACACCGCCCGGAAGGTGTTTTCATTTTCTTTTTGCAAAGAAATTTAGAAATAATATATTTAAAATATTATGAAAAAAAATACCATTTCCAAAGGTGATAACCGTTACGCTAGCGACAATTTAACTTATTTCCTAACATCATGACAATAAGTTTAAGGAAACAGACGGAATTACTCAGAGAAGAGACTCTTTTAATTGTTTATTTATTGTTTATTTGATCTATTTCGAAGAATTATAATATTTTATGCTTCAGAGAAAATGTCTGTTGTTTATTTCTTCTGTTTTAAAAGGTATATAATATTTCAAGCTAAAAATTCAATACATGTTTCTATGCAGTCAGGTGATTTTGAGGTATGTGTGTGTGGGGGGGGGTATAGCCAGTCTCTATTTTAGTAGGTGTGTCGTTATTGAAGGTCAGCGTTATCCCACTGTCTGGTTTTAATAAATAAACAATAACAACGTGGAATTTCCCATGTTTCTTTTTTGTTTTTTGCTTTTGTAAAATCAATTGTCATTTTTATTTCTGTATTTGCTTGTGTGTGTGTATGTGTACGTGTTTGTGTGTACGTGTGTGTGTGTGTGTGTGTGTGTGTGTGCGACTTTCTTTCTTTCTTTCTTTCTTTCTTTCTTTTCCACTTTTGTTCTTTCTTCTTTCTTTTTTCTTTCTTTCTTTCTTTCTTTCTTTCTTTTCCACTTTTTCTTTCTTTCTTTCTTTCTTTCTTTTTCCAATTTCTTTCTTTCTTTTTTCTTTCTTTCTTATATTTTTTCTGTGTAGCATGACCTTTTTTCCCCTTTCTTTATAATAAAAACGGAATGGTCCATTATTTATATAGAAATGAGGATGACACTCAAAAGAAATAAAGATTCGGCGGATAAGTGACCCAAGATAATCAGTATTTAGATTTTTACATTTCATCTTTGACGATTTGGACGGTCTCATTTTTAACCAGAGGGTGTTGCAAGATAATAATTGACGGAAGATTAAGGAACACCAATATTAGTATATAGATTGTCAGTTGTTGTATAGTTTCAATTATTTCTGTCTAATATCTACCCTGTTGGCTGTGACTGTAGAATACACCGACTGCGCCTCTGTAGAGGGGTAGAGTCTCCGCAATGGGCACAGGCCCACATTTTGGCTGTGGGTGGCGAACCGTGATGCCTAATGACAGAATCCTGGTGGATGAACAATCCATGAAATGAAACATTCAAATTGAAACTTTACCATCAGATAGAGTTTAACGTCATACCCAGAACATTAAGATCCTCAGCCACCGCTTTCTAGCACACGTATGATAAAAAGTGTTGGGGGTTGCCTTAAGGGCAAAAAGGCTGGGACAATTATAAGGCTTGACGTGACAAACCGATTGATAGAAGGGGGCCTTTCTGACCGCCCGTCTAGCCTAGGTAATTCCCAAAGTGGAGTGTTTCATGTCATTAACTCTTTAGCCACCATGATTCCATCCTTAAGCATCACAATACGTCACTGTCTCTTGACGTGACCAACCGATTGATAGAAGGGGCCTCTCTGACCGCCCGTCTAGCCTAGGTAATTCCCAAAGTGGAGTGTTTCATGTCATTAACTCTTTAGCCACCATGATTCCATCCTTAAGCATCACAATACGTCACTGTCTCTTATTGAAAAGTCACTGCTGAAAATATGTATACAGTAAGTCGTTGGGGTGGCCTAGTCGATATCAGTCATACGGCAAGGGAGTCTATATACTCCTTCAATGATATTTTATCCATAAACACCACGGATTTACCTATAAAAGTGGGCTACTTATTTTACAGTTGGATTGTATTACAAATAATGTTGATATTTATATACACTTTTTATACAAATTTACACTTTTTTAAATTACTTTACACCAGACTTTTTTGAGTCTTATTTTATAACTATAATGCTTCTGATTATTTTTTAAATTAAAAATAAGGTTCATTTTATTTTTAAATAAAATTCATTTTATTTTTAATATAGACAGCGCATTTTTTGATTAATTCCAACGTTTGACTAGCAGCGTTCTGTTTTTGCTAACGGTCATTTTTTCCGTCTTATTTTTGTTGATGACCGACCCACGTGCGGTCGATGCATGATATTGCGAGGGTCCTCATATCAGTGAGGTAGGGCCGGTGTTGCTTTTTAAACCGTCGAGAGAAAGGCCCCGAAACGGTTTGCACACTCTCTCCTGATGAGCCCATGCAGTTGTAAACATCTTTTGTTTTTTCATTTTATCATATTCATATATATATATATATATATATATATGTGTGTGTGTGTGTGTGTGTGTGTGTGTGTAAACATTATCCGAAACATTGTGCAATATACCAATAAAGACGAGTACAACAGTCCGAAAAGTCTAAATAATATGAATTTAGAAAGATTTTTTCTTACGAGATTATTATGAGTATTGTTAGTAAATATACAGATGTGTGTGTGTGTGTGTGTGCGTACGTCGTATGTAAACCGTTATATATATGGAAGTATATGTATTCAACAGTTCTAGAATACCAAACACACACACACACACACACACACAGACATGTATATATATATATATATATATATATATATATATATATATATATATATGTAATATAGTGAAAAAATTTGAAAAAACACAGGTTCAAATAAAATGAGTGATATTTATTCAGCCAACGCTGCTGTATTTCAATCTGTTTAGTAGATCTTCTTTAGAACCTTTGTTGATATAAGGAAAAATTATATCACAGAATAATAAGGTGACTTAGATCGGTTTGTTTATAATGTTTTGAATCGAAAGTCAGCGTTTCCGGATATAGATTCGAAAATTTATGAGACACCCAGAACAAACGCTTTTAAAGTCGAATATTTTTTCGTTGTGTGTGGGTGTATGTCAGAAAGAGATATACAGACAGAGACAGCGATAGAGAGAGAGACAGAGACAGAGACAGAGAGAGAGAATGGGAGAGGGAAAAGGATAGAGAAAGGGAGAAGGAGAGAGAGAGGAGGAAAAGGAGAAAGAGAGAGCGTGTGTACGGAATGCGAGCAGATAATCGCTTTTTATTTGGGCGACTGTGTGTCAGCAAAGGCCCTGAAGAAGATCTACTAAACAGATTGAAACACTACAGCATTAGCTGAATAAATATCACTCATTTTATTTAAACCTGTGTTTTTTCAAATTTTTCACTATATTACATAGCGTCGGATTCACTTCCATTTTTCTCTTCACATATATATATATATATATATATATATATATATATATATGTGTGTGTGTGTGTGTGTGTGTGTGTGTGTGTGTGTGTGTGTGTGTGTGTTCACAATACAAATTTCGAATTTAAAATATAACCTGATTCACACTAAATCTGGAGACGCAACAGCCAAAACTAGATACAATATTTATTTGAATCATTTCTAGACAGAATCTCAGAATTCAGAGAGACAGAGACTGAGAGAGACAGACAGACAGACAGAGAGACAGAGCAGAGAATGAGACTTAGACAGAGAGAGAGAGAGAGAGAGAGAGAGAGAGAGAGAGAGGGGGCGGGAGATTGAAGAGTTTGAAACTGATTTGTATGTTATGTTTCATAAGCAACCAGCCAGGCAAACTTCTTGGCTCTCAATAAATTTCAATTAGGTCAAACCTATCCTTCCTTAGAATTCTTACAAAATGATTTTAATGGTCTTTTTTCTTTCTTTTTTTAAATTTTCAGGACAAATGTTTTGTTTTGTTTTTTTTTTTTACTTTAATTAGCTTTGCAAACTCACATTTCACTTAATCCCAATTACTTACACGGAGCTCAATGTGTGACCCAACGGGTCACTTTTAAAAATATATATATATATGTATGCATGTGTATGTGTGTATATATATATATATATATATATATATATATAATATATATATATATATATGAATATGATACAAATGAAAAAACAAAAGATGTTTACAACTGCATGGGCTCATCAGGAGAGAGTGTGCAAACCGTTTTCGGGGGCCTTTCTTCTCGACGGTTTAAAAAGCAACCACCGGCCCTACACTCACTTGATATGGAGGACCCTCGCAATATCAGGCATCGACCGCACGTGGGTCGGTCATCAACAAAAATAAGATCGGATAAAAAATATAATAGTACCATAGTTATATAAGCAAAAACAGAGAACTGCATGCTGTTCAAACGTTGGAATATAATCAAAAGAAAATGCTAGGCTGTCTATATTATTAAAAATAAATGAATTTATTATTTAAATAAATAAACATACGTGAACCTTATTTTAATATTAAAAAAATAATCAGAAGCATTATAGTATTAAAATAGATCAAAAAAGTCTGGTTTGTAATTAGTAATTGAAAATAGATGTGGTGAGGATATTTCGTATATAGTGAAGGAAAAAGGTGTTTATATAAATATCAACATTATTTGAAATACAATCGTCCCCACGGCTGTACACACACTAGCCAGTCTCGAACACATCTAGCTCTGTTCTTATAGGTATAATCCGTTGTATCAAATTTCAACGCGCCTTAGCTTTTATAGTAACACGCAATATCATTTGAAGGTAAAGCTATATAGACTCCCTTGCCGGTGAGACTGATATCTGAACTCTAGTTCGCAACAAGAACAACCAAACCAACCTCGAAATAACATATCTCCCAACTTATAACATCTGAATATATCCGACTCGCAGCTTAGATTTCTTTTGCGAATAAGGAGACGGGAGGTGTATTCTTGTCTTAATTGCAAATTGTCTTAAGGTATTTTGATGTTAATCAGGTGGCTAAAGAGTTAATGACATGAAACACTCGCTCACTATTGCGTGATT
>CM042168.1:3749635-3757967 GCA_023376005.1 Doryteuthis pealeii
AATTGGTGATCATTATAACTAGACCGGCATGCGCTCATGTTGATTAGATGTTCGCAAATCGAAAACTCGCTGCTCTGCGATAACCCGGATGTTATGGGTTTGTGTTCGCGTATTACTCGGGGTATGTGCTGGTTAATTCTGACAGCCAATCTTTGAACCGTACGGCCAATATAAGTGGCTTCACACGCACACGTATATTTATAAACAAGTAAGCTTTGATTGAGTATTGGCAGTACGTCCTTACTAGCAGAGCGAAAAGCGGCCCTGGTAGAAAATATTGTTCTAACTTTGGCTGCGGGATAGCAACGGCCCACCGAGAAAGTAATTTTGTCGGCTAAAGTCTGACTAGCCGGTCCAACCCAAGGTAGAAGAATATACACTGGGCATTTGGATGGACCAAAAGGTCCATCACGATAGAATTTTGCCACAGTAATTCTAATTATGTCTGTGATGACATCCTCGGGATACCCATTATTTAAAAAAAGTTCCGTGATGTTCTTGAGTTCTCCATTGATTTTGTTACCTGAACAAATTTTAAGTGCTCGAAAGGTTAGGCACTTAATCAAATGTGCTTAATTGAAGACATACCTTATTTTGAAAATTAGTTAATTGATAATTAATTAATTAGGCGGGCATATCTGTTCAAATGTAAGGCTAAGCAAATCGAGAAATAGTCAATCTCTGTATGTACATTTCGGCTTATTATGCCTCATCAGCAGAGTTATAGACAGGAAAAGATTGACTTTTTCTCGATTTGTTTAGCCTTACATTTGAACAGGTAAGCGCGCCTAATTCATTAATTATTAATTAATAAATTTTCAAAATTAGGTATGACTTCAATTAAGCACATATTCTCCCAGAAATTGTCGGCTATCGTCATCTCAAACTGATTGTTTGTTTGTTTACTTCTCATATATATATATATATATATATATATATATATATATATATATATGAATGAGCCGGTTTAGCTCAGTAGGTAGACCATCCGCCTTGGAACCACAAGGTCCGTGCTTCGATACCGGCCCTTGCCAACTCAGCGTATGATTAGCACAGGGATATGTGTGGTAAAGTGAAGAGCTGATGATAGGTATGGCGCTCCACCTCAGACGCTAAGAAATAAACTTGTTGGTCTAGTTATATTGTATATATCTTATATTTTCTATGCTTGCCAAATTAGTTACTCTGTTGGCTGGGATAGAAAAATACACCGACTGTACCTCTGCTGAGGGGTAACATCTTCCCGGTGGAGCTACGTATTGACGGTTGATGGTGATACATGATGCTTAAGGATGGAATCCTAGTGGCTGAACCTTAACTTTTTGCAAATTTTTCAAACTTTTTAGTCGGTTATCCCCAATGTTTGGTTTGATTTCTTTGTTCAATGGCATATCAACCTTCGTGGGTTATTTGCTACCAATAACCATTTTGAAATGGTTATTGTTGAAGAAAATGGATATGGTGATCCGACTTTAAATCCAGGACGAGGCTGGTTGCATTTCAGATATCTCGAATACCCGTGGGAAATATATTCATCCAACTATTTCCCTCCAGCTATGAAGTAAATAACAGGGCAGACTGGGCTCTTTAACCCAGGTATATATATTTACCAACCCCTCCGCACGAGCAGGATGTGACACAAGGTCAATTTCTTAAGCGGAGTTCAACAGGTTTGAAATCAGAGTTTTCCTTCTCCTAGACCGGTTGCCTAACCAAGGTTAAAGAGCCCAGTCTGCCCTACTATTTACCCATAGCTGGAAGGAGAGTAGGATTCATACCTTTCCCAAGGGTATTAGCGCTAAGTGAAATGCAATTGCCACATCCAGGATTTGAACTCGGGGTGACGTGTCCATTTCCCATGACTTTAACCATTACACCACGCGCTTCCTAAAACCTTTAACCCAGGTATAGCAACCAGTATAGGAGAAGGAAAACTCTGAATTCAAACCTGTTAAACTCCGGTTAAACATCGACCAAGTGTCACATTCTACTTGTGCGGAGAGGCTGGTAAATGATCTCCCCCATATTCCACATATCTAATTCGGTAATAAAGGACTATTTGCTCGTAAATTCCTACCATAAAATAAACTGAACCCTCATTTTATGTCCGTGCTTTTGCAATAAATGTTTTATTTTTCTTGCACCCGTTATTTTACAATACTAAATATATTTTCTTTATTTTAAAGTGGCGGTTCGTTTTTACACTTCAACTTTTTACTCGTAAATTCCTACCATAAAATGCCCAAGCCTAATTCTATGGCAGGAATTTACGAGTAAAAAGTTGAATATTACCTTTTGTTGTTATTATTTCTTTTCTTTTTGGCTTTGTCCCAACACTATTACCCTTATGGCAAGCCCCAACCCTTTTTATCATACAGGTGCTAGAAGTCGGTGATTGAGGGTCTTCATGCCCTGGGTATGACGTTAAACTTTATCTGATGGTGAGGTTCCAGTTCTGGAAGTCTGGAGAACGTGGAGCACCCCTTCATCACCATTGCTCCCTGGTTCACTGTGACCCGGAGTGGTAGTACCTGTTAGGGTTCTATCTATTGGTTAAACAGAAAAATATGTTCATAAAAAATTGAGAACGAATTTATTTCAAAACTTTGTCGGCATTAAATAATCCGCCAAGGTTGATATGCCGTAAAACAAACCAAACCAAACTTAGTGGTGGAGTAATCCATAACATATGATACTTCACTTTGGCTTTTTGCTACGCTAGACGGGCGATCACATCAAGCCCTAGCACCTATATGATTGTACCGATCCCATTGTCTTTATAGCAATCCCTAACACATTTTATCATATATATGTGCTAGAGGGCGGTGACTGAGGGTTTTAATGCCCTGGGTATGACCTTAAAGAATGAGTTTTAAAAAAACAGAGTTTCAAAAAAATATTTAGTACCCATCAAGAATGAATAAAACAAAACGGCTTCGGCATAAAATAACTCCAATGGGTTGACATGCCGTAAAAACCAACCAACCATATATATATATTCTAATATATGTAGGAAGCGCGTGGTGCGATGGTTAAAGTCATGGGAAATGGACTCGTCGCCCCGAGTTCAAATCCTGGATGTGGCAATTGCATTTCACTTATCGCTAATACCCTTGGGAAAGGTATGAATCCTACTCTCCCTCCAGCTATGGATAAATAGTAGGGCAGACTGGGCTCTTTAACCTTGGTTAGGCAACCAGTCTAGGAGAAGGAAAACTCTGAATTCAAACCTGTCGAACTCCGCTTAAGAAATTGACCTTGTGTCACATCCTGCTCGTGCGGAGGGGTTGGTAAATATATACATATATATAAGATTTTTGGATGTTTGTTTATTTTAGAAACGTTGCTGAATAAAGTATATATTAAATTTTTACTTGAAAGCACTTACAACGCATGTATCGCACAAAATTCGACACCTTTTCCTATAGAAAATGAACTTGACAAGTGTAATCCCGGCAAAGGATGGCTCGGTGTGTAGAATACCGTACAGACTGCCTCGACTTTATTAAGTCTCATCAGCGGTATATACTAACGACCCCCCTCCGACAGAAATCGAAACCGGGACTTCAGCAGACACAGTGAACACAAAAAATGTAAAGTATGGCATCAGATAACCCACGAACGTTGATATGCCATTAAACAAAGAAATCAAAGTGTTTACTTTGAATTTTGTTGAGTTTTTTAAATCATTATTTGCTTTTTGTGCTATTTTGTCGTTTTTGTGTCTTTTGTACTCTTTTTGTTTTTTGTTGTTTATCTCCTTTGTCAATACTGGTGTTCCTAAATCGTTCGTCCGTTATCATCCTGCAACAACCTCTGGCTAACAATGAGACCGTCCAAATTGTCCAAGATGCAAAGCAAAAATATAAATGCAGATTATCAGGTGTCGCTTCATCACAGATTACTTATTTGTCCGATTTATTTTACCCAATTCTAAAAATTGTATCGCTTAAATTAAAATGTAATATAGTCCATGCGTGCGTCGTAAATTACCATAACAGTTTCTTTATATTTTTTCTTCTTTCTTTCTTTCTTTCTTTCTTTCTTTCCTTTTTCTTCAATTTTTCTCTTTCTTTCTTTCTTTCTTTCTTTCTTTGCTTTTTCTTTCTTTCCTTTTTCTTTAATTTTTTTTCTTTCTTTCTTTCTTTCTTTGCTTTTTCTTCAATTTTTTTCTTTCTTTCTTTCTTTCTTTCTTTCCTTTTTTCTTCTTTTTTTTCTTTCTTTCTTTCTTTTCTTTTTTTTCTTTCTTTTTTTCTTTTTTTTTTTTCTATTTTCTTTCTTTCTTTCTTTATTTCTTTATTTCTTTCTTTCTTTTTCTTTAATTTCTTTCTTTCTTATTTCTTTTTTCTTTCTTTCTTCTTCTTTCTTTCCTTTCTTTAATTTTCTTTCTTTTCTTATTTCTTTATTTCTTTCTTTCTTTCTTTCCTTTTTCTTTTTTCTTTTCTTTTCTTATTTTCTTTCTTTCTTTCTTTCTTTCTTTCTTTCTTTCCCTTTTTCTTTAATTTTCTTTCTTTTCTTATTTCTTTATTTCTTTCTTTCTTTTTCCTTTTTTTTAATTTTCTTTCTTATTTCTTCTTTTATTTCTTTCTTTCTTTCTTTCCTTTTCTTTTTCTTTCTTTTTCTTATTTCTTCTTTTTCTTTCTTTCTTTCTTTCTTCTTTCCTTTTCTTTAATTTTCTTTCTTTCTTTTCTTTATTTCTTTCTTCTTTCTTTCTTTCTTTTCTTTTTTCTCTTTCTTATTTCTTCTTTCTTTCTTCTTCTTCTTTCCTTTTTCTTTAATTTTCTTTCTTTTTTTCTTTTCTTTCTTTCTTTCTTTCTTTTCTTTCTTTTCTTTTTCTTTAATTTTCTTTCTTTCCTTTTTCTTCAATTTTCTTTCTTTTCTTTTTCTTTCTTTCTTTCTTTCTTCCTTTTTCTTTAATTTTCTTTCTTTTCTTCTTTCTTTCTTTCTTTCTTTTGCTTTTTCTTTCTTTTTCTTTAATTTTCTTTCTTTCTATTTTCTTTTTCTTTCTTATTTCTTTATTTCTTTATTCTTTTCTTTCTTTCTTTCTTTCTTTTTCTTTTTTCTTTCTTTTCTTATTTCTTCTTCTTTCTTTCTTTCTTTCTTTCTTTCCTTTTTCTTTAATTTTCTTTCTTTTCTTCTTTCTTCTTTCTTTCTTTCTTTGCTTTTTTCTTTTTTCTTTTTCTTAATTTTCTTTCTTTCTATTTTCTTTAATTTCTTTCTTTTCTTATTTCTTTATTCTTCTTTCTTTCCTTTTCTTTAATCTTTCTTTCTTTTCTTATTTCTTCTTTTCTTCTTTCTTTCTTTCTTTCTTCTTTCTTTTTCTTTAATTTTCTTTTTCTTATTTCTTTATTTCTCTTTTTCTTTCCTTTTTTCTTTAATTTTCTTTCTTTCTTTTCTTCTTTCTTTCTTCTTTCTTTCTTTCCTTTTTCTTTAATTTTTTTCTTTTCTTCTTTCTTTCTTTCTTTCTTTCTTTGCTTTTTCTTTCTTTTCTTTCTTCTTTAATTTCTTTTTCCTTTTTCTTTAATTTTCTTTCTTTCTTTCTTTCTTCCTTTCTTAATTTCTTTTTTTTTGTTTCTTTTTACTTTTTTTTGTGTATGAGATTTTTTTTTCTTTCTTTTCAACTGATTCTTGATTCAGTCGTTAACTTTATTCCTTTTTTATTTTATTTTTCGTTTCTGTTGTGGCCTGGTTAGGGAACAGAATAATGACACAAGAGAGGAAATGAGTTAAACAAGTATATTAACAAAGAACAGTAGTACAAACATATACAAATGAGAAGGTTACTCGCGAAAAGGTCAATCAACTATCCGAGCAGACTGCTGGAATATTGACTCTCGCCTAAGAGCAGTACCTGCTGCTGCTTATAGTTGGAAGAGTTCATGCCTTCGTGGTAAATTAGCATAACAGTTTCTTCATTAATTATCTTTCTTTCTTTTCTTTTTCTTTTTTCTTTTTCTTTTCTTCTTTCTTTCTTTCCAATTTCCTTCTTTTATTTCTTTCTTTCATTTTGCATTTTATGTGTATCAGACTTTTTCTTCGTTTCTTTTTCAAGTGATTTCTTGATTCCGTTGTTAAAAATAAAATAACGCAATAACTGACCTTGCCACTTTTCTCCTTTTCCCTCCTTTCCTTCGAAAAAAAAAAAAAAAAAAAAAAAAAGGAAATGTTAAAATGAAAATGAGAAATTCCCGCCATTTAATCCCACAATTCTTTCGGTTTGTCGGGACAACAATCATTTTCACTGCAGTTGGCGCGTGGCGGCAGCGGCGGTGGCGGGAGAATAGGGCATTTGTTTACAAACAAAAAACCACGTGACTGTGTGTCATCGATTGAAAGTCGGACACACACACGACCCACCCGTCTTCTCCCCCCTCTCTCTCTTCTTTCTCTCTCTCTCTCTCTCTTTCTCTCTCTTTGACCCTGGCCCCCACATTCTTCATTCTTTGTTTCCTTTCTCTTTCTCTGCTCCTGGCCCGCCTCTCCCCCATCTCTCTCTCCTCTCCTCTTCTCTCTCCTCCTCTCTCTCTCTCCCCTCTCTCTCTCTCTCTCTCTCTCTCTCTCTCCCCCTCTCTCTCTCTCTCTCTCTCTCCTCTCTCTCTCTCTCTCTCTCTTTGACCCTGGCCCCCACCATCTTTTCATTCTCCTTCTCTTTCTCTCCCTCTCTCCCCCATCTCTCTCTCCCCCATCTCTCTCTCCTCTCTCTCTCCCCCATCTCTCTCTCTCTCTTCCTCTCTCCTCTTTGACCCTGGCCCCCACATCTTTCATTCTTTGTTTTCCTTTCTCTCTCTGCTCCTGGCCCGCCTCTCCCCCATCTCTCTCTCTCTCTCTCTCTCTTCTCTCTCTCCCCCATCTTCTCTCTCTCTCTCTCTCTCTCTCTCCCTCTCTCTCTCTCTTCTCTCTGGCCCCAGGTCCCCACATCTCTCACTCTTTCCTTTTCTTTCTCTTTCTCTGCTCCTGGCATCTCCCCTCTCTCTTCTCTCTCTCTCTCTCTCTCTCTCTCTCTCTCTCTCTCTCTCTCTCTCTCTCACTTTCTTCTCTATCTCTGCTTCTGGCCTTTCTCTTTCTCTTTCTCTCTCTCTCTTTTCTCTCTTTCACTTTCTCTGCTCCTGCGACCCCCCTCTCTCTCTCTCTCCCCCCCTCTCTCTCTCTTCTCTCTCTCTCTCTCTGCTCCTTGACCTCCCAGTCTCTCTCCCCCCCCTCTCTCTCTCTTTCTCATCTCCCTCTCTCTGCTTTCTCTTGTCTGACCTCCACGCTCTCTCTCTCTCCCTCTCTCTCTCCTCTCTCTCTCTCTCTCTCATCTCTCTCTCTCTCCCCTGATTCGGTTATTTCAAAAGAATTATTTTTCACTGCACTAGATGAACCCTGGACATACACAAACAACAATAAACAAATACGCAATGTGTACAACAAAAAAAAAAATGAAAGAAAATACACCCAAGCACGCGTCTCCATTTTCGGACACAAGAAATTGGGGAATTTTCACACAATAAATCCTTAATATCTAGCTCGTTTCTTTAGAAACCTGTGTCCAGTGGCGTCGTCCATTGGAACGGTAAGATATTATTATTAGCGTGATTCCCGAGCCCCCCCCAGCAACACCTGCCACCTCGACTTAAAAGGGACAGGGCTGGGTTTATTGCCCAGCGCCTGGGGTGCCTCAAAAGAGAAGTATCGAAGGGATCCATGTAATTTTTAAACACGCCTCGTATGAGCTTCGGTTTGTACGTGGTTCAACTGGTATGGTGAGATGTCACTAGATTGACAATGTTGACATATTGGTTTTAACGGCATGGGAACCCATCTGGGGAAATCTTTTACGGAGAGGTTAGAGAATCGTGTTCATCGAATGTTTATATTTACACGTTTTGTTTCTTAAGAGTGTTGAAGATGCAAATTTAATTCGTTCCACATCGTCCTGAATCTGTAAAGCATCTTGAAGCTGACGGTAGGTGTGATGCTCCGTCATATCAAAAATAATATCACTGGTTTAACGCTAGCGAAAAGGGGATAGACTCATTCGTTGTTCGGTAGTCTTTACTTGTTAAATATAAATAAAGTGGTACCTCGACTTCCGTGTTTAATTCGTTCTACTCGTAACCCAATTGCCTCGTATATCAAATCAATTTTCCCCATTTGAATAGACTGAAATGTCATCAATCCGTTCCAGCCTATACAAAAAATAAAATAATAAAATAAAATAAAATAAGATAAAAACAAGAAAACTTGGATACATAGCATTGTAGCGATAAAGGCGTTATGCTAAGACAGTTCTAAGTGACAGTATCTCTAGGCTGCAGGTTCAATCCTGTAAGCGGGCATCTCTCTCTTTTTT
>CM042168.1:3758067-3773067 GCA_023376005.1 Doryteuthis pealeii
AAACTATATATATATGCAGCTACTATGCATTACCTCCATTTATCTAAGAAGTAGACAATGGCATAGTGTCCAAAGGAAAGCGAAGCTACAAAAAATTGTCCAAAAACAAAGTAAATCTACGTAGCTCGCGGCAGGTGAATACTGGAGATGAGGCTGTCCCCAAGCAGCAATCCCTCTCTATCACTGTCATTTAGTATAGAGGAAAAACAGACATCCAAGTTTGGCAGTGGATACTAGCCAGCGTTATTCTAACCCCACCGCATGTGGATATTTTTAGTTTGAAATTCTACTTGATGGGACTGAGTAGGACCTCAGCTGTTTAACTTTCTTTGGTAATTCGGTAACAGCTATCCATTGGTTTTTTTCTTTTGTTTTTCTTGTGTTTTTCTTTTTTGTTTTTTTTTTCTTTTTTTTTTTCTTTTTTTTTTGCACTTTTCTGATTCAGATTGAAGAAGAAGAAGGAAGAAGAAGAAGAGAAGGAAGAAGAAGAAGAAGAGAAAATGAACGATGATAGTCGATGATGCTTGCTGTGATGATGATGAAGATGATTGATGTAGTTTTCTTTTTCCTTATTCTTTGCACTTCGTTTCAAACGATTTAATTTTTTTCATCTTCTTTCGCAAATTCCATCTAGAAGTATTGTAAACAAGGTTTGTTTTGAATGGTTTTTTGCCGATAATTTTTTGGAGAATAAGTGCTTAATTGGAGTCGTACCTAATTTAGAAATTAATTAATTAATAATGAATTAGGCGGGAATACCTATTAAATGTATGGCTAAACAAATCGAGAAAAATCAATCTCTGTATGTACATTTCGGCCTATTAGGCCTCATCAGCAGAGCTATAGATCGGAAGACCGCCCTGTGCGTGATTCGAAACCGGACTGTCAAGCTGACAGGCCGATCCCATAACCAAACGAACTTCTTAGATTTTTATGATTTGTTTGATGAGGCCTAATAGGCCGAAATGTACATACAGAGATTGATTTTTCTCGATTTGTTTAGCCATACATTTAATAGGTATTCCCGCCTAATTCATTATTAATTAATTAATTTCTAAATTAGGTACGACTCCAATTAAGCACTTATATATATATATATATATATATATATATATATATATATATATATATATGAGGAAAAATGAGTAAAGAAAAGAAATGTAGATGGATAAAATGAATTTAATCGATATCACATTAATCGATATCACTTACACATGTGTTTCGGTCAGTTTATGTGTGTGAAAATGTTTCGCACACATAGAAGAATCGACCTTCATCAGATTTTTGGAAATATTCGAAAATCGAATTTTTTAAATTTGGAACGCTGAGAATAGAGACCGTTATGATTTGGATATTTGTTTTTTTTCCAGGGGTTATGGTACAAAATAGTTTTTTATTATTACAAAAATAAAATAAATAAAAAATAAATAAATAAATAAATAAATAAAATAAAAATAAAGTGTTATTATTTATCAATAACATGTTGAACATTTTTCTCTGAGCTTAGTTTATGTTTTGAAAAAATCGGTGAAATCTTAAATGTTGTTTTTTCCCAACGAATTTTTTCATTCAAAATAAATGTTCACTCTGATGAAGGTCGATTCTTCTATGTGTGCGAAATATTTTCACACACATAAACTGACCGAAACACATGTGTAAGTGATATCGATTAATGTGATATCGATTAAATTCATTTTATCCATCTACATTTCTTTTCTTTACTCATTTTTCCTCATATTGTCGGATTCAATTCCTTTTCCATTTTCACACACACACACACACACACACACACACACATATATATATATATATATATATATATATATATATATATATATATATATATATGTGTGTGTGTGTGTGTGTGTGTGTGACTATACACAATGCATTTATATAGCAAAGTTTTCTCCAATAGATTTATATAGTAAAATTATTTACAATGAATTTATGTTGTAAAATCAATTACAGTACATTCCTAACAATGCATTCAGCAAAATAATTCTATACATATATTATATATATATTATGGACTCTCCCGTCGATTTTCGACGTATGAGGCTTCATACACACAATGAACACCCACACAGTGATTTGTTTATAGTGGTGAGGGCTTGTGTTGGACCATCCACACTTTTTGGCACAGTTGATAGGAAAGAATTGGTGCAATTCGAAACACGGTGTCTGTGGGTGACTTATTATATATATATATATATATATATATATATATATTATATATATATATATATATATATATACTATTTATTTATTTATTTATATTACGAAGGCAATTACAAGGCGAATAAAAAAAATAAAATAATGTCCAGAGACTGTTTTTTTTTTTTTTTCAAAAACAGTCTCTCCAGATGAAGTTTCTTCGAAATTGATTAGACACTGGACATTATTTTTTTTTTCATCATCATCATCATGTCGCGCATGCAGCACGGATATCCATGACAATCTTTCGCCAGCCTTCCCTATCATTCATTACACCTGGAAGCTCCTCTGCGGAGCAGCCAGCATCTTCACATAACTGGTCAATGTAGGTCCTTGCTGGGCGCCCCACACTTGCATGTCCATGTGTTGGCTTCCACAGGAGAACGTCACTTATGAGTTCATCCTTGCTTCTCCAGCAGAGTCCTGCATGCCTTGTCCGTCTCACTCGGATGGTTTGTGAGATGGGAGGCAAGTGACAGTACAGCTGTTTCCTTGTGGGGTGCTGTTTCCACGACTTATTCAAGACTGCACACAGAATTCTTGTGCAGCTCCCATCTAGCTTATTCTCAAGACGCTTTGTTAGGGTCCAGGTGGTGCAGCCATATAACAGCACTGACACAACCACAGCCTGGAAGAACTGTCGCTTCAGCTTGTCAGGGAGATCGGACCTCCATATGACTGATAAACTATTTGTGGCCGCCCATGCCTTTGCTATTCGTGTATTAACATCGCTCTCTGTGGAGGAGATATTACCACCTAGGTACGTGAATTGTTCTACTGGCTTAAGAGGCTTGCCGCTGAGTGTGGAGATGTTTCCTTTATTTTTGAAACTCATGAACTCTGTTTAACCGGAGTTCACATAGAGGCCTATATTCTTTGCTGTCTCCTCTAAGCTATGTAGCAGTGATTCAGCCTGTGCCGGTGTATCTGCAAGAAGTGCAAGGTCATCAGCATAGTCCGCATCTGTGATTGTTTGTGCGGGATATCGCCTGCTTCTTGCCCTTTTTAGTGTGAAACCTTTTTCTTTCATAACAACGCATCAAGCAAATTATCAGATTGTATTATATATATATATATATATATATATATATATATATATATATATATATATATATTAGGGTAGATCGATCTTCAACTTTTTTTTTTTTTAATATCTAATTTATTCAACCGGGGTAAATTGGGTATTATAGGAACTGACACAAAAAATTGCTTCAAAATCATTATATATATATATATATATATATATATATATATATATATACTATCTATTTATTTATATTACGAAGGCAATTACAATGCGTATAAAAGATAATAATAATGTCCAGTGTCTAATCAATTTCGAAGACACTTCCTCTTCAGAGACTGTTTTTTTTTGTTTTTTTGTTTTTTCAAAAACAGTCTCTGCAGATGAAGTTTCTTCAAAATTGATTAGACACTGGATATTATTTTCTTTTTTTATACACATTGTAATTGTCTTCGTAATATAATTAAATAATAATATACTTAACAACGCTTCAAACAAATTATCAAATTCTATTATATATATATATATATATATATATATATATATATATATATATATATATATATGTTGTGATGTTTTAAGGGGTCAAATAAGAACAAAACGACGGGTAACAAATGTAGGAAAATGTATTAACAGAAAGTAGACAAATACAATACAAATAAGTGGAAATTACGTCCGACAAATAGAATTGTGAGCTGACTCGCATTGGCTTACTCGCATTGACTTACTGCCAAGCCACAATTGTTCCTGTTACTTATAGCAACCCGTCGGCGCATTTCATTAGTCTTATCGCCTATAGCAATATATATTAGGGTAGATCGATCTTCAACTTTTTTTTTTAATATCTAATTTATTCAACAAAAAATTGGGTCTTTAATTTTCAACAATTTTTGAGCATTTAGTTTTAAAAATCGTCTAATATGCCTTTTACAGCACCGGTTTAGTTCAATCGGTAAATCAACTGTGTGGTAAGGGGATTAGCTGACGGTAGATGTAGCTCTCCACCTCAGTTGCAAAACAATCTGCTTGGACTAGCACTAGAGAAAAGAGTATAGGATCCCTTGCTGTTTGGCTAATAAAATAAACCTCTCTACCAACTTTCTTGCTTATGCCTTTCATAAAAATATTGATGGACTCTCTCGTCGATTTCGAGGTATAAGGGTTCATCCACGAAACAACCTACACAGTGATTTGTTTATAGTGGTGAAGGCTTTTGGCACAGTCGATAGGAAAGAATCGGTGCACAAGGAATGCCACAAAACCAATCAACGACTAACTGATTCAGAGTTTTCCTTCTCATAGACTGGTTACCTATCCAAGGTTAAAGAGATCAGTCTGCCCTACTATTTTACCCATAGCTGGAGGGAGAATATATGTATTCATACCTTTCCCAAGGGTATTAGTGCTATGCAAAATGCAACCAGTCTTGTCTAGGATTTGAACTCGGGTCGATGAGTCCATTTCCAACAACTCTAACCATTATGCCACGGGCCTCCATAATCTTACCGGGAGTAAGGGAAAATGATGGAAGAGTTAGTTTCAAAGTTGTTCTATTTTTCAATCATACCCCTCTGTTCCAAATATTTTTTATCTGAATTCTTATTCAGTTTCATTAGCCTTTCCATGAATTTTATCATATTAAAACTTAAATACTTGCCTCCAAAATCTTTGGGTTTTTTTTATACATTTGCTTCAAAATCTTACCAAAAGTAAAATTTTAAGTATAATTATAACCCACACCCCACCCTAACAGCTCAGACGAGCTGCTTTTTACCTCAGTAATTGAGATACGCCGGTAATAACATTGCATGCTCAGTCGGTAGAGCGTTCGGCTAGAAACCACAAGGTTCCTAGTTCGATACCGGTCCTCGCCAACTCAGCGTTATGAGTAGCACGAGGATCTGTGCGGTAAAGTAAGGAGCTGATGGTAGGTGTAGCGCTCCACCTCAGATTAAAAAAACAATCTCCTTTGTCTAGCGCTATTGAAAAGGGGATAGACTCCCTCGATGACTAGCTGATACCGACTTTAGGCCGCCGCGTCGACTTATATTGTTGTAGGGATATTTTTTCTGTTATCAATGGAAGAAAAGCAAATAAGTATGAACTCTGCGAGAAACAAATAATATTAAGCACATATTTATTAAAATCAAATTTTTTAAGATCAATATGCAAATTATCCTTCCCATTCACACTGTAAACCGCTGTTTTGTTGTATATATAAATACAACTGTATGTTATTTGTATGTTGATATGGTCAACAGTGGCCTCGGCCTCTGGACCATTGATACAATTAACGGCGTCGATCCAGGGGGCCATCCCCCAGGCAACACCTGCCCCTCGATTTAAAGGGCAGGGCTGGGTTTATTGCCCAGTGCCTGAGGCGCCCCCCTTGAGGGGGAATGCCGACGGGATCGACGCAATTTTTCACCTGCCACTCCACGAGCTTCGGCCGTGGGTGGTCCCACGTTAATAGGGACTTTGTGCCTGACCCGTACAAGTGGGGTACGCGGTAAATATCATGTAGATATGGTCAACAGTCTTAATGATGTAAAACAATTTTATTAATAATTAAGGTTTAAATAAAAATAAAATCATGGAGAATGGGATGCACATAACAAAGGAAATTGTGGTTTGTATAGTAATATAGTTTCGGTTACAGACAGACAAACATACAATCTCCATAATAATAACTAGCAAGTATATGCACCCTCCGGGTGCAAGTATTTAAGTTTAAATGTAATAAAATATTGGAGTAAATCAGAGAGGCTAATGAAACTAATTAAGAATTCAGATAAAAAGATTTGAAACGGAGGGGGAATAATCGGAAAATAGAACAACTGAAATTTACTCTTTCATCACTTCCGTTTTTCAATGCTAAATTTTCCTAATTTAACTATTTAGTTAAAATAGGAAGTAAAGAATAAAATTACAGTTATTTCTTCTTGTTAATGAATTTCTTTTAGGATTTATTGAGGAGAATTTTACTCATATTCATTAAGATAAAACCAAACAATTAGAAATCAATAAGACCAAGCACATTTTTATTAAAATCAGTTTTTTTAATATCAATATGCAAATTCGCTTTATGTTTACACTGAAAACTGGTATTTTGGTGTATATATAAATAAAATTGCATGTAAATTTAGGTAAGGCCAACAGTATTAATAATGTCAAACAGTTTTATTATTAATTGAGGTTTAAATAGAAATAGCATCATGGAGAATGTGACGTAAATAACTAAGGGAATTGTGACTTAAGTGGTAATATAGTTTCGGTTACACACAGAAAAACACACAATCTCCATTATAATAAGATATATAGATATATATATATATATATATATATATATCTTATTATAATGGAGATTGTATGTTTTTCTGTCTGTAACCCAAACTATATATATATATATATATATATATGTGTTGTGTGTGTGTGTGTGTGTGTGTGTGTTTGCCCTACTTAAAAGCTATCAAAATCTGATACGCATGCCGATTTGACTCAGCTGTAGATAACAAAAGTTTGGCTTCTCAGTTAAATGGCGTATCTTAGCATAAAGAATAATCACATATATATATTATATATATATATATATATATATATATATATTGTGAGGGTCAGCAGTTTCCTCCCACATTGTGCATGCTATCAAGAAGACATTTTATTTGTGTTTTCTCGTATGTGATACTGGTCCAGTCATGTTGCGAATTATGAAGACACACTGACAGATGGAATTTTCTCCGCTTGGGGTGGTCACTACTAAAATAGGCTCAGTCCTAATTAGTGATCTATTTCCCTAACACAAGGGTGTGTTGTTGTTTTATTGTTTGTCTGTTTTTTTTTGTTTGTTTCTTGTTTGTTTTGTAGGTGGGAGTTCTATGGTTAGTGCATTAATTATTAAAGATGTTCAGTATATACGTGTTAGTGTTAAGTACTATTTTATTTATGTTAGGTTATTTATTATATTCAAATTTTTGATGGAGTTATTTCTATAGCAAAATATGACAATCTGATTTTCTATTCATTCTAATATTAAAATTTGAATAATTCTTTAAGTTCAACAATTTTAGTCATTTTTCTTTTATCAGAGTCCTTATAATAGAGAAGGTACTCAATATTTTGTATCCAAGCACTTTCAACCATGTCCATGGTCGTCTTTAGGGAAATTATTGGTGGTAGTTGTTGTTTGTTTGTTTTTTGTGGTGTAAGTTTTATTTATTTGGAAAGGTTTATTACAGTTTTTTGTGTGTGTGGTTGCAGGTTTATTCAGTTATTATTCATAAAGTTTGAGGCCTGTGGTGTTAAGTTGGAGGCTGTGGTGTTAAGTTGGAGGCCTGTGGTGTAATGGTTAGAGTCATAGGAAATGGACTCGTTGACCTGAGTTCAAAACCTGGATGAAGCTACAGTTCACATAGCACTAATATCCTTGGGAAAGGTATGAATCCAACTAATCTCCCTCCAGCAATGGGCAAATAGTAGGGCAGACTGGTTAGGCAACCAGTCTAAGAGAAGGAAAACCCTGAATTCAAACCTGTTAAACTCTACTTGGGGTGGTCACTACTAGAATAGGCTCAGTCCTAATTAGTGATCTATTTCATCTACATGAGGAGTGTAGGGACCCGGTTTGTTTGGAGATTGTGTAGCTGATGGGTTGAAGATCCGAGTTATGGGTCCCTAAAATTTATATGTATAAGGACTACGGAAAATGTAGTTTCCATAGGTAACAAAAGAAGAAGACATTGATAAAGGAAACAAACTTTATATACATAAATACAATTAATATAGTTTCATTGTTCTTTCAGTGGTGTTGCAGTCTGACTGTGTCTGTGCATAGTTGTGTGTGACAACTGTGACATGGTGTTTATATTAGTGTGATTGCTTGTGTCAACATATTAGTAGTTTGTCTGTGATTGGAACTTGTGATTGAAATTTGTTGTTGTTGAGCGAGAGAGAGAGAGAGAGAGAGAGAGAGAGAGAGAGAGAGAGAGAGAGAGAGAGAGAAATAGGAGACAAAAAATTAGACGGACCTGTTGAGTCGTATTTGATGTTTTCGGACGTTCCCACTGTCGAGTTAAGAGCATCCTCTCAAACTCTGTTGAGTCAGGAAGAGCGAAAGCTCCTCACTGTCTCTGTGTCTCCCCTCTTGTCTTTCTACTAAAAGGGTCTTTTTATAATTTTCATATTGTCTTTGTCTACGTGATGATTAAGCTAAAATATTCCTCAAATATCAGGTGATTTGCAATGATGCAATATCGAATGATTTTGGTAACTGTGGAATTCTGGTGACATAAATTATTGGATGAATTTAAACCATTGTTTCTATTGTTTCTAAAATATTTCTAAACTAATATTTATTCGATTCTCTTTTGTTTACCTAATTCTAAACTCATGACATACCATTGTAAATCTAGTTATTTAAGAAAACTTAATTATTTTAATTTGGTCAATTCCACATGCCGTAAAAATATAGGGGCAGATCCCTATAGGAGTGTTTGTTTTTGTAGGTGGGAGTTCTATGGTTAGTGCATTAATTATTAAAGATGTTCAGTATATACGTGTTAGTGTTAAGTACTATTTTATTTATGTTAGGTTATTTATTTTTTTATTTAAATTGCTTCTAGGATTTGTAGGCGTCTTTTATTGTTATTTTATAGCGGATTTTATTATAGTCAGAGAGGATATAAAAGAAATAAGCATTTTTATTGAAATGTTCTGTCTATCTATTGATACATTTTATTCAACTAATTCAAATCTAATTCTAACTTTTTATATTTCTCTTCTTAAGGCAGTGTATTTAAGGCTATTAATACTTATATATAGTTGCACCCCCCCCAAAAAAAAAACACCCTTTGGGCATTGTAAAAGTTAATTCCAAAATCATCTAAAAGCCCCGCCCTTTTGTAAAAATATATAAACATATCTTTGAAATCTTATATTTATTTTTAATGATAGACATAAACGAATAGTTTTGCTGTCAATATTTAAATGAACATGTTTTTTTTTTTTTCTAATAAAAACAAGTTTCTAACAATTAAATTCAAATTAATTCAAATATTCAAGGTTTTTCTTTTTGGGGTGTCAAAACTGTTCTATTTTGATTATTTTCTGTCATAAAATAAAACTTTAAGACAGACAATAATCAAAACAAAACAGTTTTGTTTTTTCACTGTATAATAAAATATAAAATTGAATGCAGAAGAAGATTATGTGATTATTTCTTATTTGTAAATAATTTTCTCGTAAAATTCTATACGTTAGATAACTTTGAATATATATTGAAATAAAATGATACCAAGCATGTATTTATTAAAACTTGTTTTTTAATGGAACCTGCAAAATTCGAATAAAATATATTTTCTTTCTAATAAAACCAAGTTTCTTACAGTCGAATTCAAATTAATTCAAATATTTAAAATTTTTGTGTTGGGAGGATTTTATTGTTATTTTATAGCGGATTTTATTATAGTCCATGAGGATTTTCTTTAATCTTGCCCAGACAACCAGTCTAGGAGAAGGAAAACTCTGACTTCAAACCTCTTAAATCTCCACTTGGGGCGAGGTCACTACTAGAATAGGCTCAGTCCTAATTAGTGATCGATTTCATTCTTTTTTTTTTTTTTTAATTTAATGATTTTCTTTAAACAAGATCTTTAATTTAATCTCTGTTGCACGACGATATAATTAAATAAAAGAAAGAAAGAAAATAGAAAAGAAGCTATAATATAATTTTTTGTTGCAATTTCCTTTTCACAGTCAATGAAGTCAAATTTGTTTTGTGTTTAAGGGGGGAAAGGGGGAGGGGGTTAGGGTAAATCGACATTAGATGACTCATTGGTGATTGTAATAAAAAGACTTACTTATAATACGCACCAACCTGCCCCCCTTCCACCCCCAACCCCCATTACATCGCTCCTCTTTCATTTCCCGCATCTGCTTTACAATACCAGCCCTACTCCCCCACCCACACTTTGCAACAATCCTCTTTTTTTTTCTTCTTCTTCTTCTTCTTCTTCTTCTTCTTCTTCTTCTTCTTCTTCTTCTTCTTCTTCTCCACTCGCTTCTTCTTCTTCTTCTTTCATTCTTTCCTACGCTTCTTCTTTCATTCTTCTTTCTTCTTCTTCTTCTTCTTCTTCTTCTTCTCTTCTTCTTCTTCTGACTTGAAATGGAACCTCTTCCTTCTCCCCCTCTTACCTTCCTCCTCTTTCAGACTCCACCTCCTCTTCTCGTATGCCTACTCCCATCCTCCTTCCACTCCCCTTCTACATTTTTGTTCTTTGTTCCTTGGACGTTGAATCCATTTTTTCTTACCATTTCTTTTCTTCTGGGAATATTTTTTTAAAACGTGATTTCATTTTTAAACTTCCACGCACGAACCTTCTTCTTCTTCTTCTTCTTCTTCTTCTTCTTCTTCTTCTTCTTCTTCTTTCACCTTCTTCTTCTTCTTCTTCTTCTTCTTCTTCTTCTTCTTCTTCTTCTTCTTCTTTTTGAATCTCGATTCTTTTAGTGAAACATGCCTGATAAAGAGATTTGGGTGTGTCGCACCGGATTAGTAACACACTTGAATAATTATCGACACAGATGACACAATTTGATTAACGAAAAAATGTTGTGAGCTCGGCATGAATATCACGTCATTAATCTGACGAATACACAAATTACACATCCGCGGAACAGGGGAAGTTAAATATAATATATATATATATATATATATATATATTATATATATATATATATATATATATATATATATAGATGTGAGCCAGGTTTCAGGTTATTTCACCATCGTCAGGCTACTCAATCTCCTGGTGTTTATTTGAAGACATTTTGTGTTGTTATGTTTATGGACCGCAAATTACGTCGGTTGAATATTGCACACACACACACACACACACACACACACACACATATATATATATATATATGTGTGTGTATGTGTGTGTGTGTGTGTGTGTGGATTAGATGATATGAAAAACATATATGTTGTTTTACTGAATTTATTTCCTCAGTATTACATTGCCGATATTGCAATATTTTGATTTAATCTTTTTAATATCAATATTTAATTTTAAGATTTTAATATGCTCTGAAGAAGATCTTTTTGAAAAAATCGAAATATTGCAATATCGGTAATGTAAAGTTGAAGAAAAAAATTCAGTTAAACAATATCTGTGTATTTTTTATATCATCTTATCTGTACATACCATCGGATTCATTTCCTTACTTATGACTTATATATATATATATATATATATACCAAACCCTCCACACGAGCAGGATATGACACAAGGTCAATTTCTTAAGTGGAGTTCAACAGGTTTGAAATCAGAGTTTTCCTTCACCTAGACCAGTTGCCTAACCAAGGTTAAAGGGCCCAGTCTGCCCTACAATTTATCCATAGCTGGAAGGAGAGTAGGATTCATACCTTTCCCAAGGGTATTAGCGCAAAGGGAAATGTAATGACCACATCCAGGACTTGAACTCGAGGCGACGAATCCATTTCCCATGTATTTAACCATTACATCACGCGCTTCCTTATATATATATATATATAATTAATGTTGATATTATGATTTCACACTCATAACTTCAAGTTTCTTGGTAGTCCAATCATCAGATGAGAAGTGGTTGAGATGTCAAAAACCAGTCGTGAAATGGTAAAAATCAAATTGTTTAGCGTTTATATGCAGCGTTTTTCACGCGATGGGAAATGTAAAGCTAAAAATTGTTTTTTTAAACTGTGGCTTGTTTAACGTTTATGTGACGTGGATTGTATTCACGTGATGTAATGTCATGATCTTAAATTTGTATTTAAAAAACATTATAATCAAACAAACTTGCATTGGTGTTAATGCACGCGGTGTTAAGATGATTTTTTTTTTTAAATAAATAAATAAAATAAAAAAAATTTTTTAAAAAAAAGGAGAGCGAAAATTCAGGGATCAATTAGGGTCAGGTGGTAAGTGACACAGTAAAAATTTGTTTAAATGCCTACATTTCGAAACGAGTTCACTTCTCTTATTTAATAAGTTATTGTTTGCATTTTGTAATATGCACAACTTTTCTTCTAAGCAAAGATCGCAACGTTGTCCGCCTTTGTATGCCTGGGCTTTTTTTATTATTTCCCATTTTACTGTAGGTGTTCTGCCCGTTTTTTCCTTGATCTGCCATATATATTTTGATAAGGTGGTACTATTTTCATATCTTTTGTTGTTGAAACTTAAATTGTGGTTATACCACCGACTTTTCACATGAGTGTGAAATCATAATATCAACATTAATTATAAATCTGCTCTGCTTTATTAGCATTGAGCACCTTTCCATGCAAATACTTTTCTCATTTTTTCATTCACTATTCATTATATATTATATATATATATATATATATATATATATATATATGGGAGTTTGTGTGTGTTTGTATGTCTAGTGTTTAGGCATATATATATATATATAGATATATATATATATATATATATGTATGTATATATATATATATATATATATATATATATACGTATATTATACACACACACACATATATATGCATTATCTATCTATTTATCTATCTACCTATATATATATATATATATATATATATATATATATATATATATACCTGAGTGGATTACCAAAGGATTCGCTATCGGAGTACTCTTTACCAAGAATCCACTGGCCAAGGATGGCCCTTACAAATTTAACACACACACACATATATATATATATGTGTGTGTGTGTGTGTGTGTGTGTGTGTGTGTGTGTGTGTGAAAATGGAAATAAATCTGAAGGTATGTTACTATGGAAATATAAAAAGCAACTATTCAGAGGATGTGTTTATGAATGAATGAATTGTCCTGTCTCCGTTCGAGCGTTAAAATTCTGAGGGACTTCGAGATATAGACGGATCACCTAAACCTTGCTAGGAGACCGGAACTAGTACTGATTGACAAGAAGAAGATAACCTGTCATCTCGTGTATTTTGCCGTTCCGGTACAAGTGATAACCTACTCGCTTCACCATGTGTGTGTTCATTGTGTTAAACTAACGCAATGAACACATACGCGTAATCGACTCGATTAATCCAGAGGATTTAACCCTGAAGATCCTTATGGTGAAACTCGAGTAGGTTATCACTTGTACTTATAGTATAATAAATTTTGTCTACTAAAGTATTGAGCACTTTGTATTTGTTATATCACTGACTTACCTTCCTGAATTTTCCTAACCATCGTGACCATATTCACCGGTAAGTCACCTTTTCCATTATACATACATATATATATATATATTGGAGGATATGTGCTTAATTGAAGTCATACCTAATTTTTGAAAATTAATTAGTAATAATTAATAAATTTAAGCGGGCATATATGTTCAAATGTAAGGCTAAACAGATCGAGAAAATGTCAATCCCTGAATGTACATTTCGGCCTATTAGGTCTCATCAGCAAGGTTATAGACATGGGAGACTGCTCAGTCGAGGTTTCGAGTCACACACGGAGCAGTCTCCCATGTCTATAACCTTGCTGATGACCTAATAGGTTGAAATGTACATTCAGGGATTGACATTTTCTCGATCTGTTTAGCCTTACATTTGAACATATATGCCCGCTTAAATTTATTAATTATTAACTAATTAATTTTCAAAAATTAGGTATGACTTCAATTAAGCACATATCCTCCAAAAGTTGTCAGCTAAAAGCCATATCAAATAAAAACAATGTTTATTTACGTAAAAAATTATTTCTGATATATTTTAGGAAAAAACTATTTTAAACATAATTTCATCAACAAGTGAATAAGTACCAACATTTTCGTGAAAAATTCAGTCTTAATTGATTTTGCATAGAATTCTTTTAAAAGCCTCTAGCCGTAACTTGTTTTTGGCTACGTTAAATTTCAATTGATTTAATGGTGCGAAAATGTAAACATTGTTTTCGTTCATCATTTTCATTATTTTCCTAAGCTGAAAATCTTCAGGAATTTTTAAAAATGTTTCTTCTTTTGAATGGTCCAAAAATTTAGAATATAATATTAACCTTCATTCAAGTTTCCTCGTGTTAAATATAGGCGGGGGGGGGGGTCAGATTGGGCGTCCCTAGCATACTGAAATCGAATATTTACAAAGTTTATAATCTAAGTTTTTAATTCAAGATATGAAAGAAATATGTGAGAATTCTTCTGTAGATAAAAGAAAGATTCTGTCCTCATGACAGATTTAACCGTTGCCAACATATTTTGGGTTTCACCCGGCCATAACTAACATCATTGTGAGAAATCTCTATTCTGCTTGTTGTTAAGTAAAAAGCGTTCGGACATGCAAAAGTTTATACGCCGGGAATTTTGTCAGTGGCAACAAATTGTGTTTCGTTTCCTTTTCTTTTTGTTTTACCACCGATATAAATTAGATTTGAGGAGTAAACATCTTTTTAACACTCCTAAAAAAAGTTTGCAGGTTTTATTGTTTAACAATGAATGAAAAAATATGCAACACGTTTTGTTGTCGTTTGAAAAGATAATGACGAAGGAAAGAAAAACTGATAGAGGGAATAAAGAAGATAAAAAGAAAGAAAGAAAGAAGTGAATAATAAGAAAGAAAGAAAGAAAGAAAGAAACAAAGAAAGAAAATTAGGAGTGAATAATGAGAAAGAGAGAAAGAAAGAAGTGAAGAATGAGAAAGAAAGAAAGGAAGAAAGAAGTGAATAATAAGAAAGAAAGAAAGAAAGAAAGAAAGAAAGAAAGAAAGAAAAGAAGTGAATAATGAGAAA
>CM042168.1:3778067-3780567 GCA_023376005.1 Doryteuthis pealeii
TCAATCCACCTGGGTTGACTATGTTATGATCGCCCTTAACCAGAATTGAACCCGCAACCTAGAAATGATTGTCACTTAGAACTCTATTGACTCAATACTTATATCTATTGCGCTATGTGTCCATAGCCGAAACGTTGAGCATATAACAATAAAGACGAGGACAAAAAATTGAAATAATACAAATTATCAAGCTGTATCTCAAAAATTCAGTTAAATAGTCAAAAAGTGTCACCCCCCACACACACACACACAAAAGAAAACAGAAACAAAAAAAGATTTTTAAAAAAATCGATTTTTTTTGTCTACAATTGCAAATGCAGCCCAGTCGGTTGAGACATTAGAATACACAGACTGCACCTCTACATAGGAGTAAGCCCCCAACCCCCTCCAATGGGGCCAGCTGTTGGCCGTGAGTGACGATCCGTGATGCTTAAGAACGGAATCCTTGTGGATAAGCAGTACATGACATGTAACACTCTACTTACGCCCTTACTTAGGCTAGAAGGGTGGCCGAATAGGCCCTTCCCCCCCCCCGAACGGCTGGTCACGTCAAGCCCTAGCACCTACATGATTGCCCCAACCCTGTTGCCTTTATGGCAAGCCCCAACACCTTTTTATCATATGTGTGTTAGAAGGGGGGCTGAGGGTCTTCATGTCCTGGGAATGATGTTAAACTCTATCTGATGGTGAGGTTCCAGTTCTGGATGTCTTGGAAATGTCGAGCACCCTTTCACCACCATTGCTCCCTGGTCCACTCTGACCCGGAGTGGTATTACATGTTAGGGTCCCATAATGAGTTAAATATAATTTTTTTTACAAAAGAAATTTGAGTTTAAAAATGTTTTTATAAACTATCGTTACGAATCTTTCAAAACGTTGCCAACATTAAATGACCCACCGAGGTTTGATGTGCCGTAAAACAAAACAAAACAAACATCTACAAGTGACAAAAAAGAGTACAGGAAACTAGGGTGGAGAAATAGTGTCAGATAGAGAGAGGGGGGGAGAAAGAGGGGGGAGAGATAGTGAGAGAGAGAGAAAGAAAGAGTGAGAGGGGAAGAGAGAAGGAGAGGGAGGGAGAGATAGTGAGAGAGAGAAAGACAGAGGGAGAGGAGAGGAGTGAAGGAGAGGAGGGGGAGAGAGGGGATAGTGAGAGAGAGGGGTAGTGAGAGAGAGGGGGTAGTGAGAGAGAGAGTGAGAAGGGAGGAGTGAAGGAGAGGGAGGGAGAGAGAGGGGGTGAGAGAGATGGTAGTGAGAGAGATGGGGTAGTGAGAGAAGAGAGAGAGAAAGAGAGAGTGAGAGGGGAGGAGAGAAGGAGAGGGAGTGAGAGAGAGGGGGATAGTGAAAGATAGAGGGAAAGAGAGAGTGAGAGGGGAAGAGAGAAGGAGAGGGAGGGAGAGAGAGAGCGGAGATAGTGAAAGAGGGGGAGAGCGGGAGAGAGAATGAGCGTGAGAGAGAAGGAGCGGGAGAGGGGGTAAAGATAGTGAAAGTGAGAGACAGAGAGAGAGATACAGAGAGAGAGAGACAGAGAGTTGATGATGAATTTAAAAAAATAAGGAAAACACAAGGTACTGGCTTGGGGGGTTAGAAGTTAGCATTATGTAAGACGATGACTATGAAACTAGTTAATTATTCTCGTACCCCCACCCGCCCCCCATAGATACCCACACTTATATAGCAACGATGGCCGGGTATTAAAAACCAAACAAATGCAATCACCTCACCCACGTAAAAATCCTTAGATACATACGGGTTGTACATTTTTGAAAATGATGAATGTGTGGGTGGTTGGGGTTTTTTTTTCATTTGTTTTTCTTTTCATTTCTTTCTCTTTTTTTACATCTTATTATAATGCAGATTGTGGGTTTGTCTGTCTGTAACCGAAACTATATTACTATACAAGTCACAATTCCTTTAGTTATTTACATCATATTCTCCATGATTTTATTTTTTATTTAAACCTCAATTATTAATAAAATTGTTTTACATTACTTACACTGTTGACCATATCTACATACTAATAACATGCAATTGTATTATAATATACAACAAAATGAGGTTTACAGTATGAATGGGAATGCTAATTTGCATATTGATCTTAAAAAATTGATTTTAATAAATATATGCTTAGTATTATTGATTTCTAATTGTTTGGTTTTATCTTATTGAATATGAGCAAAAATCTCTTCAATAAATCTTAAAAGAAATCCCTTAACAAGAAGAAATAACTGTAATATTATTCTTTACTTCCTATTTTAACTAAACAGTTTAATTAGGAAAATTTACCACTGAAAGACAGGAGTAACGGAAAAAGATGGAAGAGTTAGTTTTAAAGTTGTTCTATTTTTCAATCATACCCCCTCTGTTCAAAATCTTTTTATCTTCATTCTTATTCAGTTTCATTAGCCTTTCTAATTTAATATGATATTTTATTATAAAATTTAACTAAAATACTTGCACCCGGAGGGTGCATATATTTGCTAGTATTTTTAAAGTGGAT
>CM042168.1:3790567-3793067 GCA_023376005.1 Doryteuthis pealeii
CCTCCGGGTGCAAGTATTTAAGTTTTAATATAATAAAATATCATATTAAATTAGAAAGGCTAATGAAACTGAATAAGAATGCAGATAAAAAGATTTGGAACAGAGGGGGTATGATTGAAAAATAGAACAACTTTGAAACTAACTCTTCCATCATTTTCTGTTACTCCCGTCTTTCATTGGTAAATTTTCCTAATTTAACTGTTTAGTTAAAATAGGAAGTAAAGAATAATATTAGTTATTTCTTCTTGTTAAGGGATTTCTTTTAAGATTTATTGAAAAGATTTTTGCTCATATTCATTAAGATAAAATCAAACAATTAGAAATCTATAATACTAAGCATATATTTAATTAAAATCAATTTTTTAAGATCAATATGCAAATAAGCCTTCCCATTCATACTGTAAACCTCTATTTTGTTGTATATATAAATACAATTGCATGTTAATAGCATGTAGTTATGGTCAACATTATAAGTATTGTAAAACAATTTTATTAATAATTGAGGTATAAATAAAAATAAAGTCATGGTAAATGTGATGTAAATAACAAAGAGAATTGTGACTTGTATAGTAATATAGTTTCGGTTACAGACAAACAACCCCACAATCTCCATTATAATAAGAATCCACTTGTTGGTTAGATCTATTTCTGAAGAGATGTCAAATCCCCCAGCTACAGTCAGTGCGTGCTCGGTGGGTGGTTGAATTGTTCAAATGTCAGACCTAACTTTCTCACTACACGATAACCGTTTCTTGATAGGATGTTTGTTTTTTTTCCTTCAAAGGTGAACACTTTCGACATTAAGTGTATTTCTAAATATCACCAGTTTTAAGGTACAATTTCTGACATATATATATATGTATGAAAAAAGTGAATGGAAGTGAATCCGACAGTATGAAATAAATATTTTAGAAAAAACAAACACATGATGTTAAAATTCACTGACAGAAATCTGTTTCGACCCTTTATTTTTCATACTGTCGGATTGACTTCCATTCACTTTTTTTCATTCTGTCTTTTGAAAAAACAAAAATACCAGGATTTCTACATCTTACCCGGTGACCATCGTGGTCTGCAGTGGCTGGAATCTTGAACTTTTTGATACTTTCTTATACATTTTTATATATATTTACATCAAACTCTTTTGAGTTTTCTTTGTGGATTATAATGCTTCTGATTTAATAAAATAAGATAAAATTTATTTTATTTTATTTTCAAAACAGAATATGCATTTTCAAAATTAAAAAAAAATTAAAAAATTCCGACTATGAACTTGAACGTTTCGTCAGTACCACTTTCGTCTTATAACGGTCCACTCATACCGTCTCTCTATCATACACATATCACTCTTGATGAAGACCACTTCAATAAAGGGTCGAAACAGATTTCTGTCAGCGAATTTTAACATCATGTGTTTGTTTTTTCTAAAATGTTTATTTCATATATACATATATATATACCTAATTTTGAAAGTTAATTAATCAATAATTAATTAATTAGGCGGGCATACCTATAAGGCTAAACGAATCGAGAAAAATCAATCTCAGTATGTACATTTCGGCCTATTAGGCCTCATCAGCAGAGCTATAGATAGGAAGACCGCCTTGTGCGTGACTCGAAACTGACTGTCAAGCTGACTGGCGGGACCATAACCCCTACACCAACCGGACTTTCTTAGATTTTTCGTTTTGTTTAGAAGTAGGTTTTTATTCCACTTATAGTGAATTTTTCTACACGACAGTATGAGAAGTAAATACACAAACGATGTGTTTTTGATATGGCATTTTTAGCCGACAATTTTTGGGAGAATATGTGCTTAATTGATGTCGTACCTAATTTTGAAAAATTGTCGGCTAAAAAAGCAATATCAAAACACATCGTTTGTGCATTTACTTCTCATATATATATATATATATATATATATATATATATATATAGAGAGAGAGAGAGAGAGAGAGAGAGAGAGAGAGAGAGAAATAGATAGATAAATATAGATATAGGTATAGATATACTAACAGGACCTGTGGATATACCACAGTATGATAATTCAATTATTATAATGTTTGATGTTTACTTAAGAGCTATTGCTAAATAGTTCAATATGTAAAAAGTATAATAATATTGATTTAACTCTTTCTCACTATTTTTCTTTCTTTCTTTCCTTCTTTTCATCTTTTCATTATGTTTGATTGAAACAGATTAACATTATCGCTTACCTTCTTTTTGCCATCTTCCCCCTACTCTCTTTCTTTCTTTCTTTCTTATTATATTTTTCTGTGTAGCATGTCCTCTCTCTCTCTCTCTCTCTCTCTATATATATATATATATATATATATATATATATATATATATATATATATATATATATAATATATTATATATATATATATATATATATATATATATATATCTTTGAAAGCAAGGAAAAACTCAACACCGTTATTCCATAATAAATTTATTTCGACCAAAATTGGGGCCTTTATAAATCTAAGTTGATTTA
>CM042168.1:3803067-3805567 GCA_023376005.1 Doryteuthis pealeii
ACGTGTCATGAAGAAGGTTGCAAAAACTGAAATGTTATCGCGTCGACATTAGCATTAAGAAAATTTATTCATCCTTTGGAACACACACGCACGCACACGCGCGCGCACGCACGCATGCACACACACACACACACACACAGATATATATATATATATATATATATATATATATCCTCCAAAATTGATTTAATGAAATATATTAAATTAGAAAGACTAACGAAATTAAATAAGAACGTTTGTAAAAAGATTACACTTATTTTAATTAAATTTTATTGGTTTCTATATAAATAATATTAGAGACCAATAATAACAACTAATTCTTTATTAAACACGGTTTTATTAAACCAGTATGCAAATTAACCCGGCCCTGTCGGCTGGGACGTTAGAATGCACCGACTGCACCTCTGTAGAGGGGTAAGACTCTCCCAATGGGGCCACCTGTTGGCCGTGGTGGCGACCCGTGATGCTTAAGGATAGAGCCCGGTGGATGAGCAGTTCATGACATGCAATACTCCACTTTGGCCCTATCTTGGGCTAGACGGGCGGTCGGAGAGGCCCCCTCCGATCAATCGGCTAGTCACGTCAAGCCCTAGCACCTATATGATTTTCCCAACCATGTTGCCCTTATGGCAAGCCCCAACCCTTTTTATCATATGGGTGCTAGAAGGCGGTGGCTGTGGGTCTACATGTCCTGTTTTGAATGTGTGTATGTATGCGTGTGCTTTACTCCTTGTGTTTGTGTATATGTGTATATAAGTGCGTATTTATAACAATCTTACCTGTGATAATGTCTATGAGTATGTGCACTTTTCTCTGTGTGTGTGTGCGTGCATGTAGGTGTGTGTATATGTATGTGCGTATGCGTATGTATTTGTGTGTACTTTTCTCTGTGTATGTATTAGTTAATGTCTTTTATGTGTATATATGTACACTTTTGTGTGTGTATGTGTATGTGCACTTTTCTCTGTGTGTGCGTGCATGTAGGTGTGTGTATATGTATGTGCGTATGCGTATGTGTTTGTGTGTACTTTTCTCTGTGTATGTATTAGTTAATGTCTTTATGTGTATATATGTATACTTGTGTGTGTGTATGTGTATGGGCACTTTTCTCTGTGTGTGCGTGCATGTAGGTGTGTGTATATGTATGTGCGTATGCGTATGTGTTTGTGTGTACTTTTTCTGTGTGTATGTATTAGTTAATGTCTTTATGTGTATATATGTATACTTGTGTGTGTGTATGTGTATGGGCACTTTTCTCTGTGTGTGCGTGCATGTAGGTGTATGTATATGTATGTGCGTATGCGTACGTGTTTGTGTGTACTTTTTCTCTGTGTATGTATGAGTTAATGTCTGTATGTGTATATATGTATACTTGTGTGTGTGTGTGTGTGTGTGCGTGTGTGTGCGCGTTGTTTGTATGTACGTGTGTATACTTTTCTCTATCTGTATGTATGTGTGTATACGTGTGTGTTCACTTTTCTGTGTTTGTGTGTGTGTGTCTGTGTGTGTGTGCGTGTGTGTATGTTTGTGTGTGCATGTTCACTTTTCTGTGTGTGTATGTATGTGTATGTGTGCGTGCACGCGTGCGTGCGCGTGTTTACAAAGTCGCCGTTACTCATATAACGCTGATGACTAATATGAACATGCGCGTGCGCGTGCGCATGCGCATGCGCCCAGCGGGTTGGGTTATATTTAGCGATGACGAAATTTTTTTACCACGTGACTTTTGTGTAGGACAAGATCTTCTCCCGCCCACGGATGGGGCGGAGCGTTTAAAGTTTACCAAGATGATCATCTCTGTGAGTTTCTTTATTAACAACTAGACGCGGCTACCCAGCGTCGCCTGAGTACAGGGGAAAACCTGATTTGAGATTTACAAATGCAAGATAAGAAGAATTTCAATGCTATTTCTGTGTATGTTTTGATTTTTAAATATATTCAAGTATGAATCAAATCTCCGTAACTGTGGGCTGAACGTTGTGTTTATACACAATAAAGATGAGGACAACAGTCCGAAATATCAGAATTATTCAACAAAAGAACAAGGGTTATTTCCTAGTTGAGTAACATGAGTGACCCAGAAAAAAAAACAGAACCCACAATTATTTATTTATTTTCCCATTAAACTAACACTAAACCCCAACCCTAACCCTAAACCCCAACCCTATACCTAAACTTTAACCCTAACCCTTGTTAGACTTAGACTAAAAAAAAACACAGCCCGACGTCACAGTGGCATGAACGCAATAAAGATGAGGACAACAGTCCGAATTATCATAATAATTCAATAAAAAAAAAAGTTATTTATTCTAATAGAGAAATTTCAAAATGAAACGAACGCTGTCGATTATTATTATTATTATTATTATTATTATTATTATTAATTAATTAATAATAATAATAATAATAATAATAATAATAATATAAAAGGGTTTTGTATTTTGCTTGAAGCATTGTGTTTATATTGGTTTGTGGTTGGTTTTGAAGGCTATCACAATGC
>CM042168.1:3820567-3823067 GCA_023376005.1 Doryteuthis pealeii
ATAGATAGATAGATAGATAGATATGAACAGAATGAAAATAGATAGATAGATAGATAGATAGATAGATAGATGATAGATGATAGATAGATATGACAGATGAAATAGATAGATAGATAGATATGAAATCAGAATGAAATAGCTAGATAGATAGATATGAACAGATGAAATAGATAGATAGATAGATATGAACCAGAATGAAATAGTAGATAGATAGATAGATAGATATGAACAGAATGAAATAGATAAATAGGATAGATAGATAGATAGATAGATATGAACAGAATGAAATAGATAGATAGATAGATATGAACAGATGAAATAGAATAGATAGATGATAGATATGAACAGAATGAAATAGATAGATAGATAGATAGATATGAAAAGTAATGAAATAGATAAATAGATAGATAGTAGATAGATAGATAGATATGAACAGAATGAAATAGATAGATAGATAGATATTGAACAGAATGAAATAGATAGATAGATAGATAAGATATGAACAGAATGAAATAAGATAGATAGTAGATAGATATGAACAGAATGAAATAGATATAGATAGATAGATAGATAGATATGAACAGAATGAAATAGATAGATAGATAGATATGAACAGAATGAAATAGATAGATAGATAGATAGATATGAACAGAATGAAATAGATAGATAGATAGATAGATAGATAGATAGATAGATATGAACAGAATGAAATAGATAGATAGATAGATAGATAGATATATTGAAACAGAATGAAATAGATAAATAGATAGATAGATAGATAGATAGATAGATATGAACAGATGAAATAGATAGATAGATAGATATGAACAGAATGAAATAGATAATAGATAGATATGAAAAGAATGAAATAGATAGATAGATAGATAGATATATATTGACAGAATGAAATAGATAGATAGATAGATAGATGATAGATAGATAGATATGAAAAGAATGAAATAGATAGATAGATAGATAGATATATATGAACAGAATGAAAATAGATAATAGATAGATAGATAGATAGATAGATAGATATGAACAGAATGAAATAGATAGATAGATAGATAGATAGATTTGAAAGAAATGAAATAGATAGATAGATAGATAGATAGAATATGAACAGAATGAAATAGATAGATAGATAGGATAGATAGATAGATAGATATGAACAGAGTGAAATAGATAGAATAGATAGATATTAACAAAATAGAACAGAACAGAACAGAAAAGACTAGGATAACTTGTATTCGACCTTTTCTCTCCCCCGCATCTCTCTCTCTCTCTCTCTCTCTCTCTCTCTCTCTCTCTCATCTATCTATCTATCTATCTATTTCAGTGTAGTTTGATTCAGAGGAGAGGAGAAGAGAGAGGAGATAGATTAGGATAGATAGATCAGATACGAGATAGAGGAGGGAGAGAGAGAGAGAGAGAGAGGAGAGAGAGAGAGAGAGAGAGAGAGTAGATAATGGAATAGATGTGGTAATTTGTATTTTGAGAAAGAGTTTCAATTCCAAAAAACCTGTCCATTCACTTTAGTGACACTACCCTCACCCAGAGAGAGAGAGAGAGAGTGGTGAGATAGATAGATAGATAGATAGATAGAGAAGAGAGAGAGAGAGAGAGAGAGAGAGAGGAGGAATGGGGGGGAGAAGAAAAGGTCGAATACAAGTTTATCCTAGTCTTTTTTCTGTTCCCTGTTCTGATTCTATTTTGTTAATATCTCTATCTATTATTATTTCCTTGTTCTTATATGATATTTTCTATTATTATTACTACTATCTATTTCATGTCTGTTCATATCTATCTAGTCTATCTATTTCTATTCATTCTGTTCATATTATCTATCTATCTATGCTATCTATTTCATTCTGTGTATATCTATCTATCTTATCTATATCTATATTTATTTATTATTTCATTCGTGTTCATATATTATCTGATCTATCTATATCTATTTCATTTGTTCATATCTACTCTCTATCTATTATCTATCTCATCTATCTATTGTGGGTTAGTGTTCCGGCGATTGTCTGTTATATATATATATCTATCTATTTATCTATTTACATCTCTTTCATATCTATTATTATCTAATTTATTCTGTNCGGCGGCCAACCTCCAGAAAATATATATATATATATATTACATATTATTATATATATATATAATATATATATTATATATGAGTATAGATAAAAGGATATGAAAACAACACGATACGACATCGAAATAAACCTCAAGTTGTGTGTGTGTGTGGTGTGTGTGTGTGTGTGTGTATGTGTGTGTGTGTGTGTGTGTGTTTAGGTGTGTGTGGTGTGAGTGTGTGTGTGTGTGCGTGGGCACGGGAGCGTGATTTTCATTAAGAAAAGATGTATGTTTCGAGAGGCGAGAAATATTCTTTTAACTTTTGAGTTTGTTGTATGCGTTTATTATGTAATTATTATATATATATATATATATATATATATATATTATATATTATATATATATATATATA
>CM042168.1:3830567-3848067 GCA_023376005.1 Doryteuthis pealeii
AACAATTTATATGCATATATATGTATATAAGATATATATATATTCATATAACCGCTAGGAGAAAGCTAATAAGGAAAAAGTGCTCGATACCTAAGTAGAGCCAATAATAAAGATAATCTAATGAGTCAGACGAACCTACTATTAGTTTCGCATAAAGCTCTTCAGGGCTAAAATTCTGAGTCAGATTTTAGCACTGAAGAGCTTTATGCGAAACTAATAGTAGGTTCGTCTGACTCATTAGATTATCTTTATATATATATATATATATATATATATATATATCAGATTGATAGAAAACAGATAGAAACAGATTGAGATAGATAGATAGATAGATAGATAGATAGAAACTGATTGAGATAGATAGATAGATAGATAGATAGATAGATAGATAGAAACTGATTGGGATAGATAGATAGATACAAACAAACGGGGTCGATAGGTAGAGAGAGAGATAGCAACTCTCTTGGGTAGATAGGTAGATAAGTCTGAAGAATCTTAGATAGTTACGAATAGACTGGGATATATATAAATATATATATATATATATATATATATATATATATATATATCATCATCATGTCGTGCTGTCAGCGCGGGTATCCATGACAATCTCTCTCCATCCGTCCCTATCACTCATCATTCTCGGGAGGTCCTCTATGCAGCATCCTGCATCCGCACAGAGCTGATCAACGTACGTCTTTGCTGGTCGGCCCACACTGGCCCGTCCATGTGCTGGCTTCCACAGGAGGACGTCGCTTATGAGTTCGTCCTTGCTTCTCCAGCAGTGTCCCGCGTGTGTGCGAGTTGTGTTTTAGTGTTGTGAAATATGTGTTTTGCGGGTGTGTTGTTATTGGGGCTCTGTAGCTTATTTTTCGAGCAATGGGCCAGAGCTCGGGCCTCAACAGAACGCGCACATTTTGTTGTATCAACAGGGATGGTAATCCCGTGTGTCTTTTCGATACTGCGTTCTCTCATAGGGATTTTGGATTTTGAATTGTTTCGATGTCATAGATATCTATCGGTGGCTGTTGACTCATCAATAGGCGCTAGTCTTAGAGATGAGGAGCAGTAGTTTCCTAACTGAACTGTTTGATCGTGGCCGTTGACCCGTTTAGGGTTCCTCCACCCAGCATCCTATGAGCACCGCCATTGTCCCAGTTTAGGATCATCTGCCGTTTCTCACATCCACCACGCTGCTACCCATGGCTTCCTTCATGTCATTCTTTTGTGGCATGTACCCATTATTCACAGGTTCACGGCGTGGTAATACCTGTTATGGTCCAATGTCGGGGTTAAATAGAAAAAATCAATTTCAAATTTATTTTTGAAATAATTTGAATACCTATCAAGACCTATATATATATATATATATATATATATATATATATATATATATATATATATGTGTGTGTGTGTGTGTGTGTGTGTGTGTGTAAGATAATAATAAATTTTTTAAAAACATAATCCTTTTTACAAACCTTCTTTTTTATAGACTATCTAATTTTCTCCCGTTGGACCCATAAAAACACTTTATATATATATATATATATATATCTTATTATAATGGAGATTGTGGGTTTGTCTGTCTGTAACCGAAACTATATTACTATACAAGTCACAATTCCTTTAGTTATTTACATCATATTCTATCTATTTACTAATAACAATAATAGCAACTGTATTTATATATACAACAAAATAGCGGTTTACAGTATGAACGGGAAGGCTAATTTGCATATTGATTTTAAAAAATTGATTTTAATAAATATATGCTTAGTATTATTGATTTCTAATTGTTTGGTTTTATCTTATTGAATATTAGCAAAAATCTCTTCAATAAATCTTAAAAGAAATCCCTTAACAAGAAGAAATAACTGTAATATTATTCTTTACTTCCTACTTTAACTAAACAGTTTAATTAGGAAAATTTACCAATGAAAGGCGGGAGTAACGGAAAATGATGGAAGAGTTAGTTTCAAAGTTGTTCTATTTTTCAATCATACCCCCTCTGTTCAAAATCTTTTTATCTACATTCTTATTCAGTTTCATTAGCCTTTCTAATTTAATATGATATTTTATTATAAAATTTAACTAAAATACTTGCACCCGGCGGAGGGTGCATATATTTGCTAGTATATATAAAGAAAAGAGAATAAATGAGAAAAGTATTGGCATGAAAAGGTGCTCAATGCTAATAAAGCAGACCAGATTTATAATCAGTAGTAATGGTATTAAGGATGATTTGACTCATAAATTTAAGTTTCATGCTTGTGCAATCCTCAGATGAGTCACATGGTTGAGATTTTAAAAACCAGTATACTGGTTTTTAAAATCTCAACCATTTGACTCATCTGACGATTGCATAACCATGAAACTTTAAGTTATGAGTCCAAATCATCCATAATATCATTACTATTGATTATATATATATATATATATATATATATATATATATATATATATATATAAACGTAAACAAATATGGCTATTTTCAGCCGACAATATTTGGGAGAATATGTGCTTAATTGAAGTCAAACCTAATTTTTTTTTTTGAAAGTTAATTCATTAATAATTAATTAGGCGGGATTTAACTACTTAAATGTAAGGCTAAACAAATCGAGAAAAATCAATCTCTGTATATAATAGGCCGAAATGTACATACAGAGATTGATTTTTCTCGATTTGTTTAGCCTTACATTTAAGTAGTTAAATCCCGCCTAATTAATTATTAATGAATTAACTTTCAAAAAAAAATTAGGTTTGACTTCAATTAAGCACATATTCTCCCATATATATATATATATATATATATATATATATATATATTATGATTAATATTTAATACGAAAAGCGTTGAATTGCATCAAATGATGATGTTCCAATTTTGGAGACATGTAGAGTACCCCTTCATCGCCAGGTTCACTCTCACCCGGATTGGTAATGCTTGTTGGGGTCGGATCTATGTGTTAGATATATCAAACATTAGTTTTGAAATATTTGCGAAAAATTGAGTTTTAAGAAAAGATTGAATACCCAAACAAGAATAAGAATAAAATAAAACAAAACGACTTCGGTATAAAATAACCCAACCAGGGTTGAGATGCCGTAAAACGCAAACAACCAACCAATACTCAGATCGATGAAAAAAAAAATATGAAGACAGAAAGGTTTGTTTTTAACTGGATGGATGTGGATGGAGCCGAGTATGGAATATGTTTATTGGTTTATTTTATTTCTCTGAATTGTTTAGATGAGGCTTGATGATTAGTATTATCTGCGTTATTCGGACTATTGTCCTCATCATTATTGTTATCTACACTATTTCTCTGAATGTTTGAGATGAGGCTTGATGATTAGTATTATCTGCGTTATTCTGACTATTGTCCTCATCTTTATTGTTATCTACACTATTTCTCTGAATGTTTGGGATGAGGCTTGATGATTAGTATTATCTGCGTTCTTCGGACTATTGTCCTCATCTTTATTGTTATCTACACTATTTCTCTGAATGTTTGAGATGAGGCTTGATGATTATTATTATCTGCGTTATTCGGACTATTGTCCTCATCTTTATTGTTATCTACACTATTTCTCTGAATGTTTGAGATGAGGCTTGATGATTAGTATTATATGCGTTATTCGGACTATTGTCCTCATCATTATTGTTATCTACACTATTTCTCTGAATGTTTGGGATGAGGCTTGATGATTAGTATTATCTGCGTTATTCGGACTATTGTCCCCATCTTCATTGTTACCTGTACAACGTTTCGGCTGTTGTGCCCTCCGGCCTTCATCAGGTGTTCCTTGTCGGACTCAGGAGCCCTCTCAAATTTGGGAACCTTCTTTTTGAACTTCTTGTCGTAATCGCGAGCCTTTAAGGAACTTTGAACCCAACCCTTTATTAAATTCATAGGAGTATCCTGTTCTCATTCCGCTAACCATAGCTGGGGTACAGGTGTTAAGCTGTGTTAATTATTATTCTATGTTACTGCTGGCCTTGATCAGGATTGAAACTGCTGTCCAGAGATAACTGCCACTTAGAACTGTCTTAATTTAACTCCTTTATCCACTAGGCCATGTGTCCAATTGTTTATTTTCTTTTACGGCATATCAACCACGTTGGGTCATTTAATGCAGGCGAAGTTTTGAAAGATTTGTAGCGATAATTTGAAAGAAAAATTCATTAACAATTTTTTTATTTAACCCACAGATGAGACCCTAACAGGTACTATCACTCCGTGTCAGAGTGTATCAGTGTGCAACGGTTATAAAGGAATGCTGGAACCTCACTATCAATTTGAGTTTAACGTTATACCCAGGACATGCAGACCCTCAGCCACTGCTTTCTAGCACCATGTTGATAAAAAGTGTTGGGGCTTGCCATGAGGACAATAGGGTTGGGAAGTCCCATTCCAAGGGCATGTATTATACTGTAAAGATGGTTTAACAGTTCAACATGCTTCAAATACATTTAACTCCGACAAGGGTTAATAGACAAACATTTAATACAACAGCACATGGATAACAGTAGAATACAACGTTCATGAAATACGGTAAACAGAGTTACACAAATAAAGAAGGACATTCATGAAAGATACAAAGTACAACATAAAAGAGTACAGACATGAGACAAGTGATAGTCCATGCTGTAAAGACTTACAGTAATGTAAGGGGGGCGGAGCCCCACGAGAGGGTTTAGATAGAATCTACCCCATGTGGCTCGTAGTTGGTGAAACTATCAAGAGAGAGAGAGCGAAGGTTTTGAAACCGGCGCTTTTATACTGGTGCCCTAGCGGGCATCATGGAACTAAAAGGGGCAGACAACTCCACCAGGCGAATACAAACAAACGCTACAATACCATCTAAGATTAATCGAAAACTCGATTAATTTAACTAAAGTAACCCTGAAGAATCAATCGATGAAACTCGAGTAGGTTATTCCTTTCCATTGTTAATATATATATATATATATATACCAACGCCTCCGCACGAGCAGGATGTAACACAAGGTCAATTTCTTAAGCGGAGATCAACAGGTTTAAATTCAGAGTTTTCCTTTTCCTAGACCGGTTACCTAACCAAGGTAAAAGAGCCCAGTCTGCCCTACTATTTACCCATAGCTGGAGGGAGAGTAGGATTCATACCTTTCTCAAGGGTATTACCGCTAAGGGAAATGCAATTATCACGTCCAGGATTTGAACTCTGGGTTTGAGTTTGAGTTTTAGTTTGAGTTTTGTTTAACGGCATATCAACCCCTGTGGGTCATTTAATGCCAAAAAGGTTATTTTGGATTTCAGACTTTAAGGTAGTGGTTCTATGGAGATAATTGGTTATGTTCTGTTATATTTTGTTGAAAAGGTTGCTTTTTTTAATAAAATTTAAAATGTTTTCAGGGTTTGTATTCTTGAAGATGTCTTTCAGGTTTCTAGCTTGATAGTAATTTGCGCGGATATGTTTAAGTCTGTTACAATTTAGAAGGATATGCTTGGTTGTAAGTTGTACTTTGCATGTTGGGCACACTGGGGCACCCTCCCCTTTTAACAGGTACGAATGGGTAATGTGGGTGTGCCCAATACGCAATCTGGCGAGTATTACTTCTTCTCTTCTAATACTTCTGTGGCCCGTCCAGGATTTGAACTCTGGGCGACGAGTGCGCTTCCTACGTTGGGACAATCATGTAAGTGCTAGTTTTTGACGTGACCAGCCGGTTGATCAGATGGGGTCTCTCCGACTGCTCGTCTAGCCTAAGTAAGGGTTTTAGTAGATAGTTGCATGTCATGGACCAGGATTCCGCCCTTAAGCATCACGGGTCGCTACCCTATTGGAGGGACTCTTACTCCTCTGTAGAGGTACAGCCGACAGGGCTTTGTGGAGTGTGGGTGAGGGTCGGATACTGAGGGAGAAGCAAAATAACATGTAAATACAGTTGGAAAATTAAAAGCAAAAATGATGGTGAGCTGTTATTTTTGAAGCCATTCCTATCGACTGTCCGGTCATCTAATTTGATAGGCGCTGATCTTAAAACCCTCGGGGCTTATGGGGAAGGAAAAGAGGGTTAATTGGTAGGAATGGGCCGGAGGGTGGGGGGAGGTGTGGAATGCTAGTTTCGGTGGGGGTCGAGGTGTGAATATCTGGGAGAAAATTCCTGGGTTCTGTCACCAATGTTGTCATTTATTTTGTCTTGTAAACAAGTGGGACTTGCTTCGTCATTCCCAGAGATCGTGTCGTCATCAGTCAAAACACCATCTGTCTTCCTCTAGTCCCGGTTTCGAATCGTTCTGGCTCTGTTATATTTCTTTATTATTTGTTTTGAGGGTTGCTGGAGGAGGATTAGATCATGTGACTTTATGATCCTAATTATTGCTAAACGTTTCTTTTTCCTCTCTCTCTCTCTCTCTCTCTCTCTCTCTCTCTCTCTCTCTCTCTCTCTCTCTCTCTCTCTCTCTGCACATTTTTATATTCTAATCTATTTTTCCCTTTTAAGTTATCATGCCTTAATATCACTTTGTCTATTTTTTTCTAGATCCCTCTGTCTCATTTTATCTATCTATTCCTATATTTCTTCCCCCCTCTCTCTCTCCCCTTTACCCTCCTCTCTCTCTCTCTCTCTCTCTCTCTCTCTCTCTTCTCTCTCTCTCTCTCTCTCTCTCTCTCTCTCTTCACATTTCTTTATATTCTTTCTCTTTTTCTCTTTTGTCTTTCAAAGTCATCACGCCTTAGTCTCCCCCGTCTCTTTTTTCAATACTCCTTTCTATATTCCTATCAACCCCCATTCTCTCTCTCTCTCTCTCTCTCTCTCTCTCTCTCTCTCTCTCTCTCTCTCTCTCTCTCTCTCTCTCTCTCTGACTCTTCCGGGTATTTCCTCACTAACTTTCTTTCTCCTACTCTATTCTGCCTTTCTATATTATCACCCCTTAGTTCCATACTGTTTTTCTCTTTTATATCCCCTGCTATCTCTTTATTTGTCTATTTCCCCCCCTCTCTCTCTCTCTCTCTCTCTCTCTCTCTCTCTCTCTCTCTTCGTCTCTCTCTCCTTCTCTCTCTCACTTTCTCTCTGACCCTCTCTCTCTCTCTCTCTTCGTCTCTCTCTCCTTCTTTCTCTCACTTTCTCTCTGACCCCCCTCTCTCTCTCTCTCTCTTCGTCTCTCTCTCCTTTTCTTTCTCTCACTTTCTCTCTGACGCCCCCCTCTCTCTCTCTCTCTCTCTCTCTCTCTCTCTCTCTCTCTCGTCTCTCTCTCTCTCTCATTTCTTTTTTTTCATCCGTCTATTACCACCTCACTCTATTTCTCTCTCTCTGTCTCTGACATTTCCAGGCATCCCCCCTATCATTATCTGCAGTCTTTTCTATCCTCCTCCTACTGCTACTTCTCCTCCTCTCCTCCTCCTCCTCTTCCTCCTCCTCTTCCTCCTCTTCCTCCTTTCTCTTTATCTTTCACTTTCATCACCCAATTTTCCTTCCCCCTTCTCTCCTTCCTTTCTATCTTCTCACATTATTACATTGTTTCTCTACATTCTCTTCTTCCCTACATCATTCTCTTCCTTATCCCCCCCTTCCATTATTTGTCTCTCCCGTCTCGTTTCTATTCCCTCCCTAATATTCTTTAGGGGGGGGGGCTATTTAATATCTCTCCCGGAACAGAAAAACAAGGACATCAATCAAAATAATAAATACCAGAGTTACAGGGTGGGGATAATAATAATAATAATAATAATAATAATAATAATAATAATAATTAGAGAACAAGAAAAAGAACAAGAACAAGGTAACCAGTTTAGGAGAAGGAAACAATCTGATCTGAAACATGTTAAACTCCGCTTGAAAAATTGACCTTGTGTCACATCCTACTCCTGTGTAGGGGTTGATATATATATATATATATATATATATATATATATATATATGAAAGGAAGGAAAAAACTCAACACCGTTTTTCCTTCCATTCATAGATAAATATTGTTCTGCTCTGTATATAATCTAAAAAGATTATTATACATTGAGCTCTCTGTAGTGATTTAAAGATTCGCTGTATTTATACATACTGGAGCATACAATAATAATACAGTGTGTCTTAGAATCACATATAGAATCATTCCTTCCTACCAAGTTTTGGATACCTCTCATCTCTCTCTCTCTCTCTCTCTATATATATCTTATATATATATATATATATATATATATATATATATATAAAGATTTTGATTATATATATATATATATATATATATATATATATATATATATATTAATAATAATTAATAATAAGTCATTCCACAGACACGTGTTTCGGCATATCATGCCTCTTCAGTGTGGCTAGACACAACTATCCTTGGGTAGGGTTCGAACTCAGACTATATATATATATTGGTTTTGAGGTTGATTTAGAAGGCTATCACAATGCAGGTGTAAAGGAAAAATGATAAGGTAACAATGGTGTTGTGTGTTAACCTGTAGTTTATTCTTGAATTTTCGAGATAAAATCTCATTTTCAGAAGAACTATGGAACTGAAGTCGCTTTGTTATGGCATTTCAAGTTTTTCTTTACACCTGCATTGTGATAGCCTTCAAAATCAACCTCCAAACCAATATATACACGATGCTTCAATATATATATATATACAGGGTGTTCCAAAAGAACAGTGCAGTAGGAATACGCTAATAACCCAAAGAAACAAAACTCACAGAAAAATACTATTTATTGCAAATATTTCACAAATTCAATACCTTATCAACTAAAGTACGATTGAGGATTGACTCGTGCGTAAGATATGATCTACAATAACTGTTGAAAGTGTGCGCCATCACCTGCAGACATAACGAGCGCGACGCTGCGTGTTTTGAAAAACACACTCAAGTTCATCAGGTTGATGTTTTGAATAACACTTGTTATTTTCTGCTTCATTCATCCGTAGTTCGAGGATTGTCTGCATACACTGAGTCTTTCAATTTGCCCCACAAATAAATCAGAGTGTTAAATCCGGTGATCGAGGTGGCCACAAACCACGAGAGATCACACGATCCCCAAAGACATCACCAACTGCAGCCATACTGACACGAGCCGTATGTGCAGTTGCACCATCTTGCTGGAACCACCCTTGTTGCTTTTTTGCTCCGTCAGTTGATCAAAAATGGCTCCAGGATGTTTATGATGTAACACTCAGATGTGATGGTGTTTTCAAAAAAGATAGGTCCAATTATACGCCGCCTTGACAAAGCACACCAAAACACCAACTTTTTGATCGTGGAGTGTTTCTGAAATAGAGCATGAGGATTTATTGTAGACCACACTCTAGAGTTCTGACTGTTCATGTACCCGGACAAATGGAACCATCTTCATCACTGAAGAATGTATGGTTTAAAATGTTTTCACTTTCTCTAGAATAAAATCAACCACCGACAGAAGAGTAACGCGTTTTTCTGAATCCTGAGCTTCAGTCATGAACAACATGCACTTTATATGGAAGAATTTAAGTTTGATGCACTGCTCGGTGAGTGATTTAGAGATATCCTAGTTTCTTGAGACAAACGCCTCAAAGACTTTCGTGGGTCCTCTGCAGTTTTTGGTAACATTCTGTAAGACTGTATCTGTAACGACTTTTGGGCGGCCACTTTTGGGTTTGTCTTGAACACTTCCAGTTTTTTGAACTTATGCAACAAAGCGGAAACACAATTTCGATGTGGCAACGTTCTGCACCAAATTTTCTTGAAATGACTCTTGCACTTCTTTTGTGTATTGCCACCATCTCGGAAAACATTTTCAACAATAAATATCCTTTCTTGTAAGGTAAGCACCATGTTCAAAGGGTCCCTGAAACAAAAAGAATATTTAATATAAATATCTAAAATTTAGATATCTAAATTATCTAAATATAATATTTAAAATCTTTTGGGAAAACATTTTCAACTATAAATATCCTTTCTTGTGTTCAGTGCACTGTTTCTTATGTATACCTATGAAAATGTTCAGTGCACTGTTTCTTGGAACACCCTGTATATATATATATATATATATATATATATATATATATAATTTATATATGAAAAAGAAATGACTTACCGGTGAAATGGGTCTCAATGATTAGTTGAAGTTTTACCATGATAAGTCAGCGTTATAACACATATAAAGTGCTCAATACGTAAGTAGAGCGAATTTATTATTATAGTATGTATAGAAATAACCCACTCGGGTTTCACCATAAGGATCTTTAGGGTTAAATCCACTAAATTAATTAAGTTATTGATTAATTAACAGCTAACTGCAGGAGTTTATGCTATATATATATATATATATATATATATATATATATATATATATATATATATATATATATGTATATGTATATATATATGTATATGTATATATATGTATATATATATATATATATGTATATGTATATGTATATATATATGTATATGTATATGTATATATATATATATGTATATATATATGTATATGTATATATATATATATGTATATATATATATATATATATATATATATATATATATATATATACAATATTACTTCTTGTTGAGTTACAACAGGAGCATGTCCCCACCCCCACAGAGCTTTGTCCCTCGAAGCACTCTAGGTTCTATGAAGGGTAGTTCAAAAGCAGATTACACGCCCTTCCCACCCGTGCAAACAGAAAAATGAAGGGTAGCAGTTTGGGAATGATGTATATTCAATTATATATTTTTCGAAAAAATTCGAACAAAAATCAATAATACAGAAGGGTGTATTATTGATTCTTATTATTATTGATCTTTTGAGCGGAAGGCCCCGAAACGGTGCACATTTTCTCCTGATGACCCCAAAACCAAATACATAACAAATTAAAAATAAACAAAACAAAACAACCATTACATATTTATACATATACATATTTACATGTACATATATACATATATATACATATATATATATATACATATATATACATATACATATATATATATGTGTGTGTGTGTGTGTGTGTGTGAAATAAAAGGAACTTAATACGACAGTGTGAATTTGATATATTGAAAAAACAAATGATGTTTATAAATACATGGGATCATCAGGATAGAATGTGCAACCGTTTCGGGGCCTTCCTCTCAACGGTTTTAAAAAGCAACACCGTTGAGAGGAAGGCCCCGAAACGGTTGCACATTCTTTCCTGATGATCCCATGCATTATAAACATCATTTGTTTTTTCAATAAATCAAATTCCCATATATATATATATATATATATATATATATATATACATATATATATATATACATATATATATACATATATATATATGTGTGTGTGTGTGTGTGTGTGTGTGTGTGTGTGTGTGTAGCATAAACTCCTGCAGTTAGCTGTTAATTAATCAATAACTTAATTAATTTAGTGGATTTAACCCTAAAGATCCTTATGGTGAAACTCGAGTGGGTTATTTCTATACATACTATAATAATAAATTCGCTCTACTTACGTATTGAGCACTTTATATGTGTTATAACGCTGACTTATCATGGTAAAACTTCAACTAATCATTGAGACCCATTTCACCGGTAAGTCATTTCTTTTTCATATATAAATTATATATACTAGCAAATATATGCACCCTCCGGGTGCAAGTATTTAAGTTTTAATGTAATGAAATATCGTATTAAATTAGAAAGTCTAATAAGAAGGCAGATAAAAAGATTTGAAACAGAGTGGGGTTATAATAGAAAAATAGAAATGAAACTTACTCTTCCATCACTCCCGTCTTTCATTGCTGAATTTTACTTATTTAACTATTTAGTTAAATTAGGAAATAAAGAATAAAATGACAGTTATTTTTTCTTGTTAATGGATTTCATTTAAGATCCATTGAAGAGATTTTGCTTATATTCATTAAAATAAAACCAGACAATTAGAAATCAATAATACTAAGCACATATTTAATAAAATCACATTTTTAATATCAATATGCAAATTAGCCTTCCCATTCACACTGTAAACCGCTATTTTTTGTATATATAAATACAATTGCATGTTATTTGTATGGAGATATGGACAACACTAATAAAAAGGTGAAGCAATTTTATTAATAATTGAGATTTAAATATAAATAAAATCATGGAGAATGTGATGTAAATAACTAAGTATAAATAAGGGAATTGTGACTTGAGTAGTAATATAGTTTCGGTTACAGACAGAAAAACACACAATCTCCATTATAATAAGATATATATATATATATATATATATATGTGTGTTGTGTGTGTGTGTTTGTGTGTGTTTCGTTATGTGCGTGTGTGCACATATGTATATAAATATTTGTGTATGTCTACGTAGGTGTATTTATGTGCCGGTGTGTGTCATTAGTGAATGATGTATATGCAATTATATATTTTTCTTTTCATCTTTCATGAATTATTTCCAGATTTTTATTTATGAATTCGACATTTATTTTGAATTTCTTTCTTAGTATAGGATTAGTTTGGTTTGGTTTGGTTTGGTTTACGGCATATCAACCTCAGTGGGTCATTTAATGCTGACAAAGTTGTGAAATAAATTCATTCTTAACGGATACTCTTAGACAGTCTAAGAGAAGGAAAACTCTAAATTCCAACCCGTTAAACTCCGCTTAAAAAAGTGACCTTGTGTCGCACCCTTCTCGTGTGGATGGGTTGGTAAATACATATATATATATTTACCAAACCGTATATATATATATATATATATATATATATATATATATATATATATATATATATATATATGAGTAAATAGAAGTGAATCCGACAGTAGGAATAAAAAATTGTGGAAAAGACAAATGATGTTAATAGTTTGCTGACAGATCTGTTTCGACCTTTTAATAAAGCGGTCTTCTTCGAGAGCAACTATATTTATGAAGGAAAGACGGAATACATAAACCGTTAATCAAGAGGGGTACAAACGAACGCTCACATTCAAGACCACAACACTATGGATTTGTCAACATTACAAATTCCCGAAAATTTCCATCTTCCTCAATTGTGCTGTGGACTTTTTTAAACTTGCTTTTTGCAGCTGGAATACATCCTGAACATTTTTGATACCTTTTTTTATATATTTTTACTTCAAACTCTTTTGAGTTTTTATTATGGATAATAATGCTTCTGATTTTTAAAAATAAAATTGATTTTATTTTTAACGCAGAGTACACATTTTCAAAATTATTTTAAAATTCCTCACCACGCGGAGTCGAAACCGAGGTGGGACACGTCTGTCTCACCCGAAATCAGGCTATAAACTGACTAATAAACTGAATCTCACGTGACTTGCGAAATTGTAACCGTCCAGTGATTTTCCATCCCGTGATAGGAAAACACTTGCCCCATAGGGTTCTGCTACAGGGTGTTGCCAATAATATATGCTGCCACATAAATTATGCAATAGCAGTCTGAAATTATTGTGATCCCGGGAAGAATTTATTTTTTTATGAAGGGTGGGTGGGTTTCGGGTTTTCCTGTCTGGTACTGCGACCAGAAACCTTTCCTTGTCTGTCAGACCATAACCCCAAAAACCACAATTAAGGCAAACAAATTTCTTCCGTAGAAGGCCCCTCTCTTAACAAAAATCACGGAAGGGTGTATTATTGATTCTACTTATTATTATTGATCTTTTGAGAGGAAGGCCCCGAAATGGTGCACATTTTCTCCTGATGACCCCAAAACCAAATACATAACAAATTAAAAATAAACAAAACAAAACAACCATGGAATTGAATCGTCGGGTTTTCTATTGTAACGAGGAGCTTTCTACGGCACACTCGCTTTCTGGTGAATTTCTGTTACCTATCAAGTAACTTTCTCCTTACTCTTCACCCTTCTACGGAAAACGAAATTATAAAAATCAGCTCTGAGAAATTATTTTTTTAATCTATTAATAATGGAGATTTGCTTCCGGTTTTTGTCTGTAACAAAAACTACGTCACTGCCTACGTCACACTGCCTAAAATCATCATAAATAGAATACACTCAAAATTTAAGCATGCAATGTTAGACAGTCCTCGTTGGTTTTTTAAACAGGTTTTAATAAATACATACCTGGTATTATCTATCTATATATAGTTTGTTTTATTTTAATATATATTCAAAGTTATCAGAACTAAGTTTCCATTTCAATTTTTTTTTTCATTTTTTACTCCTTTAATAAATTTATTTTATTTTTTACTCCTTTAATAAATTTGATGATTTTACTTTACTTATGATACAAACTCTCTGATATGAAAGTTTCAACTCCTATCCCCTCGGGGCGTTTTGCTAGTTTATTTTAATCGACCGTTGTATTTTTTTCCAACCGTTCAAGTTGTAAAAATAAATCATTCTTCGGTACTTTCCATCATCCAATGGTTTTTATACGTAAAATGTGATTCTAATGCTTTTTTTATCACTTGCGCGCTATTCTGCATTAGCATCGAATAAATAAATATTGAGAGAAAATTCGATTAAACAACGATGGTGAGTCAGTGAAACGTAAACCTAAAGAATGCAAATGACGTCACCAAAATATCAACCAATCGGAATCGAAAGTGATAAAGTTCACTAATAGTTTTATACTAAGCCTCTGATTAAGCTATAACAATTAAATGGTGGAGTTTATTCGGCAGGTTTTCGTTTTTGGTTTGGTTTGTTTTGTTTTACGGCATATCAACCTCAGTGGGTCATTTAATGCCGATAAAGTTTTGAAATAAATCAATTTTAATAGATAATACAATTTTTTTATAAATACATTTTTCTATTTAACCCATAGATGGGACCCTAACAGGTACTACCACTCCGGGTCAGAGTGGACCAGGGAGCAATGGTGATGAAGGGGTGCTCCACATTCCCCAAACCTCCAGAACTGGAACCTCACCATCAGATAGAGTTTAACGTCATTCCCAGGACATGTAGACCTCAGCCACCGCCTTCTAGCACCCATATGATAAAAAGGGGTTGGGGCTTGCCATAAGGGGTTTTCGTTTTTCTTTGTTTGTTTTTTTTTTTTTTTTTTTTTTTTTTTTCTTTCTTGTGTGTGATCAACGCTACTTGACTCTTGATAATTGGATCGTGAATACGTCATGGGGGAGGGGTGTCCAACCTTTTCACCTTTAGTTAAATCATTTTGACACATCAAAGACCTTAAAAGAGACGACGAAAATATATACGGTACTAATGAAGAATAGCGCGCAAGTGATAAATGCATTAGATTACGTATAAAAAGCATTGGATTTCAGTACATTCACGGAAATTCGCTTTGAGACGCTAAAACAAAATTTTAAAAAGGGTTGGGCACCAAAACGATTTGATAAATTCATCATAACACAAAAAGAACTCCTTCTACTCTGACCCGGAGTGGTTGTAGCCGTTAGGGTCCAATAGAAATAAATGAGTTAACTTTATGTGTTTTTCAAAAATTGAATCCCAAAAGAAATTTGAATACCCATCAAGAATGAATAGAACAAAATATCTTCGACATAAAATAACCCAACAAGGGTTGATGTGCCATAAAATGCCCCTACCTAAATTAAAGAAAGTATATTTCACGAAGAAAGATGAGACTATGTAAATAAAAGTAAAGTCGGCTGGGCGGCCTATAACCAGTATGAGCCACACAGCGAGGGAGTCTATCCCCTTTTCACTAGAGCTCGACCAAGGAGATAGTCTTTGCATCTCAGGTGGAATGCCACATCTACTACCAGCCCCTCACTTTACCGCAAAAATGTCTGTGCTACTCATGTGCTGAGCTGACGAGCTACCAGGATTCGAACACGAAACCTTGTGATTCCTAGGTGTACGCTCTACCGACTGAGCTAATGGCTATTTCAAGTGAAAAAAAAGATGAGTGTCGGCTCGTAATTCTATTAATAATGGAGATTCGGTCTCTGTCTCTAACCGAAACTACGTAACTGCTTACGTCACAATACCTTCAGGAATTGCCTAAGTTAATCAATGATAATTTAATTCATAGTCAAAATCATTGATACATAGAATAAATCTTATTCTATTAATGATATCAAGGAAAATCTGAATTAGATTTGCCTTCAAATCAAGGGTGCAGATGTTGTATACGGGTTTGACACAATGACATTTTAATGTGGGCCCACCCACAAGCCGAGACTCATGGGATGGTAGGTGCTAAAAATACGTTGGTCCCGGGGGCAGGTGTTGCCTGAGGGAATAGCCCCTTGGGATCACGCTGTTCATTTAACAATAATAGTCCATTGTCCGAAGCCAGCAGACCCACAGGCCCCGAAGAGCCTATGTTATTAGGGAATTTATCAGGTATCCTCTGTATACGGGTGTAACACGTTACATTTTTATGTGGGCCCACCCATGAGCCGAGAGTCGTGAGATGGCAGGCACAAAAAATGCGATGATCCCGTTGGCTTCCCACCCTCAAGTGGGCGCCTCAGGCACTGGGCAATAAAACCAGCCCTGCCCCTTTAAATCAATGGGGCATGTATTGGCTGGGGTGTAGCGCCCGGGATCACACTGTTAATTAACACGAATCGTCCAGTGGCCGAAGCCACCGGACCCACAGGCCCCGAGAGACCCATGTTATTAGGGTATTTGCCTCTCACCCCACTTATGAGGGTGTGACACAAGGACATTTTTATGTGGGCCCAACCACAAGCTGAAGCTCTTGGGTGGTAGGCACAAAAATTGCGTTGATCCCATCGGTATTCCCCCTCAAGGTGGGTGCCTCCGACGCTGGGCAATAAACCCAGCCCTGTCCCTTTAAATCGAGGGGGCAGGTGTTGCCTGGGGGGATAGCCCCCTGGAATCGACGCTGTTAGTTTCATTAATAGACACTGTCCCCGAAAGACCCATGTTATTATTGCTTTTAAAATCCAGCAATGTATCTTATATATCACTAAGAAATAAAGGTTTACATAATATATGGTGTGGATCATTTGCATACAGGTTTTAATAAAACCGGGTTTAATAAATAATTACTTGATGTTATTGATCTCTAATATTATTGTTTTATTCTCCGACGTATTAAATTCAATCCTATGAATGATTTTATATAAAAACCAATTAAAATATAATCAAAATAAGTGTAATCTTTTTATATGCGTTCTTATTTAATTTCGTTAGTCTTTCTGATTTGATACATTACATTAAAACTTAAACACTTATGCCCGGAGGTCGCATATTTTTGCTAGTTGTCTTAAAATATAAAAGTTAAAAAAGCGAACAAACCAAACAGGGGAACACATCGCGTGCCTCGCCTCAAAATAACTTTATGGGCGATATTTCGTTCGCGGTAACGTTGTAGGTGCGTAGACAATGAAAGTGTCATATGTTGTGCTTTTGTATACAGCAACAGCAACAATAAAATAAGAAAATAAAAAAAAAATATTGAATCGGCGTCGAAGGTTTTGATGAGGGGAGGTGGGTCGGGTTCGTTATTTTATCCTGATTCGTTTTTAATTTACAATAACAGGTGCTCTTAAGCGTTTCCAGATTTTTCACGAGACAAAGTCGAAAAAGGTCTGATAAAAC
>CM042168.1:3855567-3865567 GCA_023376005.1 Doryteuthis pealeii
GATGTACTTTTCCTCTGATGAGCATTGACGAAAAAAAGATCAATTTATTTTAGATTTTAAATCTAACAAGGGTACCCTCACTTTTCTTTTTAAGAAAAAAAAAATATTTTATCAACATGCATATATATATATATATATATATATATATATATATATACAATTGCACAAATTGTTTTTCCTTCTGAAAAAGATATCTTTTTTTCGGCCACGTCTCATCAGAGAAGCATACCGTGACACTAATGTTTGTACGAGGAATAATGTGTAAAGTCCGCAGATGTGGAAGTAATATATATATATATATATATATATATATATATATATATATATATATATATATATATATAAATGTTGTTCTGGTTCCAACGGGAGAAAATGTAATATTTTATAAAAAAAGTGGAAGGTCCGCAAAATGTATCGTTCTCAGAAAAAATGTTTTATTCTTTTTATTTCACATACGCAACACGTGTTTCAGATATTCTGGTATCTTCTTCAGGCTTTGATCAATACATATATTGATATACATATATATATATATACACATATACACATACATAGGTTGTGTGTGTTTCTGTAATTTTTCTGTTATGGTTGTTTAATAACGGTTGAACGCTACGTTATTTTTTTCAATATTTGCGTGCGATTTGCGAGTGACCTGCATGTGACCTGCGCGCAAAAATTGAGAAAAAATGATGTAACGTTCCACAATCTTTGCGCATAAGTCGCACGCAGGTCACGGCTTAGTAATAAATTTATTAACTGAGCTTTCATTACTCTTTTAATAGGTATAGTTCCTCCGATGTTAGTAAAGTTTTTGTCGTTGTTGTGTGTGTATATGTATGTGTGTGTATAGGTTAGGTTTAGTTTAGTTGTGTGTTTGTGTATATGTCTTAGTACGTTCCTATGTATGTGCGTCTTTTTTGTATATACATGTATACGCACACACATACATATATTTCATATTATATCATTTGTATATTTTGTTTTGTGGTTTTACATGTTTGTGTAGTAAAGTTGTTTTTATAGTTTGTGTTATATTATATATATATATATATATATATATATATATATATATATATATATATATATATAAATAAATAACAAAAGACTTAGAGATCTTGCATTATAGACTATTTCAGGGAGCTTAGACAAAAATGTCTAATTCTCCGACTCATCGATGAGTCGGGAGAATTAGACATTTTTGTCTAAGCTCCCTGAAATAGTCTATAATGCAAGATCTCTAAGTCTTTTGTTATTTATTTAAATATAAATTTGCTCTGTGACTCTAACAATAAGAGCACACATTGAGCTCTCAAACTGCGACAAGTTGTTTAAAAAAAAAACCTATGTCGTAAGGAAGATTTCTTCTCTGGACTTTTGGATTATATATATATATATATATATATATATATATATATATATATATATTGAAAAAACAAAGGATGTTTACAAATCCATGGGCTCATCAGGAGAGAATGTGCAAACCGTTTCGGGGCCTATCTCTCTACGGTTTTATATAGCAACACCGGCCCTCCTCACTGATGATGTGAGATCCCAAATAATATCATGCATCGACCGCACGTGGGTCGGTCTTCAACAAAAATAAGACGGGAAGAAATGACCGTTAGCAAAAACAGAACGCTGCTAGTCAAAAGTTGGAATTATTCAAAAAAAAAAAATGCGCTGTCTGTGTTAAAAATAAAATGAATTTTATTTAAAAATAAAATGAATTTTATTTTTAATTTTTAAAAAATCAAAAGCATTATAGTGAATAAGACTCGGTGTTGCTATATAAAACCGTAGAGAGGAAGGCCCCGAAACGGTTTGCACATTCTCTCCTGATGAGCCCATGGATTTTTAAACATCCTTTGTTTTTTCAATATATCATATTTACACTGTCGGATTAAGTTCCAATTTTATTTTCACCACAGCTTTAAGGTCTTCATGCGTCCTGAAATATGCATCAGTCTTATGCTGATTATTCCCCCTTCTTTACATACTAGTATTTCTCATAGTTCGTAATTCACCCGCCATCTCCACACAACATTACATCACAATACTGATGAAGTTTGCATAAACCGAAACGTTATAACGTCTTTTGGAATACTTCGTGTTTTTTCTATTTTTTTCTACATTGTATGTCTAAGTGTGTAACATAATTATGTTACAACTTTTTTAGGTTATTTTTCCTCGATTTTTCACTCTGGGTCACGTTGTTACAGAATCTATGCAGTGGCATAAGATTATTGTCAATCCCCTGAAATTCTGAGGGGATGGCCCTTTTCATACTTATGTAAGGTAGTATAGAGATATGGTGGCGATCAGTGCAGTTGATGGCCCTGAAAGTGAGTGACGGCGTTTGACCTCACTCTCACCTTGCCTTCCGGGGATAAATCGTGGGAACCGGAAGGCATAGAAGAACCTGTTCCGGTTTAAGAATAGTAAGGAGCTTTAGTTTAGTTTTGTAGTGGATGTCAGACAGAGCAGTCGGCCATGATGCTCTGTCTAAACTGTAACTCTGCATACGCACGCTATGTTATGTCTGGGTTGGGGATTTACCGAATAAAGTAACATTAAAAGAAAATCGAAGTCTTGTGTTTACTAAAAACTAACAATGACACAGGGCTTCTGATAAGGAGAAATCCCTAACAGAAACCAGACCCGAAGTCCCCAAGAAAGTCCAGACCTTAGAAGATATTCCAAGTCAACACCAGACGCGAGACCGGACCAAGATAGACGATCAGAAATACCAAAGCCGGTCAGAAGAATAGATGTCCAAGATATAGAAGCAAGTAAGAAGTAAAGAAGTAAGAAAGGGTATACAACATTATATCGATTTGGTACCGTGAAAACCTCAGTACGTAATAACGTGACTACGATGAAGAAAACAAAATAGCCTTGTATAATATATATATATATATATATATAATATATATATATATATATATATATATATATATATATATATATATAATGACTTAATTAATAAAAGGATGAGTTCCTAGGAAAATGTATGCATAGATTACGCAACGCATTAGAATACCAATAAGATAGAATTAATCAATAAGGTCTTAATACAGTAAAATTATGATAAAGCAGTAACAAAGAAAAACTACTAGTAGAAATAAAGAAAGAAATTTTTTAAAACTTAGCCATACTCCAGACTAACTGACCCCATAAAGGTCAATAGAGTAAGTTGAAGATAGTGGTAAGGGGTAATAAAAGTATAATGTTACAGCGCACTACTACCCACGTAGGTCAAAATAGGAGGAGTTTAACCTCAACTACAAACTAGCAGCCTACTAAGTTTAAATTCAGGAAGAATTAAAGAGATATCAGTCTAGCTATATAAAGTAACCGAAAAAATTCCACTCAAACCCCTGATGAAGGTGTTGGAGTAACACCGAAACCGCGGTCGGGAAATAACTTCTTCTACGACTATTAATGCTCTATATTCACAATATATTGAGCCCTATTGGATTAACTACTTACGCTATGTTCACATAGTAGTACCCATAAATGAATATATATATATATATATATATATATATATATGTGTGTGTGTGTGTGTGTGTGTGTGTGTGTGTGTGCGTGTGCGTGTGTTATTTAGAACGCCTGGGGGATACAGCATCTATTCTGCCATTTTTCATCGTACCAATTACAACTTATCTTCCTTAGCGACAACAGATTTCTTTTTCCCCTGTGGACCTATCAATCAATGTTCTACAATGTCAAAATTTAGCTCCTCCCACAAATTCGAGATTTTTTTACATTAGCCATGGGCGGATGTGACAGTGCTGAAATTTGTGATTTGGTAGGATTGTACATACTAGACTCACTGAAACACAAATTTCCTACACATACATTCGCAATCTATCGTGACGACGGTCTTTGTATTTCACGTGACTGTTGCGGTAAAACATTGGATAGATTGCGTAAAGACATAAACGCACACATACAAAATATGCAACTTAAGATAACCATAGATACTAACCTAACAAATGTCAATTTCCTTGATGTTAATTTAGACCTAAAAAATAATATATTTAAACCATATCACAAACAAAATGAGAAGCTTAGGTATATCAACGTAAATTCCAACCACCCACCATTAGTTAAAAAAAAACCTAGTCCCTAATATTAGCCGTAGGATCTCTGAGTTGTCATCTAATAAAGATATTTTTGAAAAAGCAGCTCCTTATTATAATAAAGCCTTAAAAGACAGCGGATTCAAAAAGAAAATCTCCTATAGAAATAACATCCCCAAACAAAATAAATCCATCAACAGAAAAAGAAAGATAATTTGGTTTACACCCCCCTTTTCTAAAACAGTTAAAACAAATGTGGGTAAAAAAAATTCCTAGATTTAATAGACAAACACTTCCCACCTCAAAATAGATACAATAAAATATTTAATAGAAATACTATTAAAACCAGCTACTCATGTGGGCTTTCTATGAAGTCCCTAATTACAACAAAATCTAAACACAAAATAAACCCTACCTGTTCATGCAGGTTTAAGGAAGACTGTCCCCTGAACCAAAAGTGTAATGTTAATTCTGTTGTATATGAAGCAAAAGTTACAACCACCTACGATAATCAACCCAAGACCAGCGAAACATACATGGGAATGACACAAGGCAACTTCAAACAGAGATATTATGCTCATTCTGAAACTTTCAGGAAGAAGGGAAAAAAAGAAGCGACATCCTTAGCGAGTAAAATATGGAAATTAAAAGAAGAAAAAAATATACCATATAAGATAAAGTGGAGAATATTAGACCATCCCAAATGCTACATAAATGGTTCTAAAAACTGTAATCTATGTGTGACGGAAAAATTCAGAATATTGGAGTCTTTAACATCAACGGACAGCCACCTGAACAAAAAATCTGAAATATTTAAGGCATGCCCACACAAGAAAAAATATTTACTAAACTCATAGATAAGTGAAACTCATCCACCCTAAAATATAAGATTACAAAATTTGACAGGATTTTACCATTAGGAAATTTGAATGTGAAAAATGTGATAGCGACTTTAGGTCAGCCTATTTACTCTTATTAGATTTGTATATGGGATTGTGAAGTGTTAATCAATTTCTTTATTAGTTGATTGTTTATTAATTCAGTCTAGACGTGAATCAATAGAAATCGAATTGTGCATTTTCACTCGGTCGAATGTTATGGCGAAGAAATGAAATGTCCAAACCTTATTGGAATCCATTGGGTTTAATTATGAATTGTCCCTATATGAATCAAACAAGGATATTTCTCGGATAGAAGAAGAAGAAGAAGAAGAAGAAGAAGAAGAAGAAGAAGAAGAAGAAGAAGAAGAAGGGTAGAAGGAAGAAGAAGAAGAAGGGTAGGAAGGAAAGAAGAAGAAGAAGAAAGAGAAGAAGAAGAAAGAAGAAGAGAAGAAGAAGAGAAAGAATGAAGAAGAAGAAGAGAATGAAAGAAGAAGAAGAAGAAGAGAAGGAAAGAAGAAGCAGAAGAAGAAGAAAGAAGAAAGAAGAATACTGAAGAAGAAGAAGAAGAAGAGAAGAAGAAGAAGAAGAAGAAGAAGAGAAGAGAGAAGAGAAGAAGAAGAAGAGAAGAAGAAGAAGAAGAAGAAGAAGAAGAAGAAGAAGAAGAATGGCGAGAAGAAGAAGAAGAATGGCGAGAAGAAGAAGAAGAGTGGCGAGAAGAAGAAGAAGAAGAAGAAGAAGAAGAAGAAGAAGAGAAGAATGGCGAGAAGAAGAAGAAGAATGGCGAGAAGAAGAAGAGAGAGAAGAAGAAGAAGAAGAAGAAGAAGAAGAAGAAGAAGAAGAAGAAGAAGAAGAATGGCGAGAAGAAGAAGAAGAATGGCGAGGAAGAAGAAGAATGGCGAGAGAAGAAGAAGAAGAATGGCGAGAGAAGAAGAAGAAGAAGAAGATGGCGAGAAGAAGAAGAAGAAGAAGAAGAAGAAGAAGAAGAAGAAGAAGAAGAAGAAGAAGAATGGCGAGAAGAAGAAGAAGAAGAAGAAGAAGAAGAAGAAGAAGAAGAAGAATGGCGAGAAAGAAGAAGAAGAAGAAGAAGAAGAAGAAGAAAGAAGAAGAAGAAGAAGAAGAAAGAAGAAAAGAAGAAGAGAAGAAGAAGAAGAAGAAGAGGAAAGGAAAGAAGAAGAAGAAGAAGAAGAAGAAAGAAGGAAGAAGAAGAAGAAGAAGAAGAAGAAGAAGAAAGAAGAAGAAGAAGAAGAAGAAGGAAAGGAAGAGAAGAAAAGAAGAAGAAAGAAGAAGAAGAAGAAGAAGAAGAAGAAGAAGAAGAAGAAGAAGAAGAAGAAGGAAGAAGAAGAAGAAGAAGAAGAAGAAGGTAGGAAGGAAAGAAGAAGAAGAAGAAGAAGAAGAAGAAGAAGAAGAGTAGGAAGGAAAGAAGAAGAAGAAGAAGAAGAAGAAGAAGAAGAAGAAGAAGAAGAAGAAGAAGAAGAAGAAGAAAGAAGAAAGAAGAAGAAGAAGAAGAAGAAGAAGAAGAAGAAGGAAGAGAAGAAGAGAAGAAGAAAAGAAGAAGAAGAAGAAGAAGAAGAAGAAGAAGAGAAGAAGAAGAAGAAGAAGAAGAAGAAGAAATAGGAAGGAAAGAAGAAGAGAAGAAGAAGAAGAAGAAGAGAAGAAGAAGATGTCACATCTATTAGCAGCCATATTGGATGGGGCTGTAGAATACGACGACTGCACCTCTGCAAAGTGGTTAGACAACCCTTCCCAATTGGGCTAACTGTTGGCCATGGGTGGCAACCCGTGATGCTTATGGATGGAACCTTGGTAGGTGAGAAATCGATGACATGCAACACTTCCCTTTGGCCCTAACTTAGGCTAGACAGACAGTCGGAGAGGCCGTCTTTAATCAATAAGCTGGTCACATCAAGCCCTAGTACATATACGATTGTCCCAATCCTATTGCTCTTATGCCAAGTTCCTTTTTATTATCTATGTGCTTGATAATGTGAAGTTTCAATTCAGGAGGAATGTGGAGTACCCCTTAATCACCATTACTCCCAGGTCCACTCGACCCAGAGTGGTAGTACCTGTTAAGATCCCATCTATCGGATAAATAGAGAAAAAAAATTGAATTTGAAAAAATAATGAGTTTTAAAAAGATGTTGAATGCCTATCAAGAATGAATAAAACAAAACGTCTTTGGTATAAAATAACCCAACAAGGGTCGACATGCCGTAAAATCCAACCAACGAATCAATCATTGTGTCATGGGGACTCCCCCGCCCCGAATTCAGAATGGAATAAAAACAAGATAATCTTTCACAGTAAGCCAATGTGATTTACATCTAAGGCGAGCCGAAAACTTTTACGAGTAACTTGAGGCAGAATTCAGCATCTCTCTCTCTCTCTCTCTCTCTCTCTCTCTCTCTCTCTCTCTCTCTCTCTCTCTCTCTCTCTCTCTATCCAAGTAATTGTAAATATTTTACCCCCCTCCTCTTTAAAATATCTTGTTTTAGCAGTTTGAAGGCATTTTTATCGACAAATATCTTTTTTAGCGGTTTGAAGGCGTTTTATCGACAAGTTAATGCGATAAGAAAGCGATATTTTACACACACACACACCCTCTGCAGGGTTTTTTAAAAGTATTTACAATTACTTGTGTCGATAATAAAAACTTGGGAGGCTGTAAAGTATCGCTTTCATATCGCATTAACTTGTCGAATAAAACGCCTTCAAACCGCTACACGGTTCATAACTAGCACGGATGACTTTTCCAGTAAGCGCCACCTAGCGTTTTTAGGGCAGGTGAATCCTAAAATAGACATTCTGCAACCCAGTGACAGAAAGAAGGGTTTTTTTTTGGGGGGGGGGGTTAAGACAGACAGAATGAAAGGCCAATAGAATCAGAGACTAACAGACAGATATTCGAACAGGCAGATTGCATTCTCTAAGGCAGACAGGTGCATTGTCAGACAACGCATTGGGGAGAAGGAAAAGAAAGAAAAAAAAAAGAAGAATTATGCTTTAGAATCGACTTGTATTTTATGAATATTGACGCGACGTCATTTTCATACTGCGACCCTCGCCCCCACGCCTCCCCCTCTCTCTCCTTCTCCCCCCCCCTCTCTCTCTCTCTCTCTCTCTCTCTCTCTCTCTCTCTCGGTCGATTTTCAACACCCACCCCCGTTACATCTGTGTAACGTTATTTGGCGTTCGCGTCATCGTCTACGCCAGTCGCGTCGCAGACGTAAACAACAGACGTCGTCTCGATAAAAAAAAAAACTATTTATGATTTGGAATTTCAGAGTCGTGTGGAGAAGGGGGTGTAAACGGGGTGGGGTCGGGGTGTAAACGGGGTGGGGTCGGGGTGTAAACGGGGTGGGGTCGGGGGTAAAGTGACACCCCCTCCCCTACACACACACATTCTCCAATCATTCGTTTTTTGTTTCTTAAATGATTTGAAGATTGTAAGCGCAAATTAATAATGGAGTAATGAGAGTATTATTCTTAGGGTAAGAAAGAAAGAAAGAAAGAAAGAAAGAAAGAGAGAGAGAGAGAGAGAGAGAGAGAGAGAGAAGTGAGAAGGAAGTGCGAAAGAAAGAAGGAAATAAAGTAGAAAATAAAGAAAAAGGTAGAAAAATGAAAGAAAGAGAAAGAGAGTGAAAAGGAGAAAGAATGACATTAAAAAAAAGAAAGAAAAAAGAAATTTAAAAAATCAACAGAAAAAGAAACATGAAGTGAAAGAAAAAAAGAAAGAAAGTGGAAAAGAAAGAAAGAGAAAAAAAGAAAGAAAGAAAGAACAAAAGTGGAAAGAAAGAAAGAAAGAAAGAAAGAAAGAAAGAAAGAAAGAAAGAAATTGGAAAAAGAAAGAAGGAAAGAACAAAAGTGGAAAAGAAAGAAAGAAAAAAAGAAAGAAAGTGGAAAAAGAAAGAAAAAAAGAAAGAAAGAAAGAAAGAAAAAAGATGGAAAAGAAATAGAGAAAGAAAGTGGGGAAAAAAGAAATAAAGAAAGAGAAAGAAGGAAAGAAAGAAAGTGGAAAAGAAAGAAAGAAAAAAGAAAGAAAGAAAATGAAAAAGAAAGAAAGAAAGAAAGAAAGAAAAAAGATGGAAAAGAAATAAAGAAATAAAGTGGGGGAAAAAGAAGTAAAGAAAGAGAAAGAAGGAAGGATAATTAGTGACAAAAACCAATAAGGAAAGTGGGAGAGAGAGAGAGAGAGAGAGAGAGAGAGAGAGAGAGAGAGAATGAAAGAAAAAGAAAGAAAATTAGAGATAAAGAAGGAAAGATTGAAAATTAATGAAAGAAAAAAGAAAAAAATAAGAGACAAAGAAATGTAAAAAAAAAAATTTTTTAAATGGCGTTTTCAGACAATGGAATATTTTTTCAAGATTTGTTCAAATATTCCGCAGAGAATTCGACTTGGTCGGATCTCGCGAAATAAATCAATTCTTCAATGGAATCCATTCAGACAATGCTTCATTAGTCTTCTACAAGACAATGAACAAGAGAAACAAGAAACATAAGATTCTTGAGACTTTTGTAATTTAAAAGAAAGCGCGTCGGGAAAGGGTTAATATCGCAGAAAAATGGACTCCTCAACCCGAGTTCAAATCCTGAACGAAGCTGTTAGCATTTCACATAGCGTTAATACCCTTGGGAAATGTATGCATACAACTAATCCCTTCCAGCTATGGGTAAATAGCAGGGCAATACTCGGCTCTTAACCTTGACTAGGTAACCAGTCTAGGAGAAGAAAAAACTGAATTCAACTCCGCTCGAGAAATTGACCTGCTCGTGCGGAACGTTTGGTAAAAAAAAGGCCGGGATTTATATAATTGAACGAATCTACTATGTTGTCCAACTAAATTTCCATTCAATCAGTGATTTGAATCTACAACACAAATTGTATAATCCCTGCTATTATATATGTTTGCCTAAATACGCCGTAAGGGCAATGTTACGATTCGTGTGACCATTTTAGGGTTGTAGGTGAAAGCAGTTTTTAGGGTTGTAGGTGAAAGCAGTTTTACAGTGGAGATTAGTTGTGGCATAAAGTAG
>CM042168.1:3870567-3898067 GCA_023376005.1 Doryteuthis pealeii
ATAATTTGAATTATTTGGATTAATCGGACTATTGTCCTCATCTTTATTGAAATATGTACTACGTATCAGTCGATGTGCCCTCTGACCTCTTCAGGTATTTCTTATCGGGTGACCTTCTCGATCTCGGAAGCCTTTTCTTCGAACTTGGGAACCTTCTTTTCGAACTCTGGAATCTTCTTGTCGTAATCGGGAGCCTTCAGGTAACTCTGAAGCCAACACTTTATTCAATCCACGGTGGTATATATATATATATATATATATATATATATATATATATATATATACTGTTCTCATTCCGATAACTGACTGGGTTTAAGTGTTAAGCTGTGCTGATTATTATTCTCTGTTACTGTTGCCTTGACCAGGATCGAACCTTCAGCATAGAAATAAGTCACTTAGAACTGAATTAACTTAACGCCTATATCCACTACGCAATGTGTCCAATTTTGTTTTATTCATTCTTGATGGGGACTCAATTCTTTAAAAATCAATTTTTTAAACACATTTTTGTCAACTCACTTTTTACTATTCAACCCATAGATGGCACCCTAACAGGTAATACCATTCTGGATCGGAGTGCAACTGGGTGATGAAGGGGTACTCCACATTCCACAGAGCTCCAGAATTGGAACTTCACCATCAGATAGAGTAACATCTTACCCAGGACATTAAGACCTTCAAAGTGGATCTGGGAGTAATGGTGATGAAGGGGTACTCCACATTCCTCAGAGATCCAGAATTGGAACTTCACCATCAGATAGAGTTTAACATCTTACCCAGGACATTAAGACCTTCAAAGTGGATTTGGGAGTAATAGTGATGAAGGGGTACTCCACATTCCACAGAGATCCAGAATTGGAACTTCACCATCAGATAGAGTTTAACATCTTCCCAGGACATTAAGACCTTCAAAGTGGATCTGGGAGTAATGGTGATGAAGGGGTACTCCACATTCCTCAGAGATCCAGAATTGGAACTTCACCATCAGATAGAGTTTAACATCTTACCCAGGACATTAAGACCTTCAAAGTGGATCTGGGAGTAATGGTGATGAAGGGGTACTCCACATTCCTCAGAGATCCAGAATTGGAACTTCACCATCAGATAGAGTTTAACATCTTACCCAGGACATTAAGACCTTCAAAGTGGATCTGGGAGTAATGGTGATGAAGGGTACTCCACATTCCCCAAGATCCAGAATTGGAACTTCACCATCAGATAGAGTTTAACATCTTACCCAGGACATTAAGACCTTCAAAGTGGATCTGGGAGTAATGGTGATGAAGGGGTACTCCACATTCCCCAGAGATCCAGAATTGGAACTTCACCATCAGATAGAGTTTAACATCTACCCAGGACATTAAGACCTTCAAAGTGGATCTGGGAGTAATGGGGATGAAGGGGTACTCCACATTCCCCAGAGATCAGAATTGGAACTTCACCATCAGATAGAGTTTAACATCTTACCCAGGACATTAAGACCTTCAAAGTGGATCTGGGAGTAATGGGATGAAGGGGTACTCCACATTCCCCAGAGATCCAGAATTGGAACTTCACCATCAGATAGAGTTTAACATCTTACCCGGGACATTAAGACCTTCAAAGTGGATCTGGGAGTAATGGGATGAAGGGGTACTCCACATTCCAGAGATCCAGAATTGGAACTTCACCATCAGATAGAGTTTAACATCTTACCCGGACATTAAGACCTTCAAAGTGGATCTGGGAGTAATGGTGATGAAGGGGTACTCCACATTCCCCAAGATCAGAATTGGAACTTCACCATCAGATAGAGTTTAACATCATACCCAGGACATTAAGACCTTCAAAGTGGATCTGGGAGTAATGGGGATGAAGGGTACTCCACATTCCAAGATCCAGAATTGGAACTTCACCATCAGATAGAGTTTAACATCATACCCAGGACATTAAGACCTTCAAAGTGGATCTGGGAGTAATGGTGATGAAGGGGTACTCCACATTCCCAGAGATCCAGAATTGGAACTTCACCATCAGATAGAGTTTAACATCATACCCAGGACATTAAGACCTTCAAAGTGGATCTGGGAGTAATGGTGATGAAGGGTACTCCACATTCCCAAGATCCAGAATTGGAACTTCACCATCAGATAGAGTTTAACATCATACCCAGGACATTAAGACCTTCAAAGTGGATCTGGGAGTAATGGTGATGAAGGGTACTCCACATTCCCAAGATCCAGAATTGGAACTTCACCATCAGATAGAGTTTAACATCATACCCAGGACATTAAGACCTTCAAAGTGGATCTGGGAGTAATGGGGATGAAGGGTACTCCACATTCCCCAGAGATCCAGAATTGGAACTTCACCATCAGATAGAGTTTAACATCTTACCCGGGACATTAAGACCTTCAAAGTGGATCTGGGAGTAATGGTGATGAAGGGTACTCCACATTCCACAGAGATCCAGAATTGGAACTTCACCATCAGATAGAGTTTAACATCATACCCAGGACATTAAGACCATCAAAGTGGATCTGGGAGTAATGGGGATGAAGAGGTACTCCACATTCCACAGAGATCCAGAATTGGAACTTCACCATCAGATAGAGTTTAACATCATACCCAGGACATTAAGACCTTCAAAGTGGATCTGGGAGTAATGGTGATGAAGGGTACTCCACATTCCTCAGAGATCCAGAATTGGAACTTCACCATCAGATAGAGTTTAACATCATACCCAGGACATTAAGACCATCAAAGTGGACCTGGGAGTAATGGTGATGAAGGGGTACTCCACATTCCACAGAGATCCAGAATTGGAACTTCACCATCAGATAGAGTTTAACATCATAACCAGGACATTAAGACCCTCAAAGTGGATCTGGGAGTAATGGTGATGAAGGGGTACTTCACATTCCACAGAGATCCAGAATTGGAACTTCACCATCAGATAGAGTTTAACATCATACCCAGGACATTAAGACCCTCAGCCACCACTTTCTAGCAGATTTATCAATTCGAGTATTCTTAATCAATAACTATCTTTAATATGACACCGACTGCACCTCTGCAGAGCGGTAAGACCGTTCCCAATAAAGCCACCTGTTGGCCGTTGGTGGTGACCCGTGTGGCTTAAGGATGGACACGTGGTAGCTGAGAAATCCATGATATGCAACTCCTCCCTTTTGCCCTTATTCAAGTTAGACGGTCAGTCGGAGGTCATATCTTTTGAAACAATTTTTTTAAACTAATTTTTTTCTATTCAACCCATAGATCGGGCCCTACCAGGTACTACCACTCTGTGACGGAGTGGACCTGGGAGTAATGGTTATGAAGAAGTACTCTCTGGAGCTCCAGAACTGGAACTTCACTATCAGATAGTTTAAAGTTATACCCAGGAAAATGAGACCCTCGGCCACTGCCTTCTAGCACATATAAAAAGGTTATTTCCTATAAGTCTAACATGAGCAAAGGGTAACCACTCTTGATTGATAAATCATTTATTGATTTTCCCATTAAACTAACCCTAAACCCTAACCCTAACCCCTTCTTCTTTTTTCAGAATAGATCAATAAATAAATAATTCATCAGTCAAGAGTGGTTCTCCTTTGATCTTGTTAGACTTATAGGAGTAAAGTCGTCGGGTCGGCCTAAAGTCGGTATCAGCCAGACAGCGAGGGAGTCTATCCTCTTTTCTCTAACGCTAGACCAAGGAGATTGTTTTTTTGCATCTGAGGTGGAGCGCCACACCTACCATCCCTGTGCTACTCATACGCTGAGTTGGCGAGGGCCGGTATCGAACCAGGAACCTTGTGGCTTCTAGCCGAACGCTCTACCGACTGAGCTAAACTTCAAGAGTTATAGGAAATAATATATAAAAGTGACAATACGGTTGGGACAATCATATAGCTGCTAGGGATTGAAGTGGCCATTCGATTGATCGGAGGGGGCCTCTCCGATTATAAGACTTGTGTTTTTTGTTGTTTTTTTTTTGGTTTGGCATTAGATAACCCATGAATGTTGATATGCCATTAAGCATAGAAAACAAAACTATGCGAGGCGTCAGGTGTTTTGTATCGTAATTGATTGCCTTTCTACACGAATTGACTAAGCTGGTATTTCTGCTTTTGATTGTTTCATGTATGGGGTGTGTAGTGTTGTGTGCTAGTGTGTATGTGTTTGTGTGTGTAAATGTGTGTGTCTAATGTGTATGTTGTGTGTGTTAAGGGTGTTCAATGTATGTTGTCGTGTGTGTTGGGTGTGTATGTATGTTTTGCTAAGTTGTATATTTGTTGTGTGTGTGTATGGGTGTTCATGTATGTGTGTGGTTTGTGTTGGTGTGATGGTTATGTTATGTGTGTATGTGTTGTGTGTGTATTGGTGCAATGGGTATTTGTGTGTTTGTGTTAGTGTGTATGTTGTATGTGCTAGTGTGTATTGTGTGTGTGTGTGTATGGTGTTCAATGTATGTGTGTGTTTGTGTTGGTGTGTATGGTGTTGTGCTAGTGGGTAGTGTTGTGGTGTGTATGGGTGTTCAATGTATGTGTGTGTTTGTGTTGATGTGTTTGTTATGTGCTAGTGTGTATGTGTGTGTGTTGTGGTATGGGTGTTCAATGTATGGTGGTTTGTGGGTTGGATGTGTGGTTTGTGTTCTAGTGTGTATGTTTGTTGTGTTGGGTGTTCAATGTATGTGTGTGTTGTGTGTGTGTATGTGTTAGGTGTCTAGTGTGTATGTGTGTGTGTGTAGCGTGGTTCATGTATGTGTTGTTTGTGTTGGGTGTGTGCATGTGTAGGTGCTAGCATTATGTATGGTGTTAATCTGTTCTTGTATGTGGTATGTTGGTGTGTATGTGTTTATGTGCTAAGTGTATAAAAAAAAAAGTTCTGTGTTGTGTGTGTGTATGGGTGTTCCAATGTATTTGTGTATTGTTGGGTGTGTAAGTATGTTTTTAAATGTGCTAGTTGTAAATGTGTTTGTGTGGGATGGGTTTAATGTATGTGTGTGTTGTGTTTGGGTGTGTTAGTTGTTATGGGCTATGTAATATGTGTGTGGGGTGTGTATGGGTGTTTTCATTGTTAGGTGGTATTGTGTGTGTTATGGTTGTAATGGGTGCTGTGTATTGTGTTGTTGGTGTGTTATGCGGTTTCAAAGATGTGTTGTATGGTGTTGTATGTGTATGCGTTTGTGCAGTGTGATATGTGTGNTATATTGGGCGAAGGTTTTTTTTTTTTTTTTTTTTTTGTCATATTTTAAACATTAGTTTAAGCGTAAAATTTCGTTGTTTCGATTTAGTTTATTTCGTCATGGTAATTCTTATTTTTTATATTTTTTTTAACGTTAAACACGTTCAGATTATTCCTGTACTAACTAGAAATTAAGAAGTCATCTAAGGAGTTAATTATTTAAAATGTTAAGTTACCATCCAGTTTATTTTAACCGTAGAAGGAATGACATCAAATAATATCTAAAGTTGTTTTTCTTTCGTAATCGGGGTTATTTCTGTTCGTTTCATTGAATGTTATCGAAAAAAAAACCCCCCCAAAAAAAACCCACATAGATACGCTTAATTTTGCTTAATGTACATTTTCGTAAGGGGTGTAGATGAGTTTGTTTTGTTTTTTGTTGTGTTTTAAGTTTCGAATGGAAGAAAGGGGAGGGGCTGTATAGGATTTTTTTTTCTTCCTCGCTATTTCATTTCGTCATTTTATTTCGATTTAATACAGCGGCTATAATCTTAAAAATGGGTGGGAGGAGGAATTTAATGTTTAAGGAGGTTTAAAGGATAAACAATTTTCTATCTAGTTATACTAGTGTAAAATAAATTTATAACTTTGAAGCGGAACAAATAAATTAAGACAGTTTAAATTGTATTTTATATTTTATTGGTAAATAGAACATGTAGTTATTTATCCTCTTTAATTCCAGTAAATCATCATATAAACTTTGTAATTCGGGGGTTAACGGAGAACTCTTTTATATTTTAATGATAAATTAAATATTCTTTATTTTATCTTAGTTTAATTTAGTAATTAATATTCACACGTCGTGGTGTGGGAGTAAACGATGACTTTATTTTATAGTTTATCAGTAAATAAAACATGTTATCTTAAATTTTAGTAACGAAACCCATTTATATTTTTATTGATAACTATAAGAAGTATTCTTTAGTTTTAGTTTTTAAAGTAATTAATCTTCGACACGTCGTAATGTGGGAGTAAACGCATTACTTTATTTTAGATTTTATCATTAATAAAACATAAATCAACATTTTAGTTTACATAAACCTTTTTATTTTATTGATAAATATATGATGTATTCTTTTATTTAGTTATTTGATAAAGTTAGTAATTAATCTTTCGACATGTCGTAATGTGGGGGTAAACTTAATATTTTATCAGTAAATATAGAGAATGTTAGCCTAAATTTTAGTAACACCCAATTGAAACGACGTTTATCGAAGTATTTTCAACTTTTGTTTAATAATAATTTTAATCTGACGTAGTCCCCCGGATAAGATTATCGAACTCTAAACCGACATAAAAGTCACGGTTGTTTCATACAGTGCTAAAAAAAATGTAAAAACATAAATAAAAATTAAAATTAAAATAAAAAATAAATAAATAAAAAAGGGGGTGTAATTTAGATTTAAAAAAAAAATTTTTTTGTAAAAATGGTACAAATGGTATATAATAGTTAAAATCTAATTAAAAAAAACAAAAACAAATCAGTAAAATCATTCCTCTCCTTGCATTAGTAAGAACTTACCTAATCATCTAAGCCTCGTAATCCGTAGAAAAAAGTGTTCCTGGCTACGATATAATGTATATATATATATATAATATATGTACATATATAAATATATATGTATATATATATATATATGTCATATATATATGTCATATAGAGAGAGATCGATTTAAAAACGGATGATTTTAACGGGTGATAATTAAGATAAATGGAAAGTAATTCTCGTTTAAAATACGAAGAAGTGAAATTTTCCGCTTAAAATTCATTTGCTTTGTTTAAGGTAAAAAAAATAACAATTTTTAACGGGTGACAATTGAAATAAATGGAGTTTGACTCACGTTTAAAACACAAATAAAATAAATATTACGCTTAACATTCATTTACTAAAAAAAAATTGTTTTTGTTTTGGTTTTTTTTTTGGTTTTTTGGGGTTTTTTACCTACCGTTTGGGGGAAGAAAAAATTATATTTCATATATTTACAAAAAAAAAAAATTTTTTTTTTTCATTTGTGCACAACATATATCACGATCCAATTATTGATAGCAATTACGCGATGGGGAAAATTGAAAATAAAATTATTTCGTATTTTGTTTGGTGGTCCAATGGCTACCTCTTTTCAACCATAACCAATTTGCTGTTCTCTCCGCTGACTTTGTTATGTTTTGGATTGCTTTTCTTTTTTTAACTCCGCTCAATCCAATGTCAGTCAAGGCTTTACACAACGATTTTGCTACAAACCCCCTTGAGCCAACTTCTATAGGTAGATATTTAACCTTCCAACCTTTGTTTCTACACCTCTCTACCAATTCATCATATTTTAATTTTTTTCTTTCATGCGCTTCTTCTGCATGCTCCTCCCAGGGGACTGTTAGCTCCCACATTATTATTTTCTTTATGTTGTTTGAAAATATCACGATATCTGGCCGTAATGTTGTCTGGACGACGTGCACCGGGAATATTAGCCTTGTCCCCAAATCAGCCCTTAATTCCCAGTCTGCTGCTCGTGACAATTCATTTGGTTTGGGCTTTCCCTTTTGTGTAGTTTTCGACCCTGCCCTGACAAACTCTATTGCTCTCCTGTCGTCTATTAATTTGTTTGTGCGGATGGCTGTATCAACTATGTCGGCTATTATTTTAAGGATCTGATCGTGACGCCATCTGTACCGACCGTCTGCCAGCGCCGTTTGGCAGCTACTTAATGTGTTTTAGAGAGCCTATCTGTCCACATAACTGACACAAGGGGTTTTCAGTTTTTTTCCACAAACAGAGGTTCGCAGGACTAGGGAGAGTATCATAAACTGATTGAATTAAAGAATTTATGGCAACGTTGTTATTCCACACATCGGACCATGTGATTCTGCGCTTTTCCATTGACTCCCACCTAGTCCATGCCCCCTGTTGTCTTAGCCCAACCATTTTCTCTGTCCTTTTCTCTTCTTCACCTCTTCGTATTTCCTCTTGTAGAAGGTGGTGTCTCTCTTTTCCTGTAGCTTTATCCACTCTGATGGAAGGGAAATAACCCAATCCTGCTCGGCCAGTTGCTACGACACCTACTAGCGTCTTCTCCCGTAATCTTTCTTCTGCTATTTTTAAAGCCTTAGTCGCTTTCCACTTTCTTCCCGTGTATACTTCAACGCTTGCACCGCTAACTTTGGGATCTCTGGAGAACTTGTATTGTAACGATGATCTAATTTTTCGCGACTTTATATTCTTCTACAAGGCTTTTAAAAGGGAGCTGCAATGCGTTCGAATTTGCATATAGCGCCGCACTACTCAGACATTTTGGTAGACCCAGCCATCTCCGCAATCTGGAATTGATTTTCTTTTCCAGCTGCTCTACGTTAAAGGCAGTAAATTCGTAGATGGTTAATGGCCATAATACTTTTGGCAGAATAGCATGCTGATATATCCAAGCTTTAAAACGCCCCGGTAGGCCTGATTTATCAACCTTATTCAACCATCTCTCCAGACCTTCTTTTGTTTCCTTGATTGCCGCAGCGTCTCTTAGAGAATTATCAAAACGCTTTCCCGGACATTTTACGGGATTCTGCTTTATTGTGGGGATGAACTCTCCAGAAAGCTTAAACCGCTCTTCCGATGACTTCCCTTTCTTTAACACTAGGGACCGTGATTTTGTTGTGTTGAAACTCATTCTGGCCCATGGAATGATCTTTTCAATTCCCTTTAGCAGCCATCTTGCACCAGTAACAGAGGTCGATGTAATTGTCATGTCATCCATGTACGCTCGAATTGGAGGTTGTCTTAGACCAGATCTGGTGATAGGGCCTCTACATTCTCCCTCTGCAACTTTTATTAGCATGTTCATAGCTAGGGCAAATAGTGTAGCCGAGATGGTACATCCGGTTATAATCCCTCTCTCCAACTTATGCCATGTCGATTCAACATTCCCCGATATCGTTCTCATCTGAAAGTTGTTGTAGTAGTCGACTATTAATTCGGTAATTTTGTTGGGAACATGATGGTGTTTAAGGGGCTTTTTGACTAATCTATGAGGGATTGATCCGTAGGCATTTTTTAGGTCCAACCATAGGACAGCCAAGTCACCTTTGTTTGTTTTTGCTTCTTTTAAAAGCTGTGTGATGACTCCCGTATGTTCAATACATCCCGGCATCCCTGGGACTCCTCCCTTCTGTACTGAGGTGTCGATGTACTGGTTTTTTATTAGGAAATCCGCTAACCGTCGATTCAATAAACTGAAAAAGATTTTCCCTTCGACGTTCAACAGGGATATGCATCTGAATTGATTTATTTTCTTTGCCCCTTCCTCTTTAGGGATCCAAATTCCTTTAGAGTATTTCCATTGTTCTACAATTTTTCCCCTTCTCCATATGATCTTTAGTAATTTCCACAGCCTACCTAGTAGCTGTGGACATCGTTTATAGACTATGTACGGGACTCCATTTGGTCCCGGGGCAGAGGCCGACCTGGCTGACTTTAAAACTTCTTGGATTTCCTTCCAGGTTGGTTCCTTCAAATCAAAGTCCGTTAATGGGGAAGTAGTCGGATTCAGTGAGGTGTTTTCTCCCAACTCTTGATGTCTGTACGGGTCCTTTAGTGTTTCTTGGAGGAATGTATTTATTTCATCTGCGGTGCTCTCCAGTCGCCCACTTCGATTTTCTCCCAATAATTTTTTTGTGAACAAATAAGGATTTGAAATAAAGGCCGTTCTCTTTCGCGCTCTTTCTTTCCGTCTTCTCCTATGTCCTTCTGCTCTACTTGTAGACCTCAACTTTGCTCGAATGATATCACGGAGTTCCTGCAGATATTCTTTTTCCTCAGGTTTTGCTTTCTTATATTGTTTCGTGAGGGATTTTAATTCTTTCCTGTATTGTTTAATTTTTCCCCCTCTTCGGTTTTCTTTGCCTGCTTCCCTACTTTTAGTCTCCTCGAATCCATATCGTTCTGTGGCGTAACTGACAATGATCTTAGATGTTGTTAAGATACGTTTATCCACCGATCCATTTGCTGTTGTTTCGAGGATTTCACAAATGTCACTGTCAAACTCGTGCCAAGTCTTACTGTCCACGGCTGCTGGCCATTTGATTTTTTTTCCCAATGTACTGATTGTGTCAGGTGGATTTTGAGCCTCAGCTTGGAGGGTATGGGCGCTGTGGTGGGCTTCCCGGCCCTGCAACTCCTGCGTCTCACCAGGAGAAATTCCTGTGCGCTGCGTCTGGTTATTTCCCCCCTGACACTTCATGCGAGCCTGATGGATTTTTAGGCCGCGTATGTTTTTGCATTTCTTTCCACATGGGCATATCATAATCGTTATCCGTGAGTGCGAAGCTTGGTTTGTTACCGTATTGTCCGTCCTAATGGGGATCTCATTCTCCCCCCCCCCTCTCGGGATCCCCTAGGGGTATTTAATCATGTATTTGTCTATAGCGGTATCTTTTAAATCCACACGTCGAGCTGCTTTATATACTAAACTTAATATTATAAACTTAATTCAAATTCTTATTAGTCACCTACAAGACAACAATAATGGGATACCTAATGCAGATCGAACCCAAAATACTCATAGGGGTTTGGCTTGTTTACTATAACTGATATCGAACACGGACCGATCGCACTGAAAGCAACAGCATGAATATAATCTATGTGAAGTAGTGTAATCAAATCCCAAAGCGCAGGGTTTATAAGAAAATCCAACAAACAACTGCTTTTGAAGTCAGCCTCGAGTGATTTTTGTCAGCCAATCAGAAAGTGGTCCCAGGCCGCCATGTTGTTTTCTCCATTTTCTAACAGGCATTTACGGCGTCAGACATCGACAACTATTTAGCGGTTTGGCGGTTTCTAAGTGCAAAATAATTTAAATAGAAAGAAAGACAGAAAGAAAGAAAAAAAAAGGGTTTTCTCCTTTTTTTCTTTTATATTATATTCTAAAATATCTCTCTCTCTCTCTCTCTCTCTCTCTCTCTCTCTCTCTCTCTCTCTCTCTCTCTCTGTATATATATATATATATATATATATATATATATATATATATAATCAGTCTGTTCAGATCTATCTATCTCAGTCTGTTCAAATATATTTATCTATCTATCGCATTCTGTTCAGATCTATCTATCTATCTATCTATCTCTGTTCAGATCTATCTATCTATTTATCTATCTTTAGCTTATTTAAGCCAAGAGACGAAATTCACAAACACTCAGTCAAGTAGACTGTTTCTGTCTTTCTTTCTTTGTCAATTTCTTTCTATCTCTCTTCCTTTCTGTCTTTCTTTCTATCTTTCTTTCTTTCTTTCTTTCTATCTTTCTTTCTTTGTCAATTTCTTTGTCTTTCCCTTTAACGTCAATTTCTTTGGCCGTCAAAAGAAAAACCAAGAAACATTTACATTTTGACTAGTCACTCATCCCTAAAGTATTGACTCCCCAAATAATTGGCCCTTTGCCAGACATTGCTCAGCTAGGTAAATATCCATGAATTTATCAGGGGAGTAATAAACATTCTGTTGCAAGATAAGAAAGAAAAAAAAAACATTTTTTCTGAAGGGGGGGGAGTCTGAACGATTTTCTTATTGATTTCTTTTCAAGACCTTAAGGGACCTCAAGTTAAAGGCTTTTCAATCTCTGTTGTATCAAGAGCCTCCTCAACCCAGCAGTTGGCGCAAAGCCCAATGTCCTCTGGACATCTGACTAATAATTGTACCCAACAGTTTTTATTTATTTACTATAAATAGAAAAAACGCCGGTCGAACACGTGGGTCAGTGTTTGCATTATATATATTAGCATGACTAGTAAGTTAGAGCCTCACTGGGTGTCCCTTAGATTTGACCTTGTGCCACCTCTAAGCGAATCTTAGTAAATAACTATAGAGAACTAATATAAGCATATAATACTTATTTTACTTATACTAGCAAATATATGCACCCTCCGGGTGCAAGTATTTAAGTTTAATGTAATAAAATATTATATTAAATTAGAAAGGCTAATGAAACTAAATAAGAATACAGATAAAAAGATTTGAAACAGAGGAGTATAATAAAAAAATAGAACAACTGAAACTTACTTTTCCATCACTCTCGTCTTTCATTGTAATTTTTTCTAATTTAAGTATTTAGTTAAATAGAGGAAGTAAGTAATAAAATGACAGTTATTTTTTCTTGTTAATGAATTTCATTTAAGATTCCTTGAAGAGATTTTTGCTTATATTCATTAAAATAAAACCAAACAGTTAGAAATCAATAATACTAAGCACATATTAAATAAAATCACATTTTTAATATCAATATGCAAATTAGCCTTCCCGTTCACACTGTAAACCGCTATTTTATTGTATATATAAATATAATTGCATGTTGTCAATATGTAGATATAGTTAACAGTATTAATAATGTATGACAATTTTATTAATAATTGAGGTTTAAATAAAAATACAATCATGGAAAATGTGATGTCAATAACTAAGGGAATAGTGATATGAGTAGTAATATAGTTTCGGTTACAGACAGAAAAGCACACAATCTCCATTATAATAAGATTATAATCGGTTTCTGTATTATATATAAGATTGATTTTATTACATTTGAGAATAACATAGTATTAATAACATAGTATTAGAAATCAGTAACAACAAATAATCATTTATCAAACCCGGTTTTGTTAAAATCATTATGCAAATTATTCCAAACATATACTATGGAAGCGCGTGGTGTAATGGTTAAAGTCATGGTAAATAGACTTGTCGCCCCGAGTTCAAATCCTGGATGCGGTAATTGCATTTCCTTGGGAAAGGTGTGAATCCTATTCTCCCTCCAGCTATGGATAAATAGTAGGGCAGATTGGGCTCTTTAACCTTGTCTAGGAGACCGGTCTAGGAGAAGGAAAACTCTGAATTTTAACCTGTTGAACTCTGCTTAAGAAATTGACCTTGTGTCACATCCTGCTCGTGCAGAGTGGTTGGTAAATATATATATACTATGTAAATGTTTATTTCCTAGAGATATATAACATATATTTCAGGATTTTAAATGCATTAATAATATGGGTAGTTTTACGGCAACTCTAACTCAGCTAGACTTTAATAGAAACATCGTTAATAAATAAGATGCTAATTAAGATTAAATAATCACTATTTCATAATCGTTGAGAATATAACTCGAATAACTAAGGAACTCGTGACTTCATTGGTGACGTAGTTTCGGTTACAGACAGTTAAATAATCTCCATTATAATAAGATATTTCCCAACCCCTCCGCTACGAGCAGGATGTGACAAAACGTCAATTTCTGACACTATATTTCAACAGGTTTCAATTCCCAGTTTTATTCTCCTAAAGTGAGACTATGGTCAAGTGAAGCTGAAAGCACAGGTTCCTGCTAGATCACCAAAGTTAAGCAGCAATGAGCCTGTTCATTACCTAATTGGGTGACCACTTGAGCAACGCAGGTACTGTAAGCCACCAGTCATTTGTTGATAGAAATGACTTGATGCGGCATTAAATAACCCAAAATGGGTTTATATGCCGTAAAACATAGACTGGTTGTGATACCAAGGTTAAAGCACCCTGTCTGACTCATAGATGGAGGATTACTATTTCACCGAACTTTTTAGATGAGGCTTGATCATTTGTATTCTTTGGATTAATTCATACTATTGTCCTCGATGTTCCTGTTTCGATTCCGACCCTTGACAACTCAGCGTATGAATAGCACATGGATATATGCGGTAAAGTGAGGAGCTTATGGTAGAAGTGGGGTCCGCCTCAGACGCCCAAACAATCTCCTTGATCTAGCGCTAGTGAAAATGGGATTGACTCCCTCGCTGTCAGACTTTTGGCCACACCGACGACGACTTTTACATTAAAACTTAAATACTTACGCCCGGGGGAGTTGTTTTATGGCATATCAACCTGAGTGGGTCATGTAATGCCAATAAAGTTTTGAAATCAAGTCATTCTTAATTGAAACTCATATCTTTATAAATACATTAACCCATAGATGGGACCCTAACAGGTACAACCACTCTGAGTCAGAGTGGACCAGGGAGCAATGGTGATAAAGGGGTGCTCCACATTCCCCAAACCTCCAGAACTGGAACCACACCATCAGATAGAGATTAACGTCATTCCCCGGACATGTCGACCCTCAGCCATTACCTTCTAGGACACATATGATAAAAAGGGGCTGGGGCTTGCCATAATGGCAATAGGCATGGGCAGTCATATAGGTGCTAGGGCTTGACGTGACCAGCCGATTGATCGGAGGGGGCCTCTCCGACCGCCCGTCTAGCCCAAGAAAGGGCCAAAGTGGAGTATTGCAAGTCATGGACGGCTCAACCACCTGGGTTTTATCCTTAAGCATCGTGGGTCGCCTACCACGGCCAACAGGTGGCCTGTGGGTGGCGACCCGGAAAGGTTTAATTTTCTGGGATGTTGGCTTGAGTCCTTCAGAGCTGACATTATAGCCTAAGAAGTTGGTGTTATCCTCAAAGAATTGGCACTTGTTAACAGAGATTTGGAGGTTGTTCTCCTCGAGAACACAGGCAGAATTTACCCACCCTTTATTATGTTTCTTTCTTTCTTTCTTCTTCTTCCTAAATCTGTTCTTTCATACCCACCTCTCTTTCTCTCTTTCTCTTTGTTTCCTCTCTCTCTCACTTTTAATCTTATTTTTACTAGCAAATATATGCACCCTCCGGGTGCAAGTATTTAAGTTTTAATGTAATAAAATATTGTATTAAATTAGAAAGGCTAATAAAACTAAATAAGAATACAGATAAAAAGATTTGAAACAGAGGGAGTATAATAAAAATGGAACAACTGAAACTTACTCTTCCATCACTCTCGTCTTTCATTGTTATTTTTTCTAATTTAAGTATTTAGTTATAAGAGGAAGTAAAGAATAAAATGACAGTTATTTTATCTTGTTAATGGATTTCATTTAAGATTCATTGAAGAGATTTTTGCTTATATTCATTAAAATAAAACCAAACAGTTAGAAATCAATAATACTAAGCACATATTTATTAAATTCGATTGTTTAATATTAATATGCAAATTAGCCTTCCCGTTCACACTGTAAACCGCTATTTTGTTGTATATATAAATATAATTGCATGTTGTTAGTATGTAGACATTGTTAACAGTATTAATAATGTATGACAATTTTATTAATAATTGAGGTTTAGATAAAAAATAAAATCATGGAGAATGTGATGTCAATAACTAAGAGAATTGTGACTTGAGTAGGAATATAGTTTCGGTTACAGACAGAAAAACACACAATCTCCATTATAATAAGATGTTGGGTGTCTTTTTTTCTTCTGATGAATATTTCCTACTCGGCCTTTTATATCATCTTTACTTCTCTTTTTTAATAACGATAACCATTACACTAGACATGTCTATAAATATGAAATTATACTATATTGAAGTCAGTCAGTCAATATACTGTTGGTTTGGACAACAGCAACTGGCTAAGCACAACTGAACTAGTGTCCAAGACAGCTGGTATTTATGGAACTCAAGAATAGTCCATTTATGTATTTGGGTGATTCCATTCCTTGAGTCCTGATTGGCTGCTTGGTTTCTATGATGTTATGAGGCTTCATAAATACCCTGGCATTCTGCAGTAGGATTGCAACAAGATTAGATACGTATTCAAATATGGCTACTTGTTGCCTTTTCTTACCAATTCGATGGTAATTGGAACTTAGTATAATTATTCTACACACTAGACATGTCTATAAATATGAGGTAACTTAATGCCAAGCTTAATGGTCACCAATGGCAGCTTTTAAGTATAGATGACAGCAACTATTAATCTCATTATCCAATCACAAAAATACCTTTTTTTTAAACAGCATTCTTATTTCATTCTTAATTTCTCCTTTAATTCTTTTTTCTTTTTTTCTTTATCCTTCTTTCTTTCTTTCTTTCTTTCTTTCTTATTTTTTCCTTATCCTTCACTATCACTTTTCTTTATCTTCTTTCTTTCTTTCTTTCTTTCTTTCTCATTTTTTCCTTATCCTTCACTATCACTTTCTTTATCCTTCTTCTTTCTTCTTTCTTTCTTTCTTATTTTTTTCCTTATCCTTCACTATCACTTTCTTTATCCTTCTTTCTTTCTTTCTTTCTTTCTTTCTTATTTTTTCCTTATCCTTCACTATCACTTTTCTTTATCCTCCTTTCTTTCTTTCTTTCTTTCTTTCTTCTTATTTTTCCTTATCCTTCACTATCACTTTTCTTTATCCTCTTTCTTTCTTTCTTTCTTTCTTTCTTATTTTTCCTTATCCTTCACTATCACTTTCTTTATCCTTCTTTCTTTCTTTCTTTCTTTCTTTCTTATTTTTCCTTATCCTTCACTATCACTTTCTTTATCCTTCTTTCTTTCTTCTTCTTCTTTCTTATTTTTCCTTATCCTTTTTTCTTTATCCTTTTCTTTCTTTCTTTTTTTTCTTATTTTTTCTTATCCTTCACTATCACTTTTCTTTATCCTTCTTTCTTTCTTTCTTTCTTCTTTCTTATTTTTTCTTATCCTTCACTATCACTTTTCTTTATCCTCTTTCTTTCTTTTTCTTTCTTTCTTATTTTTTCCTTATCTTTATCACTTTCTTACCTTCTTTCTTTCTTTCTTCTTCTTTCTTTCTTTCTTTCTTTCTTTATTTTTTCCTTATCCTTCACTATCACTTTTCTTTATCCTTCTTTCTTTCTTTTTTTCTTTCTTTCTTTCTTCTTTCTTTCTTATTTTTCTTATCCTTCACTATCATTTCCTTTCTTTCTTTCTTTCTTTCTTTCTTTCTTTCTTATTTTTCCTTATCCTTCACTATCACTTTCTTTATCCTTCTTTCTTTCTTTCTTTCTTTCTTTCTTATTTTTTCCTTATCCTTCACTATCACTTTTCTTTATCCTTCTTTCTTCTTTCTTTCTTTCTTTCTTTCTTTCTTTCTTTTTTTTTCTTATCCTTCACCTATCACTTCTTTATCCTTCTTTCTTCTTTCTTTCTTTCTTTCTTTCTTTCTTTCTTTCTTATTTTTTTCCTTATCTTCACATCACTTTTCTTTACCTCTTCTTTCTTTCTTTCTTTTTTCTTATTTTTCCTTATCCTTCACTATCATTTTCTTTATCCTTCTTCTTCTTTCTTTCTTTCTTTCTATTTTTTCCTTATTTTATTTTTTCTTTATCCTTCATTTTCCTTATCCTTCACTATCACTTTTCTTTATCCTTCTTTCTTCTTTCTTCTTCTTTCTTATTTTTTTCCTTATCCTTCACTATCACTTTTCTTTATCCTTCTTTCTTCTCTCTTTTTATTTTTTCCTTATCCTTACATCACTTTTCTTATCCTTCTTCTTTCTTTCTTTCTTCTTTTCTTATTTTTTCCTTATCCTTCACTATCACTTTTCTTTATCCTTCTTTCTTTCTTTTTCTTTCTTTCTTATTTTTTCCTTATCCTTCACTATCACTTTTTTATCCTTCTTTCTTTCTTTCTTTCTTTCTTTTCTTATTTTTCCTATCCTTCACTATCACTTTCTTTATCCTCTTTCTCTTTCTCTTCTTTTCTTATTTTTCCTTATCTTCACTATCACTTCTTATCCTTCTTCTTTTCTTTCTTCTTCTTTCTTATTTTTCCTTATCCTTCACTATCACTTTCTTTACTTCCTTCTTTCTTTCTTTCTTTCTTTCTTCTTATTTTCCTTATCCTTCACTATCATTTTCTTTATCCTTCTTTTCTTTCTTTCTTTCTTTCTTTCTTTCTTATTTTTATTTTTCCTTATCCTTCACTATCACTTTCTTTCCTTCTTTCTTTCTTTCTTTCTTTCTTCTTTCTTCTTTCTTTCTTATTTTTTCCTATCCTTCACTATCACTTTTCTTTATCCTTCTTTCTTTCTTTCTTTCTTTCTTTCTTTCTTATTTTTTCCTTATCCTTCACTATCACTTTTCTTTATCCTTCTTTCTTTCTTTCTTTCTTTCTTCTTATTTTTCCTTATCCTTCACTATACTTTTCTTTTTCCTCTTTCTTCTTTCTTTCTTTCTTTCTTATTTTTTCATCCTTCACTATCACTTTTCTTTATCCTTCTTTCTTTCTTTCTTTCTTTCTTTCTTTCTTATTTTTTCTTATCCTTCACTATCACTTTTCTTTATCCTTCTTTCTTTTCTTTCTTTCTTCTTATTTTTTCCTATCCTTCACTATCACTTTTCTTTATCCTTCTTTCTTTCTTTCTTTCTTCTTTCTTATCTTATTCCTTAATCCTTCACTATCACTTTCTTATCCTTCTTTCTTTCTTTCTTTCTTTCTTTCTTTTCATTTTTTCCTTATCCTTCACTATCACTTTCTTTATCCTTCTTTCTTTTCTTTCTTCTTCTTTCTTATTTTTTTCCTTATCCTTTCACTATCACTTTTCTTTTATCCTTCTTTCTTTCTTCTTTCTTTCTTTCTTTTTATTTTTTCTTATCTTCACTATCACTTGCTTTATCCTTCGTTCTTTCTTTCTTTTCTTTCTTCTTTCTCATTTTTCCTTATCCTTCACTATCACTTTCTTTATCCTTCTTTCTTTCTTTCTTTCTTCTTATTTTTCTTATCCTTCACTATACTTCTTTATCCTTCTTTCTTTCTTTCTTTCTTTCTTTCTTTTCATTTTTTCCTTATCCCTTCACTATCACTTTTCTTTATCCTTCTTTCTTTCTTTCTTTCTTTCTATTTTTTCCTTATCCTTCACTATCACTTTTCTTTATCCTTCTTTCTTTCTTTCTTTTTTTCTTATTTTTTCCTTATCTTCACTATCACTTTTCTTATCCTTCTTTCTTTCTTTCTTCTTTCTTCTTCTCATTTTTCCTTATCCTTATCACTTTTCTTACCTTCTTCTTCTTTCTTTTTTCTTATTTTCCTATCTTCACTATCACTTTTCTTTATCCTTTCTTTCTTTCTTTCTTTTCTTCTTTCTTTCTTATTTTTCCTTATCCTTCACTATCACTTTTCTTTATCCTTCTTTCTTTCTTTCTTTCTTTCTTTTTCTCATTTTTCCTTATCCTTCACTATTCACTTTTCTTATCCTTCTTTCTTTCTTTCTTTCTTTCTTTTCTTATTTTTTCCTTTCCTTCACTATCACTTTTCTTTATCCTTCTTTTCTTCTTTCTTTCTTTCTTATTTTTTCCTTATCCTTCACTATCACTTTTCTTATCCTTCTTTCTTTCTTTCTTTCTTTCTTTCTTTTTTTTTTCCTTATCCTTCACTATCACTTTTCTTTATCCTTCTTTCTTTCTTTCTTTCTTTCTTTCTTTCTTATTTTTCCTTATCCTCACTATCACTTTTCTTATCCTCTTCTTTCTTCTTTCTTTCTTTCTTTCTCATTTTTTCTTATCATTCACTATCCACTTTTCTTTATCCTTCTCGTTCTTTCTTTCTTTCTTCTTATTTTTTCCTTATCCTTCCTGATCACTTTTCTTTATCTTCTTTCTTTCTTTCTTTGCTTTCTTTCTTTTCTTTCTTATTTTTCCTTATCCTTCACTATCACTTTTCTTTATCCTCCTTTTTTCTTTCTTCTTTCTTTCTTTCTTATTTTTTCCTTATCCTTCACTATCACTTTTCTTTAATCCTCCTTTCTTTCTTTCTTTCTTCTTTCTTTCTTTCTTTCTTCTTATTTTTCCTTTCTTTCACTATCACTTTCTGTTATCCTCTTCTCTTCTTTTTCTTTCTTTCTTTCTTTATTTTTTTCCTTAATTTCCTTCACTTCACGTTTTCTTTATCCTTCTTTCTTTTCTTCTTTCTTTCTATCTTTCTTATTTTTTTCCTTAGTCCTGTCACTATCACTTTCCTTAGTCCTTCTTTCTTCTTTCTTTTTTCTTTCTTTCTTATTTTTAGTTCACATTTTTTTTCTTTCTTTCTTTTCTTTCTTTCTGTTCTTATTTTAGTTCACATTTTTTTTCTTTCTTTCTTTTCTCTTTCTTTCTTTCTTTCTTTCTTTCTTTCTTATTTCTAGTTCACATTTTTTTCTTCCTTCTTTTCTTTCTTTCTTTTCTTTCTTTCTTTCTTTCTTTCTTATTTTAAAAAATATTTTTATTCACATTTTTTTTCTTTCTTTCTTTCTTTCTTTCTTTCTTTCTTTCTTATTTATCACATTTTTTTCTTTCTTCTTTCTTCTTTCTTATGTTTAGTCACATGTTTTTTCGTTCCTTTCTTTCTTTCTTTCTTGCTTTCTTTTTTTAGTTCACATTTTTTTCTTTCTTTCTGCTTTTTTCTTTCTTTCTTTCTTTCTTTCTCTTAATTTTTACTTCCCATTTTCTGAGGATTTCTTAGATCTATGTTATGTTGTTTCTTAGATTCGAGTAAAAATAAATCCGTCATCTTTTAAACGAAAATGCAGCTCTCCCCATGAATATGTTGTCCAAAAATTTCTGTCGAGCTGCAGTTTCGCAGACCAAATGGCATAAACAAATACTCAAAAAGACCAAAATGTGTTATCACTGCGGACTTTTCAATATCCGCCTGATTCATTGGAATTTGGTGGTAGGCCCCATTAGGGGGAATATTACCCCTCTGCAGAGGTGCAGTCGGTGCATTCTAACGAGCAAAGTTTATTGACGTTGTTTTATCCTAATTATGGGGCCCAGAACAGAAAAGTAATCCATAAGCTTTTCTTTTCTGGAAACTGATTAAATTTTGGTTGCCTGTGAAAATGAAAACGAGGCTAAGGAGCAGGCGTCGGTCATTAGCTGACAACATGGACTAGGGCCAAATTGGCACGGTTATATACTCCCGCTTTTCACACACCAACACCCAATCTTTCGCCACCAGAGTCTACAGACGTCAAAAAAAAAAAAAAAAAAGAAAAGAAAGAAAATGAATTGGAGAAAATCGATTACAGTTTGCACAGATATTCTTAAACTAACGATTTTCAGAACGAGGCTAACCGGAAGTAGTCAAAACTAACAACGAGCAATTTCTACTCTTTTCAAATTTCACACCACACACACACACACAGAGTATAATATACTATATATATAAATATATATTATATATATTTTTGTTTTTTTTTTATATATATATATATTTTTTTTTTCTATTTTGTCAAATGAAAAAACATTATATCTGGGAATTTTACACCTTGAAGACTTTCATATATAAATCTACGGACTTTCAACACCACTAGTTAAACTTTTGGAAACCTAACATCTTTCTTCAATTACCATGTGACTTGTATATTTGTTAACAGCTGAAATATATATACTATACTATTTGATACCCACTTTACATTTTTTTATATTTTTACAATTTTTACAATAAACTCTTTAGTTTTACCTTGAACTATAATTGCTTCTGATTTTTAATTAAAAAAAAAATATATATAAAATAAAAATTATTTTATTTTATTTTAAAAACAGAACATGCATTTTCAAAAAAAAAAAAATTTTCAGCGGTGATATCAGCGTTCGTTTTGTAAACAGTCTTTTTAACGGATATTCTTTCTCGTCTATGTCGCTCTTTGATGAAGACCAACTTATCGTTTGGTCGAACAAGCTTGTCAGCAATTCACATAACAAACATCATATGTTTTTTCAAAATGTATATTTCATACTGTCGGATTAATTTCCATATATTTTTCATATATATTATATATATATATATATATATTTGGTAATATTCTGAAAATGTCTCTTGATGATAAAGTTACTTTGAAAGTAAGACTGAACATGCATTTTATTTGTGAATTTCTTTCCTAACTGTTAAGTATCTGGCGGATCCTAGTTCCAGTATGTAGCTGAATAATAAAGCAAGCCAATAAGATCCTGTGTTATAGTATTCTTTGGAAATCCGTCGTCCAAGATGGTCCGAGTTGTCAATTGACATACAGTTTAGAATCAGGCCTCTATAAATAAGCAAACAGCTAGCAGCAGCACTGCCAGTGATTGGACAATAGAATCATTTCTCGCGGTCAGGTGGTTTGCGACGAGTTCTATATTTAGAATGTGACCATTTGCCCCATGCCTTATATCACAAAAAATCCAAACACTAATATAAAAAATTATTTATATATATTAAATACTAGCAAATATATAATATATATTATTATAATATATACTAGCAAATATGTTCACTCTCCGGTTGCAAGTATTTAAGTTTTGATGTAATAAAATATTGTATTAATTAGAAAGGTAATGAACTAAATAAGGAATACAGATAAAAACATTTAAACAAAAGGGGGGGTATAATAAAAGATTGAAACAGAGGGAGTATGATAAAAAATGGAACAACTTGAAACTTACTCTTCACACTCTCGTCTCAGTTGTTTTTTTATAATTATAGTATTCAGTTATAAGCGAAGAAACGAATAAAATTACATTATTTATCTTGTTAATGGATTTCATTAAAGATCATTGAAGGAGATTTTTGCTTATATTCATTAAAATAAAACCAAACATTAGAATCAATAATTACTAAGCCACATATTTATTAAAATTCGATTGTTTAATATTAATATGCAAATTAGGCCTTTCCCGTTCACCACTTTAAACCGCATTTTGTTGATATATAAATATAATGCCATTTGTTAGTATGTAGATATGGCTAACAGTATTAATAATGTAAAAACATTTTATGATAATTGAGTTAAAAATAAAAAATACAATCATGGAGAATGTGATGTCAATAACTAAGGAATTGTGACATACGTGAGTAATATAGTTTCGGTTACAGACAGAAAAATCACACAATCTCCATTATAATAATAATATATATTATATATATATATATATATATAAACATTAGATAGATATAAATACAATACAATATATATATATAATATATATATATGATTAGGTTTGATTACGCATTAAATGAACTGGAAAGGGTTTATATGCCTAAAAATAAAACAACATACCAGATTGTCTGATTTCTTTCTTTCTTTCTTTTTTAATTTGGACATTAACGATTCCCCACTGGACAGTTCTTTCTTTCTTTTTTCCTTCTTTTCCTCTATCTATATATCTATCCACCCATTGTTTAATCTATCCACTTTCCCTCTATGTCTGTTTCCTTTCTTTGTTTATATCCCCATTTCTTTCTTTATCTGCCCACCATGAATTATGTGAAACAATAGTCATCTGTCGCTGTAAACGTGCTCTATCCAATGGAGTTAAAGTGCTTCCTGTATCAGTTGTAGCTCCAATGAAGCACTCACCGAAACTTGTTTATTTGTGTTGTACCGGCCGTTCCTACAGTGGAGAACATGCACCGGTTCTCACTATAAATAGTGAGACACCGAGTGGAAAGGGAGCACTGTTCCCGTTAACGACAAGCTAGTCGTACCTGTACCATTAATTGTAAATACACTTGTCTTATTTTACCCCATCTCGACTTGACTTCTTTTTACTGTTGGGACTAACATCACAACAATTTGATAGATACACAAATATTCCGTCTGGCAATAGTTTTGTTTTGTTTCGTTTGTTTTGATATTCAAGTATTATTCCTTTGTGAAATGATACAAAAATGTCTGCACGAAAATATCAATTCTGACGCTGTACAAAGGCTAAAATAATTTCTTAAAACTCACTTAGACGACTCCTTAGTCCTTCTATATTTAGAAGTAATGAACTGGAAAGGGTTTATATGCCTAAAATAAAACAACATACCAGATGGTTCAAGAAATTTCACTTTTTTAAAATGTTTTCCTTAGAGTTTCATATTTATTAAAAATATCAATCCAAGTTGAGAAATTAAAAATATATACATTGAAATTCTTTTAATATTTCACTAACATCTGTCCGGTAGATTATGGTAAAAATTTACGCTACTGATTTCACAGTAAACTTAAATAACTTTCAGGGGTTTTATGCAAATTCTTTTTTTAACCATTTTTAGAAAAATATACTCAATAAACTTGTGTAGTTTTTTCTTGTATTTTATTAGTCAAGATTAAGAACTAATTAAAAATTAACATAAAATAACTTTAAATCAGTACTACTGCAGAATAGCGCGCAAAAGACAATATCATTAGATTACGTATAAAAAGCATTACATTTCACGGAAATATCCGAAAACTTTGAGACGCTAGGTTTAGCGTCAGTGTTAGGATTAGGGATCGGCTACTTCGGCAGTTCCCGGCATGAATGTCGTGTAAACATCAACCCTCAAGGAAGCAGCTGTACGGCCACTTGCCCCCTATCTCACGGACCTTCCGGAACAAGCAAAGACGAAATCATAAGCGCCCACCAAGGACCTACATTGACCAACTCTTTGAGGATACTGGATGCTGCGCAGAGGACCTCCCTGAGACAATGAATGATAGAGAAGGTTGGCTATGGGTTAAATAGTATCACAACTGTTCTTCTATAAGGATAGATTTGGCATTAAATAACCTATAAAGGTTGACATGCCATTAAACAAACAATCCATAGCTAATTATCTCCTCTCTGTCGCTAGGGGGAGAATCGCCATCATCGTCTGTTGGCGCCAATACCAAAAACTCCTCTTATCTCGGAGCACCCACTGAGGGTAGTCGCATAAATAGCGGTCCCTACACTTCATTCATCACTTAGCCCAAAAACAGGGCTCACTTATTACATAGCAGTACTGGAGGAGAGACGTAAAAACACCAAACTCTCATTACCAAGCCCAAACCAGGGCCCACTTATCACAGAACTCTACAACCAGCTCACTTCTAAGGCATTGATCATCATACGTTAAAAAGCGGGTACAATAGCACACTTACTTAAGGACGAGAAAAATACTACGAGACGAAGCGTCTTATCAACATTTCCTACCGACGAAAAGAATACCCTGTTATCACCATTACTCCAAGAAAATAACTTAACTCAGATAAGTCTAGAGCAAATACCATTAAAATTTGCAACAATTTTATGTAATTTTGTCAATACAAGTGTCTGCAATTACTTTTGTGTTTGTTCCTTCTGTGTCCGACAATTTGCCTACATCTACCGAGAAATAAGAGCTCCTTCGAAACCCGTAAATACTCTTACTAGCTAGGTAGGGTAGGCCTAAAACCTTGGATTCAGACACTGTGCTCCGAGACATAGGGCCTGTTTTGCTGACAAAAGATTAGCTGCATTGAAAAAAAAAAAAATGAAAATGCAACTGAATATACAAAAGATTTCGCACCTGTCTCTCATTCTGGTTTTTCTTTCAAAAATCTGGCACTTCAGTATTCGCCCGTACGGAGGGGGGATGCCGGACCCCTCACACTGTTGTGTTAAAAGGATTATAAACACTTCACAAAATCTAGAAACATATTCTCTCAAAGAAATGGCAAAGCTCTGTAAAGGAGCAGGAGGAGGAGGAATAGAAAGAAAAGAGTGTTGGAGGAGGAGAAATGAAAGAGTGAGGGGGGAGGAGGTCATTAATCAACGCGGTTTCATTCGGCCATATTTTTACGCGGGTGTTTTGTATTGGCGCACTCCACATTCCCCAACAAACATGCTCATATTTTCACGTTTCCTTTCTTTATACAGGGTCAGACAAAATGATCTGACACATTTGTAGTTTTAATAAAAGGCAAATGAAGTAAAGAAACAAAAAAATGTTTAAATTATATTAAAAGTTTAAATTATATTGAAAATATCTTCTTCTTCTTCTTCTTCTTCTTCTTCTTCTTCTTCTTCTTCATTCTTTTCCCTCTTCTTCTCTTTTTCTTTTTCTTCTATTTCCCTTATTCATATTTACTTTCCTTATTTTTATTTTTATTCAAATTTACAATCTTGTTCTTGTTGCTCTTGTTGGTGTTTTTCTTTTTCTTTTTCTTCATAATTGATATTTTCTTCTTCTTTTCCTGCTTTCCATTCTCTTCTTCTTTTTTTTTTCTTCTTTCCCTTTATCTATATTTCCTTTCTTTTTCTTCTTCTTCTTCTTTCAAGCTTCTTCTTATTTCAACCTTCTTCTTCTTTTCCTCCTGCTTCTTTTCTTCTTCTTTTTCTTCTTTCTTCTTCTTCTTCTTCTTCTTCTTCTTTCTTCTTCTTCTTCTTCGTTCTAGGTTGTCTGAGTTCATCTTTTTCCCTGTTCTTTTTTTCTTTTCCTTCTTCTTCATTATCTTTAATAATATTTTCTTCTTCATTTCTTCCCTGTTGTGTGGTCTAATTGTTGCGATGATTTCAATATATAAGTTTAGATTTCATTACATTAAAACTTAAATACTTTTTACCCGGTGGGTGCATATTTTTGCAAGTATCAACAATATCTTATTATAATGGAGATTGTGTGTTTTTCTGTCTGTAACCGAAACTATATTACTAATCGAGTCACAATTAACATAGTTATTTACATCACATTCTTCATGATTTGATTTATATTTAAACCTCAATTATTAATAAAATTGCTTCACCTTTTTATTAGTGTTGTCCATATCTACATACAAATAACATGCTATTGTATTTATATATACAAAAAATAGCGGTTTGCAGTATGAATGGGAAGGCTAATTTGCATATTGATATTAAAAATGTGATTTATTAAATATGTGCTTAGTATTATTGATTTCTAATTGTTTGGTTTTATTTTAATGAATATAAGCAAAAATCTCTTCAATGAATCTTAGATGAAATTCATTAACAAGAAGAAATAACTGTAATTTATTCTTTACTTCCTCTTTAACTAAATACTTAAATTAGAAAAAAATAACAATGAAACGAGAGTGATGGAAGTGTAAGTTTCAGTTGTTTCTATTTTTCGATTATACCCCCTCTGTTTCAAATCTTTTATCTGCATTCTTATTTAGTTTCATTAGTCTTTCTAATTTAATACAATATTTTATTACATTTCAAACTTAAATACTTGCACCCCGGAGGGCATATATTCTAGTATATATATATATATATATATTATATGTGTGTGTGTGTGTGAATGTGTGAATAGAGTAAGATCTAAAATACTTAAGTACTTAAGTACTTAAGTGTATCACTATTCATTTGTATGGATCGCTGTTTGTTCACGCTTCAATGATTTGAAAAATTTTACCGCCACTTCTGGTTATATAAAATCTCTATTTACACTTTCGGATTACAATTCGCCTCTTTCAAACCGGAAATAGTTTTATTGTTAAAGATAAAATAAGAGGAGGAGAGGAAAGAGTGGGAAGGAGGAGGAGGAAAAGGGAAAGGGGAGGAGGAAGGAAATAGGGGGAGGGACGAGGAAAGAAATGGGGGAGGGATGAGAAGGAAAGAGAGGGGAGAAAGGGAAGAGTGTGGAGGGAGAGGAGGAGAAAGGAAAGTGTTGAAAGGAGGAAGAAAAAGGAAAGGGGAGGGAGGAGGAAGAAAAAGAAAGGGGAGGAAAGGAGGAGGAAGTAAGGAGGGGA
>CM042168.1:3900567-3903067 GCA_023376005.1 Doryteuthis pealeii
AACCGACATGTATTATTTATTATATCTCCGTTTCTAGTTAAATAGTGTTAAATAATTACTAAATACCAGGCTTCATCTAATTATTTATTTAGTTATCATTCCCACTTTGTTTCCCTATGTTCTCTTAAAAATAATCAGTCCATTAATACTTTTTTCTCGTCTTTTGCATTTCTTCGAGTGGCGTCACGCGTCATGACACCTTCGCGTGAGTAGATCGCGACTTGCCTTTCAAAATTAAAACGCTGATCAAATACAGTTACATAACTAAAAAGATTTTCATCTCCTGTCACATATAAAAACATCCATCATTTTCTTCACCCCAAGAGACATCCTGATGAAGGTTCAATGTAACCGAAATGTTTTAAACATCGATTATTAAATTCATCCCAATTTCGGAATACTTGTTTTTTCAAATTTTCTTTATATATATATATATATATATATATATATATATATATATATATATCTTAGTTGTTGTTGGTTTTTGAAGGCTGTCACAATGCGAGTGTAAATAAAAAAGAAGGTAACTATGATGTTTTTTGTTAACCTGTCATTTATTTCTCAATATTTCGGGAAGAAATTCCCATCCTCAGAAGAATACTGGAACTGAAGTTGTCCTAGCGGCTGCTAGATTCGTTCTGTCTTGGTTCTTCCAATTCTGTGTGTGTATGTGTATGGTTGGGGTGCTTGCTTATGTGTGTGTTTGTGTGTATAAGTGTGTGTGTGCGCGTGCTTGTGTGTGTAAATGTAAGCGTATGTGTGTGTGCGTGGTGCTTATGTCTGTGTGTCTGATCATTTCTTTAACATCATAGTTCCCTTCTTTTTTTCTTTACACTCGCATTGTGATAGCCTTCAAAACCAACCAACAAACCAATATATACACAATGCTTCAAGCAAATTACAAAACCCTTTTATATATATCTTATTATAATGGAGTTTGTATGTCTGTAATCGAAACTATATTACTATACAAGTCACAATTCCCTTTGTTATTTACATCACATTCTCCATGATCTTATTTTTATTTAAACCTCAATTATTAATAAAATTGTTTTACATCATTAAGACTGTTAACAATATCTACATATTAATAACATGCAATTATATTTATATATACAACAAAATAGCGGATTACAGTGTGAATGGGAAGGCTAATTTGCATATTGATCTTAAAAATTTGATTTTAATAAATATATGCTTAGTATTATTGATTTCTAATTGTTTGGTTTTATATTAATGAATATGAGCAAAAATCTCGGGGATAAATCTTAAAAGAAATCCATTAACAAGAAGAAATAACTGTAATATTATTCTTTACTTCCTATTTTAACTAAATAGTTAAATTAGGAAAATTTACCAATGAAAGACGGGAGTAAGGGAAAATGATGAAAGCGTTAGTTTTAAAGTTATTCTATTTTTCAATCATACCCCCTCTGTTCCAAATATTTTTATCTGAATTCTTATTCAGTTTCATTAGCCTTTCTAATTTAACATGATATTTTATTATATTAAAACTTAAATACTTGCACCCGGAGGGTGCATATATTTGCTAGTATATAATAAATAAGTAATCCACAGACACGTGTTTCAAGGTTTTACCTTTCATCAGTGTGGCAATACCGTAACAGCTATCCCTGGCCGAGTTCGAGACCTGAATGAACTTTCGTTCGCCAAACCTTTAACCCGTACGGCCAGAGGCACCTGTCAAATATAGGAGAATATTTAATCGCTACATTTAACACACAAATTGTTGTAAGGGAAGTTATTTTGGTACAAATGCAGAATAGCGCGCAATGGTTAATATCATTAGACTCGCATTTTACGTATAAATATCATAAGATTACAGAAATTCCTGAAGAAGCCTAACCTGAAGCTTAAAACTAACCCAAATCCTAATCCTAAAACTAACACTAACACTAACCTTAACACTTACCTTAACATTAATCCTAAAATTAACCCTAACCCTTACCCCTGACCCTAGCATCACAAAGGATTCGGTTGGTTGGTTGGTTGGTTGGTTGGTTGGTTGGGTTTTACGGCATGTCAACCCCTTGGGTTATTTTATGCCGAATACTTCTATTGGTAAAAAAAAAAGTTCAATGCTAACAAAGTTTTGAAATAATTTCATTTTTAATGGATAATACAATTTTTTTTATAAACATGTTTACTATTTAACCCATAGATGGGACCCTAACAGGTACTACCACTCCGGGTTAGAGTGGACCAGGGAGCAATGGTGATGAAGGGGTGCTCCACATTCCCAAAACCTCCAGAAGTGGAACCTCACCATCAGGTAGAGTTTAACGTCATTCCCAGGATATGTAGACCCTCAGCCACCGCCTTCTAGCACCCATATGATAAAAAGGGGTTGGGGCTTGCCATAAAGGCAATAGGGTTGGGGCAATCATATAGGTGCTAGGGGTTGACGTGACCAGCCGATTGATCGCCAGTCTAGCACAAGATAGGGCCAAAGTGGAGTATTGCAAGGCATGGATTGCTC